>OZ037755.1:8766754-8944254 GCA_964035475.1 Salix caprea | reverse complement strand
AAAAATAATCTATCTTTAATAGATTTCAGCGATTACAATATTGCTATCAACCAGTTAAATGCTTAATAACTGTTAAAAAATATTTAACCATCAACACATTCAATTCAAGACAACAAAAAATCATCTTTCATTCATTTTATTGATTACAGATTTACATCAACCAATTAAATAACCATCAAAACAATTAATACATACTGAACAATTAATCAATTATGGTCTTGCAATACTCAAATTACAATTCGCTAATCTTTCATAAATTTTATCACTTATAATTTTTAAATTTCAAAATGGAATTATTATCTGAGTATTTAAGCTTATAACAATAATCAACTAATTCAATACATAAAAAAAAAATTATAGCATGATTTAAAATTTACAATTCTCTATTTATCAACTAAAAAATTCTTTGCTTACCACATAAATAATAAGTTTGCTATATATAAAAAGCCCGGCGCAACGCGCGGGCTAACCGACTCGTATTTACTAAAAGTGGACTTGAGAGTTATTATAAATCAAATCACATTATCAAGTGTTCGCGGGCTAACCGACTCGTATTTACTAAAAGTGGACTTGAGAGTTATTATAAATCAAATCACATTATCAAGTGTTTGTTTGAGTGTGATTGTTTTGTTTTTTAAAATGTTTTTTTGTTTGAAATGATGTTTTTTTAATTTTTTAAGTATAATTTTTGAAAATAATTTAAAAATATTAGAAAAATTAATTTAAAACAAAAATATATTTTTTAAAAGCAGTGACAAACATTGTATTAAACTATAAATTAATTATAAATTAATGTGGCAGCAAGGGGGAAAGCAGACTTGTCGCTCGGCGTACCGCCCCTGCTATTCATAGCCCCAGCACGTAGCGTCCTTAGATAAACACGAAAACCAACCATCCATGTGGGATGCGGCTGATGAAAAATACTTTTATTTAACAACCATACTGCGGTCCTGCATAGCCGAGCTCTCATCCACACGCAAAACAAGCAGCACAGTGGCATTTTCGTTGTTTCAGCTAAATATAAAAGGCTAAATCGACTTTGCAACCACACTTATTTTTATTTCACGTTGCAAGTTTACCACCTAAAAAACCCAGAGAGGGTAGTGTATTTTTTATTTTAAAAACTTATTATAGATATTCGCATATTAGAGATAATTAAAAAAATAATTTAAAATAAAATTTTTAATTTTAATAAAAAAGATCACAATTTAATATTAAATATAGAAAAAGATAAAAAGAGTTATGATCATCTCCACCCAACCCATCTGGTTTTCATAATATCTCTGTACTCTCTCTCTTCACCGCTACTGTTCCTTCTCCTTCATGTATAAATCTCCTGTTCCAAGCCAGTTCTTGTTCTTACACTCAGCATCACCCATATATTTTCTGATTCAGTACATAAAACACTCAAAAAACTTTTTATTTGGTGTAATATTTTGACCATTCAAAAGCGTACTACTTATAATCACGAGCAATTATTTTTAATTATTTCTCTTAGATTTTAACAAAGTAATGACATGCTTGTTTGAATATTTATTATTTGGGCGAGTGAAATGCGGAACAGCCAGCGATTTTTCAAGCCGATGGGAAAATCGCCGGCGATTTGATGGAATCCGTACTGTCTAGTCTTACAGTTGCGGACATTTCATGGAGGTTTTTATAAACAAGTGTAGTTCATGTTCCGTACCTAGATTTGATACCAAGCTCAGATTCACACTTGTTGTTTTCGAGGTGAGCTGTTCCTATTCCTTTTCTTTTTAATGCTGTCTTTCTGTCTTGTTTTGTTCTTTGAAATGTGAGATTTAGGGTTTTAGTTCACCAGCTCTGTTTGCTTACTGGGAATTTGAAGGGGAAAAAAGGAAATTTTGGGGTTTAGTTACTGAACTTAACCCTCAAGTAATTGTCCGATGCCAAAATGTTTTCCTCTTAGTTTAGATTTTCTCCTTGTAATTATTTTCTTTTGTGAAGATTTCCTCTTTAGTCGGCTTCTTTCTTTCTTTCTTCTTAGTTTTCTTTTTTGTTGATGGAAATTACTTTTCGGGAACAGTTCGCCTGATTTTTATAGGGCACAAGCTTCCTTATTGAATTTGGATTGCTCAGCCTTTGGAAATAAGAAGGGTCTGTTAAGGAAGTATTATTAGTTGCTTTATTAGCTTATAGTTATAGCTTAATTAAACTTATGGAGTTCAAAGTTTTGTTCTTTGCTCTGTATTTGTTACCTCGTGTTTGGAGCTGCAAGATCTCTTAATTTCTTATTTGTTTTGGCCAAATTTTGTTGCAAAATTGTTCATCTTCATCATCATCTCTATTTGAAAATCGAAGCTTTCTGTTCGTGTTCATACGAACAGCCAGATTTATTTGTTTGAGCTTGACAAGTAATTTCAACAAAATGCGGTTGTTATGATTTCGAAACAGATTGCGTTGATATTGTTATGCTTTCTAGCTATTAATGCCGAAAGCCACGACCACCAATTGCAACAACAAAGTGCAGAGAGGGGCAGTGAAAATGTTATATCACATTCATGCATTCACGACCAGATTATTGAAGAGAGAAAACGACCTGGTCGCCAGGTGTACTCTGTCACCCCACAGATTTATGGTCAGTCTGGTATCACTAAACCCCTTCATCGCAAAGGGAGGGCGTTGCTTGGAATTCCAGAATCATCGTTACAGCAAAGAGATGTAAAGCAGCCAATTAGGATATTTTTAAATTACGATGCGGTTGGTCACTCACCTGAAAGAGATTGCCGAAAAGTTGGTGACATTGTGAAGGTGGGTGTAATATGTGATTTACTTTGTTTTTTCAGTCTAACCGTGTTTTTGAAATAAATATATTTTTTCTTCTTCATTTTTTATTGTTTTTGAATTGTTTTGATGGGCTGATATTAAAAATAAATTAAAAAAAAACAAAAAAAAAACATATTTTGATGCAATTCCAGGAAAAAAAATACTTTGAAAAATATTATCTACCATATCCCCAAACACAAACACATACATGCTCAGTTGGGTGTACTAGTTTCTGCTGATAACGGATATTTTCTTTTCTTTCGTTCTTATCAGCTAGGGGAGCCTCCAGTGGCTTCTCTTCCTGGCACTGCTTGCAATCCCTATGGCGATCCTCCACTTTATGGTGATTGCTGGTACAATTGCACCGTGGATGATATTTCTGGAAAGGACAAAAAGCATCGGCTTCGCAAGGTTAGCACTCATAAAATTAATTTAAGATATCTACTCCCATGATGCATATTTTGAGATGACTATTAAATCTTGATGAGGAATGAAACTACAATTAACATTTATATCAGCAAAAAGTTTGATAAAAATGAACTTCTTTCTGTAATTGATTTCGATACAGGCTCTGGGGCAGACTAGTGATTGGTTTAGGAGAGCATTGGCTGTTGAGCCTGTAAAGGGTAACTTGCGGTTAAGTGGATATTCGGCATGTGGGCAAGATGGAGGTGTACAGCTTCCACGTGGATATGTTGAAGGTATGTCATTTCAGTTGCCCTCTTGCTTTGTGATTTGCTCAAATTGCCATTCTCAGAGGGTGTTTATTTGGAAGTCTGAGGTAAACTTTATATTTGTTTAATTTCTTCTTAGAGGGTGTTGCTGATGCGGACTTGGTTCTGTTGGTGACTACAAGACCGACCACTGGCAACACTCTTGCATGGGCAGTGGCATGTGAACGCGATCAATGGGGCCGTGCAATTGCTGGTAAATTAGTTCCGCGTGTTTTGATTTATTTATTTATATATTTTGCATTGAGCATCATCTCATTGTTCATGAGATAATAAACCTGAGCTTTTCATTTCTTTTGCAGGACATGTGAATGTTGCCCCTCGCCATTTGACAGCTGAAGCAGAGACTTTGCTTTCAGCTACCCTCATTCATGAGGTGGTTTTGTATTAAATTAACAAGATTGGCAACCTGTGGAATGATCTATCTTGTACTGATTAACATGTTTAATTTCATCCAGGTTATGCATGTCTTAGGCTTTGATCCTCACGCCTTTGCCCACTTTAGGGATGACAGAAAGAGAAGGCGCAGTCAGGTTGGTGACAAATATACTGTTGGATCAATTATTGAAACATTATCTGAATTATTAATGGAACTATCTGTGTTGTCTTCCATAAAACAAAATGGTGTTGAAAATACTTCAGAGTTTATTTGTGAGCACTTATGGGAATTTCAAATGAACTCAACATTAAAGCTTGCCGTTGCATGTTTTTCAGGTCACTGAACAGCTCATGGATGAAAAGCTTGGCCGGATTGTGACACGTGTGGTTCTTCCACGTGTTGTCATGCACTCACGAAATCATTATGGGGTGAGTATTGTGCAGCTTATTAATATTTCTATGAAATGCTTGCATTGTCAGAATATTCTTTATTTACATTATGTGGCTTTTAATTTCTGCCTGTTACATCCCAACAGCCAACTAAGGTTTTGATAAGTTTTCCTTCTAGCAGGCATTCTCAGAAAATTTGACAGGTTTAGAACTTGAAGATGGGGGAGGACGTGGCACATCAGGTATTCCTTTTATTTTCTGTGATTTCTTTTTAACTCGCAATCAATGTTTATTTTTTATATGTAATTTGGCTATATCTAAAATGTTGAATTATTGGTTGCAAGGTTTGTACTTTAGGCGCTTAAATTAATAAATATCATTGAAATATATGGCAGGATGTTTATTTATGGGAACAGAAATACTGAATGAATGGCATAAAATATTTTTACCAATTTGAGAAGCAATAATCTGCTGTTACTATCAGACATATAGCCATACTCTAGCTAAAGACCGGGGTAACTCTTAGCAAATTAGTCGTATAATTTCTCTTTGAAAACTTGTCTGCAGGTTCACATTGGGAAAAGAGGCTTCTGATGAATGAAATAATGACAGGATCTGTGGATTCAAGATCGGTAGTTTCAAAAATGACACTAGCTCTGTTGGAAGATAGTGGATGGTACCAGGCTAACTATAGCATGGCAGATCGGCTTGACTGGGGTCGAAATCAAGGAACTGACTTTGTTACACTCCCTTGCAACCTCTGGAAGGGGTCATATCATTGCAATGCTACCCAGTTGTCAGGCTGTACATACAACAGGGAGGCAGAGGGTTACTGTCCGATTGTAAGTTACACCGGGGATCTCCCGCAATGGGCTCGTTACTTTCCACAGGCAAATAAAGGTGGGTTCTTGAGCTTGAAGTTTTTAGCCATGCACTTATGCTCCATGTGTTCAAATTCCTCCAGTCCATGATTGAGTGATTTAGAAAATTTGCCACTTGTGTGAAAGTAAAAAATTAATGTTCTTTGTTGAACAAATATTTTTAAACCCTGTTTCCTGTCTACATATTGTCACAACAATCTGTCCTTCAAGATGCAGCTAAGCCTCTCTTTTCATGTATGTTTGTGATTAATTGTAGAAAACCAGGAGACTGTTTCCTTAACCATTATGATTTTTTTCTCATTATTCCACATTTCATATGAGATCCTCTGCGGCTTCAACTAAGAGAGACTTTGCTTTGATTGAAAATCTTGTCAAGATAATGTTTTTTGTTCTCAATTATTCCTGCACAAGCTTTGTGTGTCACAAGCTGCAACACCTGGACATTTCAACTACCTGCAATACATATCCTGTTGAACAAGGCTGTGACTGTTTTAATATATCAATATCCTTCAACAAGTCAGATATATTTGCCATTAATTTTATTTTCCTTTTAACCTTATTAATGGCCATTGCAGGCGGGCAGTCCTCGTTGGCCGACTACTGTACTTATTTTGTGGCGTACTCTGATGGATCTTGCACAGACAAAAACAGCGCAAGAGCACCGGATAGAATGTTAGGTGAAGTGCGGGGGAGTAGCTCCAGGTGAGATTTGAGATTAGAGCATTCTGTTTGTTGAGTTTAGGAAACAATATATTGATCAGATGTTTTAAAATAATGCATGCAGGTGCATGGCCTCATCACTAGTACGTACTGGATTTGTCAGGGGTTCACTGACCCAAGGAAATGGTTGTTATCAGCACAGATGTGTAAATAACTCTCTCGAGGTATGCACTGGAGCTCTGTTATGTTTAATACCCCCCTGCATGTCATGCTGTAGTTTAATATATGCTAGTGCGAAGTCCATTCAGTTGTCTATGGAAGCTTGCATGTGCAATGTAAGCATCGATTGAGTGCATACAAATGTATTTTCTCAACAAATGATGAGTTTTTTTAAGAGGGTTGAAAAGATGGATAAATGAAATTTGTGCAAGTGCATAAACTCATGAGCTGTAGTTTGCAATCACTGTTCTCATGAGCTGTAGTTTTTAAGATTTGCTAAACTTTCCAGAAAAAAAATGGCCAGCTTGAGGATCTCAATCATAGCCTTTAGCCAATTCTCACCTGGGATGTGCGAGTCTGTAGAATGTCCTTTGAACAGACTTGTCTGTCCTATTTTCCGTTGGGAACATGGAATAACACAACAAATTTCACAAGATGAGCTTCTTGCCTCATGAATGACACTGTTGTTTACCAGGGGGGGTGATCTGAAGGAGATTGAATGTCTTATTTTTAGGATTTTTAAAATAATTGGTAGTTTTCACGTTGCCATTAAAAGCAGGATGTGTGTTATAATGTAATTCTGATGGTCCTCTTTTTAGGTTTCTGTGGATGATATTTGGAAAGTGTGCCCGGAAGCTGGAGGACCAGTACAATTCCCTAGCTTTAACGGTAATTAATTATTTGTTTTTAAGCTGATTGATTGAATTAAATTATCAGCTGTCCATTCCTAAATTTTCTGTGTTTTGCTCGTCTGCAGGGGAGCTGATATGTCCAGCTTACCAGGAGCTTTGCAGTACAGTTTCAGTCTCTGTACCTGGACAGTGTCCCAGCTCTTGCAATTTTAATGGGGACTGTGTAGATGGAAGGTGTCACTGTTTCATAGGATTTCATGGTCATGATTGTAGTAAACGTAAGCTCCTATTAAGCTTTTCAGTGTTCAAGTTTGGAATCTATGGATGAGAATCCTGGCTTCATTCAATTATATTTTTGCAATCCATTGATTATTGGCTTCATTGAATTATAATTTTCAATTCTGTCAAGCATTTTCTCGATCCTTTTGTAGGTTCATGTCCGGGGAATTGCAATGGCCAGGGTAAGTGCCTTTCAAATGGAATCTGTCGATGTGAAAATGGTTACACCGGCATCGACTGCTCTACTGGTAATATGATCTTTCTCGGATAAGCCTGATAATGCTCCTTTCAAATGTTATCTTTGTAATATTTCTCTTTGCTGTGTGATATGCAGCTGTTTGTGACGAGCAATGCAGCCTCCATGGCGGGGTCTGCGACAACGGAGTTTGTGAATTCCGTTGCTCCGACTATGCAGGCTACACGTGTCAGAACAGCTCGACTCTTCTCTCCAGCCTTTCAGTTTGCAAAAATGTACTGGAGAGTGACATATCTGGCCAACACTGTGCACCCAGTGAATCAAGTACACTTCAGCAGGTAGAAGAAGTTGTTGTCATCCCCAACTATCACCGATTGTTCCCAGGCGGTGCTCGCAAGTTATTTAATATATTTGGCTGCGGTTATTGTGATGCAGCTGCCAAGCGACTAGCCTGCTGGGTAGGGTTCCCACACTTTTTTTCCAGGAGTCTCCCGTTATTTCTTTTTCAATAGTTAGTCATGCATGATATGATGATTTATGTATCTTGTTTCAACGGCCAGATCTCTATCCAAAAGTGCGACAAGGATGGTGACAACAGGCTCCGGGTGTGCCACTCAGCATGCCAGTCCTATAATTTAGCCTGTGGAGCATCACTTGACTGCTCAGACCAAACCCTCTTTAGCAGTGAGGAGGAAGGTGACGGTCAGTGCACGGGCTCCGGTGAGATGAAAGTGTCGTGGTTTAACCGTCTGCGGAGTAGTTTGTTTTCTGCTTCGTCCGGAGGAATGTCTGTAAAATACAGGCAGCTGTAGATTGTAATTTTGCCTCATTTTGGGTTGTAATTTTTCAAGGGCTCAATTGTAGGATAGGTGGCACGCGCTTGCACGTGCACTGGATGTAGATTGTTCGTGGGCTTCACCCTCGATTAAGGAAATCGGGCGGGGATTGGCTTTCAAAAAGGAAAGCCGCTTGTAGAGAATATTGGAAATGCATGAAGAAAGAAAACAAGAAGAAAAAAAAGGTAAAAAGCTTTGTTGAGTGATCAGCGGTTCGGCCGAAGGCCTTCAAAGAAAAGCCTCGTGTTTTCTTTTTTCTACTCATATATTAACGGCTATCACACGTTAAAAAAAAAAAGAAGGAAAACGAGGGGTAAGAGAAGTACTTGCTTGATTGGCTTTTTGTATAGATATTTATTTTCGTCTTCCATGCTTCAATTTCTTTGCACTTTATGCTAAATTCAAGTTATTCACTTATCTTATTCTGCAAAAGGAGGGCCGCACTCCATTAACATATACCTTCAAAGCACACCGTCCCATGAAAAGCAGCTTACATCTGCTTCCTGTATAACTTGTTTCCTAATGCAAAAGTCATTTTCTTAATAATAACAATAATAACAATAATAATATGGAAAGAAACAAATGTTCGCTGGCAATGACGAAAGATTTAACAATAACGACTCTCAAAATGGTAAAAAAAAAATGACCGATCAGAAAATAAGAGAGAGAATCAGATCAGATAGGCTTGGCTGCGGGCTGTGAATATTATTGGAGGCATCGAAACAAAATGTTGAGGGTGAACCCTTCACGCGGCAAACATCGGCGGTGCAAATGCATGGGCTACCTTCCACTAATCCCAAACATGTATCTCTAACTTATTATAGCCATTAGCCAGTGTTCTCTTCATATATATCAAAAAGCTAGAGACATTTTTTAGTAAATATTAATTTTTTTTATACAAGAAATTGTCCCGAAAGGGGGTCGAAATCTCTCCCTTATAACCAAAGATTTCATCTACAATATTAATTTAAATGATCTCATCAATTAGTGCTATGTACAGTCGGTATCAACCTTCATCATTTGACATTCTTTGAGGATTTTCCAAACTAGAGAAAATAATTTTAATTCTAGCATGAAAGCAAGACTCATCCATATAATACAGGACTGAGATGCACAGAAGCTTTAGTGTGAATCTAAGATATCGTGAATCCATCCCAATTGGCACAGAAGCTTCAAGCCAGCGGCTTCGAGTAGGATGGTTGTCGCTGAGATGAAATCCTATTCTGAGAAATCCTGTAGAAAAGGCAAGGTATGAGATATAGACAGGGAAAATAACTTGCTGAGAGCTGACTCTTGGTGGGCACTTGAGCTGATAAGGGCTGATTCTTTACAGCACAGAAGCCACAATCGAGGAACTTCAGAGCAGGGCGGTTGTCGCTGAGGTGAGACCCTATTCTTAGAATTCTAGTACAAAAAGGTAAGGAAAGTAGATGCGGGAGAAACCGTTAAAAAAATATCTTGGTAAAAACTTAAATTATGATTTATATTATTCTTTAATATATTTATCCGAGAACCCTTTATCTTGAAACTCGTACAAATCCACATTATTTCATGTTTGATTTTTATTAAATAGAATGAGGGTGATGAGATTCGAGCTAGGTCAACAAAGCTATGATACTATGTAAATGAACTATTTTACCTAAAAATTTAAGCTATTAGACGATGTCATAGAATATAATTTATATTTTTTTCTAACAGAAAGAAACTAGGTGTATGAAGTAGAGTACAAATTAGACAAAGGAACTTGAGAGCTGACTCTTAGTGGGTCGCTTATGCTCCATCTTACCATTTTACATCGCATAACGCCATGGCTTTCGTGGAATTCAAGTCATGAAAGCATTTCTATGCTTCAAGTCAAAACATTTAAAAAACCCAGGCAGTAAACAGTCCGGTCATGTTGCCCAAATAATATATATCAGAACAGAATACTGAAATAGAACATTTGATCATATTGCTTATGTTCACAAGAGACCTTAGCTGTAATTTTGACCATCTTCTATAGAAAAATTGTTCATTTCTTGCATTAAGCAATGCTATAACAATTTCGTAACTGGTAATGGCCGAAATTTAAAGCGAGTAGCTGAAGCGAGGCAGGCACAAGCTAAACACACGTATGTTTTAAACCAAATGGATGAAAAAAATGTAAGGTAAATGAACAATGCGGTCAGTGAAATCACCACTGTAAAATTTACCAAGCATCTTAGTGTAGACAGTTCCTGTTCTATTCCTTCATCAGGGAAATGGCCGTGAGCTTTGAAGTCTGAGAGCAAACGATCCTTGAGCTGGAACCTATCCATTAACCACGTAGCAGCCTCAGAATCAGAAGCCGGCATCTCCTTGGCCGGGATACGGCGAACATGAATGTGAACTTCTGAGGGATCAGTACCAAATACGTTGTCCAGAAAGGTAGGCAGTTGGTGCTTATATGCAATACTCACATCATAAACTGCAAGAATTGGAAATATGAGGAGTATAATAATAAATGTCAGGAGCAATAAAAAGAAGGGAAAAACAGAATCGTTCTCTTCATGCAAACAGAGATTGTGATGTTAGGATGAACTTGCAAGGAATTCCAGAACTAATACCATAATACTTACCAGCAGTGATTCACTGATAGCGAGACAGGCTACTTTCTAAAACAGTTTGGAATCAAATGTGTTATGTTTTTACTTGAGAGGATTAAAAACAAATAATTTCATCAAATGCATGTGATCATCACACTGACAGCAATGAAATTACTTAAAAGTACCTGCATCCAAGGAACCCCGTAGGACTTCCAAGCATAAGCAAAAGCCCCTTGTTTTAGGAAGTAGCACATTCTTAAGCACGGGAAGTCCAACTTCATTGGCAAACTTTTGGCTCCTCTGGCATTTCTGTTCACTGCCAAAAATCAAAATCAGGACAACCGATCAATTACTCTGTGAGATATCTGATTTTAGCTGGTAGCCAAAATAGGAAAGTCAGTAATGATGTGGACATGTTTTTTTTCTTTGAAAAAAAATAAGCTTGATAATATGGGTAAACATGCCTGCACATTGAAAACTCAAAGAAATTAAAGGGAAGAAACGCAGTACCTAAAATCAGTTCCTTCAGGGAAAAGTGCTAGCCACAAGGGATCTTGAGGATCCTTGAAAGTCGAAAGCATATGATTCATGATAGGTTCATCAACTTCCCAATTCCTCTCAACTGAAATGAACTCCAAAATATGGAATCCCCAACCAAAGACAGGTAGTTTCATCAAGCTGCTCTTGAGAATGTACTTGATGTAGCCCAGACAACCCTTCCGCAATGCCAGATCCCACAAGTACATCCAATCAACCTCAGTTCTGTGATTAGCAATTATCAAAACACGTTCTTTTGGTGGTACTAAATCTCCAGAAAACACAACTTTGGTCCCATTTATCTTTTCAAATAGAAAGGGCCACAAAGCTAACCAAAGAGCAAAGAGGAAGGAGGTTGTTTTTCTGCTATAGTGTACGCTGAAAAGGCGCGTCAGGACAGCCACAACAGGTGCAAAATATACGAGAAACATAAAAGCAGTAGAAAGATACACCAGCAAACATATCAGACCCCTTAGCAACCTAAAAGGAGTTAAAGGGTGATGCTTTAGTCTATCATCGGTTTTGAGAGGCTTGCAAGTTTCTTCCATTTCCTTCCACTTTCGATTAAAACCACCTCCCTCCCAGAGCCAGCTGCAATACAAAGTGCCTCGAGAGTCAATTGAGATAACCCTTAACCTCATCATTTCACAAAGAAGCTAAATATCCAAATGATAACAGAATCTACAAAAATGCGCACAGGCACATAACACCAACTGGAGTTACAGCACAAGAACTCCAGTTCTCAGGCTAATATAAGTCACAAGAATCTAAACAATGATGCATACTTTCTTCAATAAAAACCTTCTCATGCGAGTAAATCACAGCTGGCGAGGCTCTTGGATGTCAGTGAAATAGAAATTCTTTGGCTGCACAATGACGGGCACCATCCAGTTGAGGCCAGTTCCTCAACTAAAACAGACAGCCCATTTTCACATCACCAAGAAAACAACAAAAATAAAGACACTAGCATTAGCACACTATTGGTGCTGTTTTGTTAAATGCTTAACCAAAAAAAAAGGGGGGTAAACCAGAGGTTCAGTTAAGATAGCCAAGCTCCCTGAACACGAAATTGACCCAAGCTCAAATTTAGGTGGTGCACCCGTTCCTTATTATGTGCTAAACCAGTCATCCGAAGTTTGCAAATGCTTTCAAGCATGATTCAAACCAGTAGCATTAACCTCATACATGACAGTCATATATTAATTAGGTATTGATTTCAAATAATTTATTTCGGGACCATAGAAAAAACCATCAATATTATACAAAAAAAAAAAGAGTGGCCATACATAAAAAATATTAATTCGAATTACCTAAAATTCTCACTGTTTTACATCCATGAGTTGATTTGGGCCATCAAACTATTGTTCCGGTTCAGCAAAACCATTGATCGCCAGTTAAAACTACATTTAGCACAGACAATTATTTTAACATCATTATTCCTAATTTCCATAAACGAGCAAAGGTGCCTCTTTGGTTAAGCTATTAAAGCTTAAGCAAGCAAGCAAGCAATCACTCTCAATATAACCACAAAACCGATACGCATCATTCATAATTAACATGGAATCTAAGCTTCACAAGTTCCACCAATTCAAACCTCAAATATGTATACATATACAAAAACAGCAGCATAATTCTAATACGGTCTGTGAAATGAAAGACGCGTTACCTCTGTATCTGTAGAGAGAAGAGAGAGTCGAGAGAGTCTGGTTCAAAGAAAGAGTCGTTAGCGAGAAGACGAAAGAAACATGAAAAGTGTAGGCATGTTTACGAAGCCAAGGGCAATAGAACAGGAAGAGTTTTGGAATCTAGATTCGGGAACAGAGGGTATCACATCACATCGCACTTGTTTATAATTATTAACTAGCTAGGAGGAAGTCGTGGTGGTCCAGCTCCTGGAGCCTGATTTCTTTCTATAATTATTTTTAAAGTATTCCTTTTAATTATTTTAGGTATATGTGGATTAATGATATTAGAAAAAGAAAAAAACAACAACTTTGTTAGTGATATTACTATGACGTGGGCTTATAATATAACATGATTACTATATTGGCTCTTGGTCATTTAAACTTTAAAATTGATATTGTATAGTTTTTTATGACACTTGTCTTTTTAGATTTTCACGGGGTTATATTAATAATGTTTTTAATAATTTTAAAGTTTTTTATGACACAATTGTCTTTTTAGATTTTCATGGGATTATATTAATAATTTTTTTAAAAAATTAAAAAATTATTCATTGATCATGAAAAAAATTAAATGCTTACTACTAAGGGTATGATTCTATTTTCAATTCCTCTTAAATAATGATACTACTTTAATACACTTGAAAACAAAACAACAAAAAGTGCCATCCAATGGTTTTTCCTTGTCATTTTACTTCTTTAGATGTATTATTATAAATTACATTAATTAAATCTAACTAAAAAAACATGTTGATATACATGACGCATGTCCCAACGTGTAGATGACCCCCGGTTCTTTGGGTAGCGCGCGAGGAGTCATTCAACCACCAAACATCATTTTTCATAGCATCATTTAAAATGTTTTAGTATCATAATCCAATGAGACAATATATTTATCATCATTCATGGTGGTTAGATGTTAATGATCATTTGAATGATAAATCACTAACAACAAAAGATTCACTATACCTGTATAAGAGATAGTTTTATTCTCATTTCACGTTATCAAAGTTAAATTTACTATGTTTTTAACGCAACCTGTATTTAATATAAAGATAAATTACAATTAAAATTAAAAGTAAAAACTAAGAGTATATAAACATAAATACAAACAAAAAAATTAAGAACTATCCTAGAAATATCAAAAAAATAAAAGGATCGAAATTAAATTAAAAAAAATAAAAGAATAAAAATCAAAATAAAAAATAAAAAAATATATATATTGAAATGAGAAAAAAAAATTATTGTAGCGGCAGAACGCATGCGAATGGCTCATAACAACTAGGAGTCTAGGATCAAAATGAAACGTTCTAATGAAAATTTAAATAAAATTTACAAAAACAGGTCATGATTTTAAGTAGGATAAAATCTATTCTAACTTATTTTATTTTTTAAAGTAAACTATAATATACTAATTATTTGAAAACAGAATAGACAAAATGGAGTTAAACATGGACAAAAATTTGGCGTAAAAGAAAGGGAAATAAAATGAATAATCAGATTTCTTTCTTTCTTTTACGGTCAAAATGATATTTTTAGATGTATTTTTTATTTATTTGCAGTCTCTGGCTTTCTCTATTTTGCCTCATTCGAGACGCAACTCTATCCAAAAAGGTCAGTAATTTCTCTCTCTTAATCTCCTATGATCAGATTTTCCCTGTTGCACTCTTGATGCTCTGTGAATGTGTCGATCTTCTAGAATTATTGTATTAGTCTCGATCTAGATTTTGCTTATTGCGACCCGGAATTATTATTTTACGAGAGAGAGAGAGATCTGAGGATATTTGGTGTTTTTAATTTCTTAGATTTCATCTTCTTGTCATGAATCTAATGGAGGCTTGGATTATATTCAACTTGCTGTCAGGTAATTGAAATTGACTCCATGGTAAAACTGCCAATTGCATTAAAATCTGGAATTGCGAAACAAAACCCTCCTGACCCTTTCTATTTTTTTTCATTTTTTATCGTATGAAAATATAGCCCTTTACCATTTATGATTCGTTCATTTACTTCGGCATAGTAATCTGTTAAAGGTTTCAAGTTTGTGAAAATTGTGTTTTTCAGGGATTTTAAGAGCTGGTCCGGTGTTGATTATTATTATTATTTTTTATGTGATTTGTAGGGACTTGGCTGGGGTTTTAAGAGATGGCAAGTGGGTTTGGGGAATCGACTAGCAGGGCTCCTCAAAACACTACATTTACTAGCAACAATGGAAATGGTGACGCCGGTAATTTTGAATGCAATATTTGTTTTGACTTAGCTCAGGATCCGATTGTAACTTTATGTGGCCATCTTTTCTGTTGGCCCTGTCTCTACAAATGGCTTCACTTTCACTCAAAATCCCGGGAATGTCCGGTTTGTAAGGCCTTAGTGGAAGAGAAGAAGTTGGTTCCTTTGTATGGCAGAGGGAAAACGTCGACTGATCCGAGATCAAAGTCCATTCCTGGTGTTAATATTCCCAACCGTCCTGCAGGGCAGCGACCTGAAACTGCTCCTCCTCCAGAACCAAATCATTTTGGCCAGCAGGGGTTTGGATTTATGGGAGGGTTGGGAGGTTTTGCACCAATGGCAACTGCCAGGTTTGGGAATTTTACATTTTCTGCTGCATTTGGTGGTCTCATCCCTTCACTTTTTAACCTTCAAGTGCATGGATTTCCTGATGCTGCCATGTATGGTCCTGCTAGCTTTCCTTATGGGTTTAATTCATTTAATGGCGGGCATCCGCATGGATTTCATCCGCACCATGGTCAAGGACAACAGGATTTTTACCTGAAGAGGCTGCTTTTGTTTATTGGTTGTTGTGTCTTCCTTGCTCTTATTTGGCAATAAGAGCTGATCCTCTTTCAGAGCTTAAATTGCTAACAGATGCTTATGGCTGTCCATATCCAAGTCTTTGTAAATCTGTTCGTGCATTTCGTGTTTTTCCTTTTCTTTCTCCCGTTTCATACATTGAGGAAATTGTCCATAACCAGTATCGTAGCTTCTTTTGTGTGTCATAAGTGCATGGAACTCAACCTGTGTTTTTCTTACTTCAAGATTTAATAGTAAAATGATGTTGCTGTAATTGTGTATATCTCTTCTTTTCCATAGGGTTTGAGTCCTCTTGTGATGCTGTATGTTAGGTTATCCGTGCTACTTTCTCTTGCAGCTTGTCCTATCAAGATCTAATTATGTCTGCTTTGAGCCACAAATTTGCTCTTGATTTCAAGATTTTGCTCCTCAGCTAAGTGATTTCAGTTTTTATCCATTTCTTTTCCAATTTTCCTCGACTGATTGAGCCTCATCCGGTTCAATCACCTAGAATTTTTTGCATTTTACTGACATGCTAAAGTGTCTGCTCTTAGTTCAAGAATTAACTTCACATCAAGGGGTAATCTATAAATGCCACTTCATATTGCGTAGTTTATGAAACATTTATTTTGATTCCCATTTGTGTCATGCTCTTTAGCATACTTAGAAAATTTTCTTTAATGCTTGTTTAGGTAGAAGCATATTACAAGCACAGACAGCCTTGTGGATGACATGTCGAGTTTGGCAGCATACCTGTTCTTGTTTTGTCTTGCAAGGTTCCAGTTGTTGACTTAACAATGCTACTGGAATCTTGCTTGCTTGTTTCCTGTGATTTTTTGCGGATGTTATTTGATTTTACTACATAGGAAGTTCTATAACCCAGCAATGCTTCCAGTACCTGGAATATCTGAAAAGGATTAAATATAGATCGATGTTTTAGTTTCATAGGTGTTTCTGTGATTTGTGAATTTTGAAGGAAGAGAAACAAGAAAACTTTTCTGACGTTTTGAAGGGTGATTGTTGCTATCAGGAATGCAGGTTCGGTCGAGGTAAGTTTAGTGGACTTGCAATTGGGATGAGGTACTCTATTCAGACTTGGTACACACTGATGTTTACGTTTGTGTTTAGGGATATCTGAAGATTGTTAGTCATCTTTTTGATGTTTTCCTGACGTGGTATTATGGAGGATTTTTATAGTGTTTACTCTCCCGATACTCGATAGTATGCGAGTCGCATCAGGTTTAACTTCCTTGATTCCAGTTTCACCCTCCACGAAAATACCTCATTGGTGAAATGACAACAAGAACCCCATGGTATTTTATATATATATATGGAGATATATTTGTCGTTTAATTTAGACGATCACAAGACAAATCCTAACTTTTGCATTTGGGAGGACCGTAATGTAAAATTTCTATTCCGGGTTTGTCATTTCTTTTTGACTAACTGTTTAAATGACTTTGTTTTTTACATAATGAATTCAGAGTTTTATGTTAGGGAAAATTTCTATTTTGAAGTGATCATTTAGTCAGGACTTGTAGATGAAAAATTAAAAACAAAATCATTTTTTTTTGAATTTATTTTCACCACCACAAATTTTGATTAGCGGATACTAGATTTGTGGGTCTGTGTTATGCTACATTCTATATAATATATTTTTTTTATTAGTAAACACGATGTTCAGGATATGCAATTGTTTTTATTTTTTTAAAATAAACTCGAGGCATAAATAGAGAAAAAATGAAAAACTTGCAAAAGACAATAAATAAAAAGACCTGAGATAATTCAATTTGTTTTGAAAATTCACAAAAAATCATATAAAAGGTAGATAAAGAAAACAAATAGGTTTTAATTGCTTGTGATATAAATATTGAATTATAAAATTGAAAAATACATAAACTTAAAAAAAAATATAGCAAATAGGTTAAAGTCTCATACTTGCAGCCAAAATTGTTGGTAAAAGAAAACGCCAAAGAAGGGAAAAAATAAGCCATGACTACAGTAGGCTGGATGAAACTCGACTCCGAAACACAAAATGCGAAGAACACTCGCTCGTAGGTTTCTCACATATATATTTGGTGGAATACAAGATACTAATGTTGGTACTCTCACACCTTCATTAACAGAGATTTTACATCTGCACATAACATTTTAATTATTTTATTTACAAACCTCAAATCACTTTAATAAAATCTCTGACTCGATTATTTTAACACAGCCTTTATGACATTTTATTCTAAAAATATACTCCAGTTTTCCACAAAAACAAGTTTAAACTTCAACAAGGAAGCAGCTGATGCCGGGTCCAGAACTTCTTCCCAATCATAGGCAAATCATAGGCCGGCGCTCCCTCTATTTATTCTCTTTCAGAGGAACAGGCCACCGCCGAGCGGAGATTGTGGGTTCCAGTAGAAAGTTAGCGACCCCGCACCGGTCCTTGTTTAGGATACTCGAGTCAATAGACGTTGCGTGTCTTAATTTTCTAAAGGCCAGTGGTCCTAAAATGTTTTATCAGCCGAGGAGCAATCAGCAAGTATTTGCCAGTTAACTCATGCACCAGTTTATAGATATTCTTGATCGTGGCCTCTTTCAACACCACAGACTGGTCTCTTTTCTATCACAGGGGCTGCCTAACTGATTTAGATTAGAGATTACCCTGACTAACACGATATGAATACAGTAGCAGCATTTTGCCCGTCCTGTTTTTTGTAAAATCTCGCATTTCTCCCAATAACCAGGACTTGGAGGTTCCATCTGCAATAAAAAAAGAAACGTGATCAACAAGAGTGGGATCTTGGAGAACTTTCCCCCCCTTGTTGGAATTTTGCAACGATGGATTTCCTTCCCAGCCAGAGCAAAATCATTAACTACACACCTTTTTTTTTTGTTACGACTCTTGTTTTACATGTTCTTAATGCGTTACAGCTAATTTGGACAAAAACAGCACCTAACAGGTATGGACCCTGTCAGCTGGAGACGTGCTTGGCATGCAGGATGAAGCTGCTACAGATCTGTCGAGGACTCATGTCGCACGTTGGCCCCCGGTGACAGTACAGGCTGCTGTTCTAACAGGGGCATGATCATACACAAGAAGAAATCATGTCGATGCGACGTCGCCACTGTCCAATGCGCTATAAAATGTATTGAAAGTGGATTCTTACTGGGGAAAGTACAAGAGATCTTCTCCAATCCCAGTTGCCTGCAACATGAGTGCTCATAGTTGATGCGGGCATGATTCTGTGATCTCTGGCTGAACATTTAGAGAGGGTGCCCGCCGGGAATAGTTGAAGAATATTATGTCAGGTGCTAGCTGATAGGTGTGTTTAATAAAATAAATTCAGGAACTATATTCGCCAAGAAAAATAAACATTCTTTGTTTTAAGAATATAGATCGCAAAACAATTTTATATGCATAAGCGTTCGATTATTGGAAAGAAATTTGAGGGAGACTCGTAAAAAAATAATAAAATTGCCCCCTTCATGTCAAATAGTAATTATCTTTTATTTAAAATAATTTGTTTTATTAATATATCTCTTGTTTATCTCAACGAGCCAGGGTTTTTAAACTAGAATTATTGTTTTTGTTTTTTTAAAAAGCGTTTTATGATTATTAAAGTAATTTAACAAAACATATAAAAATAGTATATTCATATTTTATGTGTAATTAAAAGCTAAAACAATCATAAATGTGATAAAATCATGTTAAAACTCTATCTAGAATTATTTTTAAAAAAATCACATTATGAGAATATTGTCATTCCTAATATTCTTGAACCCATGATCTCTAAGTTATTTATGATATGTTGTCGGTATTCAAACAATTACAAAAAATATATTAACATAATGCTGAATCAAGTGTAGTTCATGTGCCAAATTATACGCCATCCATTTTCCAGGGATAGAGATCGAAGAAAACTACGATGATATTTGTAAATGGAAGGAAATTCAGAAGCTTCAATGTTACTGCATGCAGACAAAAACGAAATTCAGAATTCAATGATCCTGTTCATTTTTGTCAATCCACCAGGTCCTACGGAGAGAGGAACGTTTGATACATTAATTCAACTATGGAAAAAAAAAGTTAATTATTTCTAGCCTATGACCCCGTTCACCTGGCTGCTATTATATATATATATATATATATATAGATAGATAGATAGATAGATAGATGTTTGAGTCAATTTGTATGTATTTCAACTAATTCTAATAATTTTGAAGTTAACAATCATGTAAATCTCTAGTAATTCTCAAAACTTACAAGAACCGGTGACTTTTAGACTTTTAGAGAACAAATTTAAGTTTTACTTGATTGCTATTTTTATTTAAATGACCTTCATGAGAATATGATTCAAATTATTGTTTGAGTTTATGGGAGATAATGATTTGCAAAATACATAGCTTCTAGCCTCAAGGTATATCGAGATATTTTTAATATTATTATATTAATCAAAATCATTAAAAAAACACTAAAAAAACATAAATCTAATATGTTTTTAAAGCAAACAATTAAAAACAGGAGTAGAAGCACTTCTTAACGCACCTTCAAACCACTTAAATCAAAGTTGCTTATGATGGAGAGAGAGTGCACTCTCTTTTCTTATCAAGTTACGTTATAGAAAAGATATATTTTCTTGTCCTTATATGGATATTTGTTTTTCTCAAGACATGAAAGATAGATTCATTTATACAATTAGATATGGAGTTTGTTACGAAATATGAAAAGTTAATTTTAATTTTAAGTAATAAATGAGAAAAAAATATTTTTTAATTATTTTTTTCTTTGAAGAGAAGGGCTTTCCTCCCTCACTTTAAATTCTATTCCCTTTATTTTCTTGAGTTGTCAAAATTAGTTTCACTAAACACTTAATAAGCTGTGTCATTAATTAAAAGGTCGTGTAGAATATTAATTAGAAAATTAAATTAATGTAATATCAACTTCATTAAATATTCATGTTGTAATTTCTAGATTCCTAATATACTTAAAACACACGACAAGATCCAAATTGAAATACCATTTTTTAATTAGACAATATATATATATATATATATATATATATGAGGTGTCAGATTGACAAACAAGTTACTTTCAAGGCTTGATGGATGAAGAAAAATGAGTTTACATTGGTGGGACTCACAATTATGATTGTTAAGATTTCAAAAAGAAAGAGACATATAATATAATTTATTTCTATATTTATTATATATAATTGTTTAATCCTCATTAATTGATTTTGTTTTTGGCTGAGGTTGCTAATGTAGCATTGTTTGGAGTTATTGTGCAGCAATTGATTGTGACTTACTGATTTTGTTTTTATTTTGTTTTTATATATTTTTTGTGGTTGTAGTTTAAAAAAAATAAAAAATAACTTTTAATAATAATTTTTAGAAAATACATATTTGATTAAAACTGTTGTGACATAGATTTTTGCATATAAAATACAAGTTTTCATGAATGAAAATAATATTATTTTAACTTATATAAAATCAAGGCTTTAAACACAATTATATATGGAATCCCTTACAAGAAAAATTATTTATTTAATTAAATAATTATTTCTTTGTTATTAGATAAAAAATAAAAATTACTTCAATATCAAATAGTATCACTGTAGATTATCAACTCAATGTATAATCCAAATTCCTTAAAAAAAAAAAAGAATTTATCAACCTATATGTAAGAAGTAAAACCTAAAAATAACACTAGCAATATAATAATTAAGACGACTTATTTAGGCAGACAAAGGCATAAATCATGTGCGCTCGTCATTTAATTACGTGGTGTTTGTTTCGGTGGTTAACTATAGTTTTGAAGAAAAAAGATGAATTTTTTTAATATTTTTATATTATTTTAGTTTGTTGATATTAAAAACTAAATTTTAAAAAAAACAACATTAAACTTTCTCATGACTCGCACGTTTTTGGTAGTGGGAAAGGTATCGGTGACCATGAGAGAGAAGTAAATCTATCTTCTGCCTTAACTCTACGACCTACGTTACCTATAATTTATACAATCCTCATATTTGCGATCAAAAAAACTTAGGATTAACCATGTAGTAAGTTCTGAGTGGCTAAGAATTTGAGATTAAAAGATTTATTTTTTTATAATTTTAAATTTGAATCATGTGGTTGTTAATATAATAATCAATAAAAATTTATATATTTGTTAACTTCAAAACCCGTGAGATTATTAAAGATACAAACAAATAATAATAATGTATAGTAGTAAAATTGGCATATAAAGTTCCAACCCTAACCCTATTATATGTATATAAAGTTCTGACTGTTGCTGGTGCATGCTAGGGATCGATGTGGTGATGGGCTGATGATGGTGGGAAGAGAAGGTTTCATTGAATTTAGTTTCGCTTACGCATATTCCTTCTGTGATCATGACATGACCATACATATCATGTCTTGTCTCGTCGCTCATGCATGACAGCTTCCCCTTTTCAAATCGAGATCCCAGTGAGTCGATCTGCATCACCAGCTCGGTTGATAAAAGAGAGATCCAAGTGTTAACTATTATGATTCCTATGAGTTGATTCCTCTGAGTAGGTCTCGAGTTTCATAATTTCCCGAGATTATTAAATCTTTAGAGCTCAGGAACTGGACTGTCTTCATTATATAATTCAAGACATCACCTTGAAGTAAAAGACACGTAGAACCAGGAGAGCTAAAACTTAGATACGATGGGTGGTGATGCAAATAATCCACGTCCATGTACATGCTCCTGAAAATATCAGGGGAAAAAAAAAAGAATTCTCCAACAACCCTTTCTTTAAAAAAAGGCTATTTTGAAAAACACTCCCTGATTTATTAATTGTCTTTTTTTTCAACCTCCTAATTATATATATATATATAAAAATAAATAAATTAGGTGGTGTTGTTAAAAAGACCTTACGTTTCATGAACTTTTAGCCGTAAGAAGCTCACGCTTGCTCATTGAGTCACATATTTTACCTACACATCTGATTTTGCATTGGTGTTGAACATGAAGGACGATACCTAATTCAAAACAGAGAGAAATGAAGACTTCATAAATTTTAGTGATCAGATGCACCAATAAAATTAAAAATTATGCTATTTTTATTAATAAATTTAAATGACTTGTCGAAATTTCAACCTGTAAATTTGCTCCATGATACGTAAATGGCAGTACAAGTTGCAAGCCCTTTCTTCAATGTTTCGTTTTCTGGGTCTATTTTATTAAAGGTTTGATGTATGCCCGCCAGCTTAATTTAGAATATCAAAATCACAATAATGATTCTGTAATTTAGCATTGAACATCGATCGGTCTAACAAATCAACCCATTTGATACAGAATTTCTCGAGGTTGTAATCAATTAAGAAACAGGAATTTCACAGCATACAAAATCTAATTAATGCTTACGAGACCTGCAACACATTTTATCAGCTATATTTGCATTTCTGGAAGACTTTTTCCATTATTATCCTGAGGGTTTGCTCGAACATAGTTTTCTTAGAATGTGATGGCTTAACGCATCTGCCGAGAGATCGGGGTGAGGTCTCTCGACAGACTGTGACGATGATGAAGCATCAACAATATCACAACCCTGACCATTGCTGTACATTTTTACAGGCTGGACTGCTTTTCTTGAAAAATAGAGAAGCAACAAATTAAGGATAATAAAGAATCCATGAATAACAAAACTTTCTTCTTCTTCCTCCCTGGCAGAGCCACTGCGCAGGAAAGAAAGGAGATTGAAATATCATAATAGCGTCATGCAAGCCTCCCGCGTTTTTCTTTTATTTAGCATAAACATTTTTCACTCAATTTTATTTTATTTTTTAGAAAATGACAAGATACTTTTCCTTCTAATGCCGCTGATTTTGCTGGAAATGTATGCTGTAATTTCCAAATTCAAAGCAAGCAAGCAAGCAAGAAGAAGAAGATGCAGGCAGATAGTAAATGTTGAAAGGGATGTAGGACCACATAAATGAGCCATTGCCATGCTGAAAGGTCAAGCTAAAACCCCCCTCCTAAAATCATTTATTAATTTTTTTTAAAAAAATAATTTTTCAATTATTTTGATGTTAAAAATAAATTTTAAAAATAGTAAAGATATATCATTTATTAAATTTATTTATTTTTTTAAAAAAAACCCACTACCACTACCAAAAATAAATAAAAACTCAATACACACAAGCCTCCTTTGTTATTAAATCAAAAGCATGTTTGAGCTCTTCAGAAACAATAATTAAACTCTACAGCCAAGAGCTTCATAAACTCTAACACCTATAATTTCCCCTTCTCATCTTCAAAAAAAAAAAATCTGAAAATTGAAAACGTAACATGCTTATGCCTGGACTGAGCCACAAACTCACACCACTCTTCACCTTTCTCTTCCTCTTTCTCTCATTTCCGACCAATGCCTCCCCCGCCACCACTGCCATCGCTCAACAATTCAAAGAAGCCCCCCAATTTTACAACTCCCCCGGTTGCCCGTCAATCGATCAAGACGAAATAGACCCGGAATCAGATGGTGATAGCACCGTCTTCTGCTCCGAGCACGCCGTCCACGTGGCAATGACATTAGACGCAGCCTACATCCGTGGCTCCATGGCAGCAATTCTCTCAGTTTTGCAACACACTTCCTGTCCCCAAAACATAGCTTTCCATTTCGTCGCCTCTGCCTCAGCTAGCACGTCACTCTTACGCGCCGCCATCTCATCCTCCTTCCCCTGCCTCAACTTCCGAGTCTATACTTTCGACGATTCATCCGTGTCGAGGCTCATCTCTACATCAATCCGTTCAGCTCTCGACTGTCCTCTGAATTACGCGCGCAGCTACTTGGCCAATATCATACCCCTGTGCGTCCGACGAGTTGTGTACCTCGACTCGGACCTGGTTCTTGTCGATGACATTGCCAAGCTAGCAGCCACCCCGCTTGGTGAACAATCAGTTCTTGCAGCACCTGAATACTGCAATGCAAATTTCACTTCATATTTCACTCCGACTTTCTGGTCCAATCCTTCTCTATCACTGACATTCGCGGATAGAAAACCTTGCTACTTCAACACCGGTGTCATGGTAATCGATCTTGATCGATGGAGGGAAGGAGATTACACAACAAAGATTGAAGAGTGGATGGAACTACAGAAGAGAATAAGAATTTACGAGCTGGGTTCGTTGCCACCATTCTTGCTGGTTTTTGCGGGTGATATCGTGCCAGTTGATCATAGGTGGAATCAACATGGGCTTGGTGGGGATAATTTTAGAGGACTCTGTAGAGATTTGCATCCTGGTCCTGCTAGTCTCTTACATTGGAGTGGTAAGGGGAAGCCATGGGCTAGACTTGACGCGAATCGGCCATGTCCTTTGGATGCTCTTTGGGCACCTTATGATCTCTTGCAGACTCCATTTGCCTTGGATTCTTGAAGAGATCAGTCAAAGAACGTGAATCACTACCTTTTTTCTTCAAGTATGCTCTCATGGATTCGAAGATGTTAGTGCCAGGAGAGATCTTGAAGGGTTTTAAGAGACAAAAATCCGAGCATGTCTCTGACAAAAGGCCAAGTTACAGTGAATTCAAGAGTGATTAGGTATGTTCTTGTTGAAATTATACAAAAGTCTACGCATTAACTAAGAAACTATATATATATGTATTATAAGGAGGATTTGTTATCCAGATTTGAACCCCCCACCCAAAAAAAAAAAAAAAAAAACAGAGAAGGATTCATGAATGTCCATCTCGGGTTTGTGATTAACTGTAATCAAATTGTATAGTGAAAGAGCTTTTGGGGTGGTTTCATGAATCAATATTTTGTTTAATAAGAGTAAATGTGTTCTGTAAATAATGTTTGTTTCTGTAATTTAATTAGGAAATACTATTGGAATTATTTCCTGGCCATCAATCGATTAAGATAATGACTTTTTGCCATTGGTGGTGTTGTAGAGTTTGATTGAACCGTGTCATCCTTGCTCAGCTAGCAGTATCTGTCTTTCTCTCTTGCAAGCACCATAAACGATTTTTATGGCTGGAAGCATCACATCACTGCTATTGTGATAGATGATAGGAATTGTCTCTTCGTTTTCTGAAATAACTGGAGCTAAAAAAGCTACTGTTTCCTTAAATATACTAAATATTGTATCATTTACTATCATATAAATGTAAATATACATACATCATCATATAAAATCGTTCAAGAATTTCATCTTTACACTCAGCTTGTTTGTTTGCAGAAAAATGTTTTTCTGAACATTTTTTTTCTGGTTTTCTTGTATTTACTTAAATTATAGAAAACTGATCAATAAATTTATTTTCCAATAAAAAAAAACATATATTTTACATGTGGAGAGGTGTTTTTCACTTTAAAAAATTATGAAACAATTTCCATGAAAGATCCAAAATATATACAATTTCCAACAATAATATATTAATAAAATACTTTAACATATAATATTGCTAGAAAATAATTAATTATTAATATAGGAATTAATATACAATATAAAATTATATTAATTTGATATCAATTTAGATAATATTGCTAGAAAACTTTTGAATACAAAAACATGTTATATTATACAAAATCATACGTTTTAATCAAATGGTAGATAAAATTGAAAAACAAAAAATCAATAATTGATTTTCCACCTCATTTTCATGGCATAACTAAACACTAGAAAGTGTATTCAAACTTATTTTTCATAACACAAAAATTCACATTATAATTTTTTCTTGCATGAAAAATATTTTTTAAGAAATACAAACGGGGCGTAAAGGCGAAAAATCAACTTCTTGCATACCTGTGATCTCAGTTATAATGCTAAGATAGTTTATCTTATTACCATTTGCCCTCAAGTGAAAGTGACTGTTTAGGATGGAAAGACATTCTGTCTACTAATACGACTCATGCTTGAAGCTATTTTACACTTTTACCAGGCTTGGACAACTCACATGAGCCCAAAATTAATTGGTATGCAATATTTTTTATGTATATAACATTTATTAAATATTGTTTTGTTATTATAGATGATGGATGTCAATTATTTTTTAATGTATTTATTAGGTGCATTAACTATTATAGAAGGCTCAAAAAGCAGTGATTGTTATGTATGCATGAATGAGATGTGCCCTTGTCATCCATATATTTAATTTGTGTTGACATGAGATCACTTATTATGAATAAAAATTTAGAGGTAGGGAGGCAAGTTCATCCACGAGTGACCTAAGATTATCTATATTGGTTGAGTTGGGGGGGTGTAGGCCAATTCACGAGTGTTTTAGATTTATTTATGAGTTGTGATGATTTTTAGATATTGTTAGATTATATGCTTTAATGTTTTAAGGATTATAAATTAGTTTAAATTTAATCAAATATTATGTGATTTTTTATTGTATTTAACTATGAATTGCTAACTTCACGAATTATGAAGCGTGTTGTATTTTTAATTATGAAGAGGAGATGAATTGTAAATTATATTTCTTAATTGTGAATTATTGGATTGATTTTTTTTGGCATGGACTTGAAAGGATGTAAAAGGTGGTCTGGCCATATTTATTTGTCGAGCTGGAAACAGAGTTATTTCATTAATATTTTTTAGATTGCATTACTTTTTTTCAACTTTTTTTTGTTATTTTGCAAAAATTTAAAAAACAAATCAACATCAGGTTCTGACTTGTGGATTTTCCATATCATTCCAACCGACTCAATTAAATCCAACAAAGAAGCTTTTTTATCTATTTATTAACATAATGTCTAGATCAGCTTGCGTGTATCTCAACCAATCTCACATGTCTTGAAGTTAATGATTATATAAACCTCCAATGACTATCATATTAACAAATATAATGATGAAACCTAATATCACAAAAAAAAACATATTAATAATCATAATGCTCAAACCTAAAATCACAAAAAAACAAACAAAAAAAACAAATTTTTTTATTTCAAATTATTATCATTAGACAAACTAATATATGATTACAACCTACTACTATATGGTTACAACGACCCTTATTTTGAATCACCCTCTCGCCAGCTATTGATGAGAATTGCCTTGTAGAAATACAGGGCAAATGCTTCTGTGACAACAGTTCTGTTTTTATCCCATCTAAGAAGATTGAAATAGAGAGTTTCATAATGAAACGATATATGGATTTAAAGAGATAAAGTGGGATAACCAACCTTAAATTATTTATTTTTTTAAGAAAATTGAATCGGATGCTTAGTATATAATTAGTTTTTATTATTTTATCCAACAAAAGTATGGATTTCCTTTCCTATGTTTGCTTTTACGATTCAATGGTATTTTTAAAAGAAAATATTTAAATTACTTTTTTATGTTATTTTTATTATAAAATATAAATTTTAAATAAAAAATATTTTAAAAAATAAACATCGTGGCTTCAATTATAATCTGTGGTCTACGGAGAACTTTCAAAACGCCAACTCTGTAAGAATTCCTCTTTTTCCCTTCATTTTATATTCTAAACCAATAATAATTTGTCAAACACTAAAGTGTCGGTAGAGAAAAGATAGGCTACGGAAGGTCACAAGTACGTGGATCTTGGAGGTTTTCTCTTCTGTGACGCGTGGCATTCATCCGAAGGAGACGAGTCTCATGTACGGCACGCGATGACGAATCTAGCAGCTTCGACCCTACATCAGTGTTACCTTTTTGGGTCTCCATTACTCACCTTTTCGTGGAATCGGTACTATATGTCATTTTGACGTTTTTGAAAAAACGTTCAAGAGAATATTTTATTTTAAATTAAATTATTTTAGTATTTATAGATAATTTTCATATATTAATAATAAAAAAAATATTTTAATATATATTTAAATAAAAAATATTTTTAAAAATAACTTACACTTACAACCAGTGGCAACGACTTGGCATCTGGATTCTGTAGCTTTTGAAAAAATATTTGTATTTTTATAGCCTTTCTCGGTTATTTTTTATAAATGTTATTTATCTCTCTGTATATAAGTATGTTTTTAATAAGATTATACATAAACTTAATTTCTATAAATAAAAACTTAAAAGATGATTGGTGAATGTGCATAGGACGTTGAAATTGTAATCAATTATTGGTACGGACTAAGAAAAACATTGATACGAAAGTCTTATATATGTACAAGGGCGTATAATGAGTCATTTTGTGTATATTATATTAAATTGTTTATTCCTGAATAAGGCTTCTAATATATCCATGTAGTTCGTGACTATAAAAATTAATAAATAAATAAAATTCAAATTAAAAACCATAATATATTTATTTTATTTCATGCGATACGAAAGTTGGTAAACAGCGAACAGCGAACAGCTCTGTTCTATAAAAAAAATAAGGTGGTTTTGTTACGTTAGAAGTTGTTCTTGATTAAATCAGAAGAAAAAAAAAGTCTTTGATCCATGAAAAAATAGAAATCATGTTGTCGTTTTGTTGGTGGCAACGCGTTTGCAAGGAGCCCATCGTGCTTGCCAGCATTACCATCATGCTTACTTTTAGGATTTTCCTCTTTTTAATTATTGGACTGGATATTAATAAATCTCCTAGTTGCTCCACACGAACACGCACACGTGTGCTTTCTATCATTTATACTTTTACTGCTAATAACCAGTCGGTCTGTTCATAACCTATTAGCGGTCTTAGTATTGTCTTCTTCAATATAGGCGTAATTTGGATTTTAATTGATGTAATTGTGGGGTTAAGACTTTTGATTAAAATATCTAGATTTGATCAAATAAATTAAAAAATATATATATGTGAACTGAAAAAAAAAGAGTATTATTAACATTAATTGAAGACTAAGGCATGAATCTAATTTTTAAGAATAAAAGATACATGCAGATATTTTATTTTAAATATTCTTTTTATTTATATGTTATAGTTTATTTTTTTATCTTAGATGTTAACTTTAATCATCACATACAAATTATTTTTATTTTTATAAATGCAACATGCGAATACAACTAATATGTTTAGAATCTAAGAGGAAGAAATTTGAATAAAAATAACAATAATGAAAAACTAATAACAACGAGGACCATAACTTATTTCTAGAGTAGCAGAGAGAAATGAAAGGGGGGGAAAGAAAGACAAGTCAAGCAACGATAAACCAGCCATCATCGAAAGCTGAACCCTATTCAGCCACTTCAATTTGATGAAGTGTGTGAAAATCGTGGCTGTTTCTATCTTGTTTTGGAGTTTATAGGAAATGGGTCCCTGAGAGAATGGCTGTCCAAAGAAAGTGGAAAAGGAACAGAGAACTCAGCTTGCTCTGCATGTTCCTAAATCACAATCTTCACAGCTCTCACCGAATCTAAGGGCCAAGATTTCATATTTCAGTCTGGCGAGAGCAGCGACAAGGGAAACAAGAGCTACCTAGACAAAACATGTTGTGGGGACTGCAGAGTGTCGTGTAACATGCTGGAACGAGGCGAGGTTCATGCTTGTGGAGTCTTTCTGCTGGAACTAATTACATGGAAAGATGCTGCTTTACACAGGATGGAAATGAAAGCCTACTTTCAACGACAATAGTTTCTATCCTGGAGAAAGAAAACCCTGAAGCGGAGCTCCATCTCCATGTTGATCCTGGTCTTAAAGGAATTTGTGGAACAAACTTCGCCTGCTAAAGTATGCGTAGCGTGCTTGATGAAAGAACTAGTGAGGAGTCCAAGAATGGAGGAAGAGGTATCAATTCTGTTGAAATTCAGGCAAATTTACTGAAATCATAATCATTAAATAGGTAATGATAGTTGTTTTTCAAGGTTTTTTTCTTCTCAGAATCCATCAAAGTAATATTTTTTATATTTTAAAAATTATTTTTGACATAACAAGTAAAAACGATGTAAAAATATATGTATTAAAACTAATTTAAGTAAAAATCAAAATAGAGTGAAATGCTGTTCCAAACGGCACCAATTGATGAGGCAGCCTAACTATGGCGTCTATCAACAGGTGAAACTGATTGGACAGCAGAAGCTATTTCAAAATAATAGTTATTAGCATGGAGGTTGTTTTATCAGTCATTGTATCCCCACCACTTCTTTTTTAACTTGTCCAGTAAATTGCTTTTCTCATCGCAGAGTTCCAAAGTGAAGACAGAGATGAAAGAATGGAATTCCATCATGAGGTTATTAATTTATAAAAAAATAATATTCAATGTCTCTATAATAGCCTGCAAGGCATAAAAATCAGTTCTCCAGAAGCTACTCTATAGAATCAAAACCTATGTGCTTCGGCCCTGGGCTCATATAGGAAAAGGCAATGCTTTAACTATGGATAGAAAGGTATTGTGAGAACTCACTTTTCAAGAATTCAATACGGAAACCTCCCTTTCATCTCGATAAGGTCAGCTTTCCTTCAAGGGCCCTATTTGTTCACTGCTTGCTAGCTGGTTCTTTATCCATCTCCATGCACCAAGGTGTGCGATTCAACATGGGGCGTCATATTGTGCAGGGACTACTAGTTCTTAGAATTTCAATATGGAAACTTCCCTGTCATTCGTACATGATCAAGTGTCCTTACGAGACCATATTTTTGCACTGCTTGCTGACCAGCTCTAAATCCATCTCCGTAAACCGGGGAAGTGTCTGATTCAATTTGATGCTTGAAAAAATCTCCAAGCTTTCTCTCAAATTGAGATCTTGTACCATTTTCTGTTGTCCTGGATGCAGAGGATGATGCCGTATTGCTTCCTGAAGTGGATGTGAGCTCTGAATCCAACCACATGTGTGCAAGCACCTGACAAATACCCTCTTCCACATCTTGACTGAGAGTTTGGAAACCTTTAGGAAAACAGAAAATGTCAGAATAAAAAAAAATACTTTAATAGAAACTATCAGTTTACATTTGCTTATGCAAGCTACAACAAATATAATCCATCATTTGAAGGTTAATTCTCATATCTTGGTGTCAGTATATGAAATATAAAAAAGAAATGACTGTACAAAGCACAGGATGTAAAAGCACCTTTCAGCCGCATCCACGCATGCATCATCTCATGGGCTAGGATTGACCCAGTAAGTAACCTGTATTGGTTAAGATTTCAATACAAGCATTAACCACCTGCTATTACAATACAGAACTAATGCATCTTCAAGTAAATATCCATGCAGCATATCAAAGAAATGAAGATGCATTATTTTCTTGTTCCTTTCTGCATCTCATTGTTATAGATTGTGGCTGAACTATGTATTACTTGGATACTTGCATACGTACAATGAACATTCATTTTTATTTCCTATTATCTGCTGGTTCTTCAGTATTACGGATAAAAGGGTAATAGAAAAGTGATCTAATGATTTACCTCGGGAGCCCATACAAAATCAGAATTGCAGTAACCTCACAACGACGAGTCAGTTTGTAAGGCTCTGTTATCATACCCATGGCTCGGTTCCCTGCTCCAAACCTTGGCTGCTTCGATACCTGATGATCCATGGCCATTGCAATATAAAATTCTGAGTGCCAACTTAAGAAACCAGAAATGAATCAGTCCATTACAAAATGCAAATGAAAAATTCCAAAATTTTCTTACGGTGCTAATGGTTTGTTCCTCGGAAAGGCAAAGTCCTCTAGTCTCTGGCATGTGGTAATGTCCCTGTTCAAAGAAATTACGAGACCAACTTAAAAGAATTAAAGAGCAGAAGTATTGCTTGAAAAGGAACTCCACAACTAAAATCCGTGGAACAATTAATTTATTAAATTTTTAGTCATTCAGTAATGTTCAACATGATTACTTGATGAGATGTAGACAGAAGGACAGTTGCTCATTTGTGTTTCCTTTTTCTCTTTACTAAAATCTTTTATTTTAGATGTAAAACTGCCTTTGCTGAAGATGGAGCCAAGAATACCTTACAGGAGCACTGGATGTCAACTATCCTAATAATGTAACAGGTGTTTTTATGACTCGATATATCAGAATATCATTATTAATAGCATGATTTTGCACATAGCCGGAAATACCTTTAAAAAAGTTAACAATAGGTTGATAATAGCTTAAATGTCAAGTTAGCCAATTATTTCCTAAGACAAGTGTCAAATAGATGAAATAAATTTTTTCAATGCATTTGCCCTTACATTCTTTTCTCCATCCCGGGCTTCATTTAGTGCTTGTCTTTCAACCAATAATAGTGGAACGAACTGCTCAACCTTCATATTTAAACGTTCATAAAATTCTTGTATATCAAGATAAAGGGGTTGGCAATGCTTGGTATCCATGATTGCAGAATCGAGGCACTCAAGACAGAGCTTCCGACCATCATTAAGGGCAACATATCCCGTGTCTTGTGGCTGCATGTGATGATAAGAAACATTATCCTTTATTAATTCATTCAGAAAACCAGTTCACCAGGATTTTCATTAGAAAGCTTAAAAAGACAGTTTTTTAAAGCACAAGGAATTCATCCAGATTTACCTCCATTCGCTCACAGCTGCAACACCGAGGAGTACCATCATGTTCATGAGAAGGGCAGTACTTCTGGATCCAAAAAGGATGAGCCCTATATTCAATAAGACCAGCTGGGTTCGTTGGAATCTGTCAAATGATATATATTCAGAAAAGCAACACTAATTGTAAATGGGTAATATATCTGAAATTCTAATAAGTACATTTAGAAATAGACATTTTACCAATGTAAAAATGATATATCACACTAATTTTTAATATGATAACACTTTGTGGATCTGTAACCTCTGCAAATTCTGTCACCCCCCCCCCCCCCCCCCCCCCCCCCCCCCCCATCTTGTAGCATGACCTCAGCAAATTCTCATTAACAGTGTACATGTATAATAGGAAAACTTTGTACTGAATTTGTTGAATATGAGGGTAAAATGCAAAACATCATCCACGACAGTAAGCATCAATTATTTTGTAAGATAATGAAGTATGGGCTCTTTTAAAAAAAAAAAACATTCTAATGAGTACTTTGGCTTGACATTCAAGAACATTCATAAGTAGTTCTGATCTATTACATTAGCAGAAAAGTTTCGTTTATAATAAAAGAAAAGGGCAGGAACAAAATTCTTAGGATGATAATAACAGTTCAATTATTCAATGGATGAAATACACAACTTAAAGAAGATGAGTAAACAAAAAGTTTCTGGGGAAGCAACTTACAAAGAGCTTACAGACTTCACACTTTGGATGGTAACGCTCTTTGTAGCAAGATTTATGATAAGGGTAATTTCCATTCATCGAGAACTATAATGAAAGAATGCAAATAATGTTAGCCATTGCACACCACTAAAATAACAATTCAAGGAAAAAAAGCAATGGCGAGTTCCATAAAATCAACAATTGACTAAAATAGATTAGCGGATAATAAGGAATTTCAGTTTACACCTCGTAATCCGAAATTGGTAGGCCACAAGCATGACAACGGAAACATTCTGGATGCCAAAATGCATTGAGGCAATTTAGAAATTTTCCTTGACCAATCTCTGTATTGCAACCGGCGCATGACCTAACCAAGAATTAAGAAATTCTTCACATATTCTTGTGCCCAAAGAAGTGCATTGTTGGGGGGGGGGGGGGGGGGGGGGGTGGCAAATAATTTAAGGACCAGAATTAATCAGCTATGGAAATAAGATACCTGAATCCCATTGGAAAGTGGACAGGATAAGGATGATATGCATTCCCTTGATATGGAATTCCACTGCCATATCGAGGAATTCCATTTCCATATTGAGGAGGAGATTCGACACTTAAACTTTCTTGTAAAGCTTTGGCAAGTTGTTCATCTTCTTTCAATTGAATCTCAACATCTATTTATTAATTTGAGAAATATATTATCAAGCTCTGGTGTATTGGATCATAATATATACAAAGAATGAAACGATATGAGAGAACAGAGCTGAAAAGGCGATATTGATTCTCCAATGACATTGATATAATAGCAAAGAAGTAGAAAAAATATATAAATCAATTCAGAAAATAAGAGTTATTGGCAAAGGAATCCTGAAGATGGATCAAAGCAAAGTGCAAAAAAAAAATTGAGTGTAGTGAGACAACCATTAAGTATTGCTGATAGCATCAGACTGTGATATTACTCACCGAAGACATTTTTTGCATTGTGATTGTCCTCTAAAAGGGATAATGCAATAGCACGATCGATATCCTCATTTTCCTGCTCCAAGAATGCTTCCTACATTTAATATCCAAACTGAAAAATGTCAAAGCAAGAAGGGCAGATCAGGGATTAGACTTAACTAACACCAAATTTTCAATCAAGGCTACTAACACTTAATATGTCATAGTTGAGGAAAAAGTTAAAAGATGTCAATAAAAGAGAAGTATAGTTACATGCATCTCCTCTTAGAATTCACAGTGGTTTAGCAAGAAACATTAAATCAGATTGGTGAATACCCCTGAAGTAGAAGGTGCATTATAGTTAGCATCCTGCACACAATCTCCATAGTAATGCCCTTCTGAAATATTATGATTGGACCCTTTAAAAATCTTGCTAAGCCAACCCATAACGTGTATGGTTATCTGCTCATCATCAATTAATTTCTTAGCTGCAAAAGAAAGCAATAAGTAAACCAAAGGAACCGATAAAAAAAATATATATATATATATATATATATATATATATATATGTATATCACACAAAATGCAATGGGCTTAGCGGTCACGAGAAAACAGAAGGCATTCACACCATTATACTGCCATGAAACGAAACTGCAAAAATTCTATGGTTTTCTTTCCTTATTATGAATTGTTCATAAGAAAGAGGGACGAAAAGGGCAAGGTTGCACTTGACATGAAAGTTCCAAACTTGGTTTTCATTCTACATTGCAAGCAATACTAATATTCAATACGACAAGAACAGCTAAGCATCCCTGCAACCCAGTGAATAATGTTTCCAGGAAACTTAATTCCAGTACTGAGATAACCAGCTCTGTAACTATATTGCTTTCCTACTCAACAACCAATGCAAAAACATGAATTAGTTATATCGAGCAAAATCACCAACCAGGCATTGTAATGCCCCAGAAAGTTTCAGCAACAAAATATGTAAATGAACATCAAGAGTCTCCAATGCCCACAAGCTCAAATCAATATAAAAGAGAAAGAGGGAGATAAAAAGAATGATTCTTCCAGCTCAACATGCCCATCAAATTCATGACACATAACCTTTTGATTTCAGTTCTAAAGAGAAAGGAAAAGGTATGGTATGGAAAGAATCAAATAGTGGAAGAATGACTCACCTCTAACAAAAAAAAAACAGCTGAAGCAGAAAAACCCAGATCAGATTAGATCCCAATTTGCTCAAAAAGCTACAAAATTTGCAGTGTCAAAAAGAAAAAGGTATTTTCCTGCTGCTGACACCACCCTTTATATCTCTCTCTGTCTCTTTTGTGTATAAAAGAATATAATCTATAAGAAAACCAGTGAACAGAAAATAGTTATGTGCAAAAGATTAGGAATTTAGGAAAGGAATTCGAGATGGTCTATAATGTTAGGAAATATGAAAGACAAATACGCTACGAATTGAGAACTGCTTGAATTGTACGCAATTTCAAAGTCAAATTTGTACAGAGGTATGAAACGTGTTGGGTTTATTTAGATTTTTGTTAATAGCCCAAAAGAGTGCGATGATTGACGAAGAATCATCGAAACCCAATTGGGATAATCTGACAAAGGATTCAAATTTTACTACTACGATTTGATTTGCAGGACATATATTTTGCATGTGGGGCCTTTGCTAATTAGTCAAAAAGAAGACCCAACTAAAAGAATACACATACATACGTACGTACGTGTATGTATATAACATACAGTATATTTAGGAATTTTTAGTTGGCTTCTCGTTGACTCGATTTGCAATGGTTTATACTTTATAGAGTTGACAACTTGACATTTTTAAGGTTTTGAGAATGCATGTGAAGGAAGAACATAATAGAAAAAAAGAAAAAAAAAAGGGAGGGGAGGTTGACAAAAGAGGAAAACTGAAATAGAAAAAAAAAAAAAAAAGTAAGCGAACGAGGGAGAGAAAAAGAAAAGGAGTAAGCAAATGGAATTTAAGCATTAAATCTGATTAAAAAAAACATATTGTAGCTTTTATTGAATTTAGAAAGTATTTTGCATTGTGTTTTAAAAGTATTTTTTTTAAATAATATTTTTAAATAATTTTATTTGATGATGTCAAAAATATTTTTTAAAATAAAAAAAATATTATTTTAATATATTTATAAACAAAAAATATGTTTAAGAATAACAATTATTCTTTTGATTTTTATTTGATTTCTCTTTTATCTTTTTTTTATAACTTTTTTTCCAGTTCAGTCCCTTGTCACTTTGTTTCATTTAATTGTTTTACCAAATTTAATCTTTATTATTTTAATTGTTATTTATTTTCTTTTTCATGTTTTTTTCTAAATGAATTGTGTTTTTAATATCATCCGTTAGTGTATGATTTTTTTGATTTATTTTTATGCAAGATTTTATCTTTGTTCTTTTGATTGTTATTTATCTTGTTTTAATTTTTTTATTATATTTTTCTCCTTTTTTCATCACTTAATATTTTTTGACTGAGAATGATATTTTTTTTATTTTTAAGAATTTACTTTCTATGGCTTTAGACTCGGGCTCATGACAAGGGTTGTAAATTTCAAATATTAGCAAGAGTTGACTTCTTTGTTTTTTATGTTCTTTTAAAATTTTATTTTTTCAAATCTCAATAATCTGTGTTTTTTTTGCTTTCCTATTTATGAATTATATCAATTCTATGTCCATGATCTCAAGGTCAATAAGTTAACCCACACCGACTTAAATTCTTTCTTGTTTTTTTTTCCAATTATATATTTTGTTACTTGATTGTTTGATAATTAAAATTTATTATTTTATTAACTTGTTTTGAAGTAGTTGTCTTGGTATCACAATTGAGTCAAAAATTTGGTATACTAACCTAGTTGGGTTTTCCGTAATCTTTTTAATTATTTTTCATTGTAATATTTTAATCGGTTGTTGCATTTTTTTTATTTCATGTTATAGAAATCATATAATATTATTAAACCTAATCAAATAAATGTTTGTTTTTTTGAAACACTTACATGGCATTAAACATATTTTTTCTGCAGTGAAAAAAATTGAGCTGGGCAGTAGTAGGATATAATGATTGTTTAGGAGCGTGGTTGTAAGTAATTTTGAGAGTGTTTTTCGTTTAAAAATATATTAAAATAATTTTTTATTTTTAAAATTTATTTTTGATATTAACACATAAAAATAATCTAAAATACTATTTTTTATTTAAAATAAAATAAATGAAAATTAAAAAAAATATATTTTTTTTAAAAACACTTTTAAAATACAGTATGAAATATAACCATATTCAAAACTATATAGAAAAAGAAAGATACCTGTTTGTCCTTTGATTAAATAGAACTCGTGCATTTCTCCACTCCTTAGAAAAAGGTCAAGTGGCCCAGATATTTGGTCAGATAGGTGATCCAATTAGTGGCAATGTAATCAATGTCGGCAATGATGGCTTTAGGTTAAACAAATTAAAATCCCTTTTTGAAATCAAACACCGGTGATAAAGTAATATTTTTTACGTTTAAAATTAATTTTGCTTTTAATAATTTTGAATTATTTTAATATCTTTAAATAAAAAAATAATGACCACATCAATACCAAACAAGCTCTATTATTACTATTACTAAAAACACTAAAAGGGATCGCCCGTTCCTTGTAGATTATTGTCGCCGAAGACTCATTGGTACTGTTCATTCACAATTTGATCCGGTGTGTCGCGCGTGTTCATCCGCCTTATTTTTTTTTGTTTTATCCGGTTATGAACAGTGTATTGTCTATTTTAGCCCCCGAAAACGACAAACAAAGCCGCCAGAATCAGGGGCTCGGTTGTCATTGCACACATCGGCCCGGACCGGTCCGGTCCTGCCCGCCAGTTTTGTGTTTATTTTATTATTTTTCACATTTGGCTAAATACGTTTTTGGCCCCTAATAAGACAAAAACGGTTACTTCGGTTCAGGGACATAACAGTAATTGACATTAATTTTTTAATATTTACCCCGGAGTCTATCAGAGCGTGCGCGTCACGCGCCCCACGTTTTTCCGATCCACGCCCTGTTCAGGTGGTGCGTGCGCTCTCCTACAGTTGCCGGAGACGAGCTTCAAGGGTACAGAACGTTGCGCCTCCGCCTGGTCGTCCTCCCGCGGCGGCGCGTTTCATCATCAGATGTACGAGAACGCGGCGGTCGCCGGTTAAAGCCGATGATCGCGTTTCCCTCTCTCCTGCACGTACAAGTGCAGGAGCGTCCCCCAAGTTGTATTAATTTTCACTTCGATCCCTGGAGTTTAAATTTCATTTTTTGTCCTGAATTCTGATACAGAAGTTTTAATTTTGTTCGATTGGGTCCTCCGATTGGAATTGATTCAATGACCAATGTTCAACTCGGTCCTTCTTCTTTTAATTTCCGGATTGGATTGAAAAAGATGAATTTATTCGGTACAGTAGTTATAATTTCTGCAGTTTTGTCCTTTGATTAAAATTGATAATATATTTGATTTTCATTTCGGTCCTTATACTTTTAATTTTGGATTTTCAACCCTTTATATTTAATGTTCATTTCAGCCCTATTACTTTGGATTTTTTATTTTAATCCCTTTATTTCTTTTAATTTCTTGAATAATCCTTACTTTTATCCATGTACATATAAATGTGCTTAGCTTTAATTTTGAATTTTTTTAATTTTCTTCTTTGTTAGTGTGGTATTTTTTTGTAAGAAATTATTTCTTAAATTTTATTTCATATCTTTTATCATTTGGAAATTGATATATGTATTTTTTTTCTCTATTTGCTATAAGAATAATTTATTAACATAAAAAAAATTTGTCTTCGAATTTTAATTTTGTACTTAACACAATAATAATAATAATAATAATAATAATAATAATAATAATAATAATAATAATAATAATAATTTAATTGTTTTTCTTGCTTACTCTTTTGTTAATGTTTTTTTGTCTCCGTATAATTTAATAATTTTTATTTTTTTGACAATAATGGCAATGATATTTTTTTTTTCCCTTTCGTTAAAGTTTTTAGGATATTTTTAGTCTTTCATTAATTATATGTTCTAATATTTATTGGATATTATCTCATAGGATTATATATAGGGAGAAGAAAACATGACCTAGGATTTTTTGAATAAAAAAAATTAATATCAGTATTCTTAAATACATTTAATATAATCATATAATGAATAAATCAGATAACATAAAAAAATTTGTCTTCGAATTTTAATTTTGTACTTAACACAATAATAATAATAATAATAATAATAATAATAATAATAATAATAATAATAATTATTATTATTATTATTATTATTATTATTATTATTTAATTTTTTTTCTTGCTTACTCTTCTGTTAATATTTTTTCCCTCCGGATAATTTAATAATTTTTATTGTTTTGACAGTAATAGCAATGGTAATTTTTTTTTGTTTGTTTTTTCTTTTGTTAAAGTTTCTTGAATATTTTTAGTCTATCATTAATTATATGTTCTAATATTTATTGAATATTATCACATAGGAATATATATATAGGGAGAAGAAAACATGACCTAGGATTTTTTGAATAAAAAAAATTAATATCAGTATTCTTAAATACATTTTATATAATAATATAATGAATTAATCGAATAACATAAAAAAAAAATTATTGAATATTATTGCCTATAAATATATAGAGAGAGGAAAAAAATGACCTAGGATTTTTTTCTTAAAAAAAATTAATATCAATATTCTTAAATACATTTAATGTAATAATATCATTAATAAATCTTATAAAAAAAATTTTGCCTTTGAATTTAAATTTGGTACTCTTTTGTTTAAGTTTATTTCTTAAAAAAAATTTACAATATTTTCATTTTTAATATTTGAAATATAATATTACCGGAGAAAAAATTAAACTAAAAAAAAAATACAAATTTACTTAGGTTATCTACAATTAAAAAATATACGGGTCACTTTCCATTTTGATTCCATAGATTTTATCATTTATAATTATACTAACTAAATATTAAAATAATAGAATACAATACATATAAAAGCAATCAATTTTCTATATAGATAAAAAAAAGCCGCCGCATCACGCGGGTATACCGCTCGTCTAATAACCTAAAACAGATCGGGCATTCACTATTCATTACTGTTGCTCAAGACTCATTTCCACTATTCATGTGCAATTTCACCCGGTGCTTCGCGGGTGCACCTCTGCCTTTTTCTTTCTTTTTTTTCATTTTTTCCACAGTGTATTGGCGAAAAAAAACCCGAAAAAGACAAAAAAACGTCGTCGGTTTCAAGGGCTCCGAGGTAATTGGCCATTTCCGGTTCGGCCAGGCGGTTTTGCTTTTTTTAATATTTCTACAAACAGTGCAGTCACCGTTTTAGCCCTTGAAAAGGACAAAATAACGCACATGGTGGGAGGGGCGAAACAGTAATTAGCTATTTTTTTATTTTTTCTCTCTCTGGATTACTGTTGGCGCGTCCCATCACGTGCCGTCCATTTTCGTGCTCACGCGTGTTTCAGGCGCCGCGTGCTACGTCTTACGACGTCCAAAAATGAGCAACCGGCGTCTAGAACGATGTTTAGCCATGCTCTCTTCCACATGGGGCGGCGCGTGTATATATGTGGTTTCCAGGTACGTGTCAATGGTCGTTTGAATTCCCCCCCTAATTTCTCTCTCCTCCTGCGCAAGCTGACGTCAGCGAAGCAATGTTTTTGGCAAAGTTCATTTCAGTCCCTGCACGCCTGAATTTGTTGTTCTGGCCTTTATTGCAATTATATAAGTTTTGATTTGTTTCAATTGCGTCCTTCAATTCAAAATCATTATAACATATAGTTTCAGTTTGGTCCTCCTACTTTTAATTTCCGGATTGGCTGTAAATAGCTCAATAAATTCGGTACACAAGTTTCGATTTTTTCAACTTTGTCCTTTGATTTAAATTGATAATAAATGTGGTTTCCATTTCAGCCCTTAGAGTTTTAATTTTTCAATTTAATCCCTTTATATTTGATTTTCATTTCAGCCCTTATACTTTTATTTTTTTATATTTCAAGAATAATCCCTACTACTTTTGTCCATGTATATATAAGTGTACTTAACACAATAATAATAATAATAATAATAATAATAATAATTTAATTATTTTCTTGCTTACTCTTTTGTTAATGTTTTTTTTTCTCCAGATAATTTAATAATTTTAATTGTTTTGATAGTGATAGCAAAGATAATTTTAATTTTTTTTTATCTTTTTTTAAAGTTTCTGGAATATTTTTAGTCTTTCATTAATTATATGTTCTAATATTTACTGAATATTATTGCCTAGGAATACATATAGGGAGAAGAAAACATGACCTAGGATTTTTTAAATAAAAAAAAATTAATATCAGTATTCTTAAATACATTTAATATAATGATATAATTAATAAATCGGATAACAAAAAAAAAATTGTCTTCGAATTTTAATTTTGTCTTCTTTTCTTAAAATTTATTTCTTAAAAAAAATCACAATATTTTGGTTTTTAATATTTCATATTACAATATTTTTATTTACAATGTGTCAGATCTAATATTACTGGGGAAATTACCTAGGTTATCCACAATTAAAAAATATGCGAGTTACTTTCCGTTTCTATTAAACTATTCTTTTTAGACGACAAAGAAATAATTATTGTACACAAAAAAATTATATTTATTTCGAAAAACAAATTACAATATTTATTACTGGGCAAAAAATACAACTAAAAATGTTTTTGACACATTTACCTACATTTCAAAAATATGCGAGTCATTTCCCATTTCAATTACACTGTTCTTTTTAGACGGCAAATAAGTCATTGTAGCACAAATTTTTTTTCCTAAAAACATATTACAATATTTTTATTTACAATGTGTCAGATATAATATTACTGGGGAAAAAAAACAACTCATAAAAAAAAATATGACAAATTTACCTAGGTTATCTACAATTAAAAATATGTCGGTCACTTCCCGTTTCGATTAAACTGTTCTTTTTAGACGACAAAGAAATAATTATTGCACGGAAAAAAATTATGTTTATTGTTAAAAACAAATTACAATATTTTTATTTATAATGCATCAGATCTAATATTACTGAGGAACAAAAGCAACTCATAAAAAAAAATGACAAATTTACCTAGGTTATCTACAATTAAAAAATATACAAAACACTTCCCATGTCGATTATTCTATAAAATATGTGAGACTAATTATATGTTTTAATATTTATTGAATATTATCGCTTAAAAATATATATATAGAGAGAAAAAAATGACCTAGGATTTTTTCCTTACAAAAAATTAATATCAATATTCTTAAATACATTTAATATAATAATATAATTAATAAATCTTATAAAAAAAAATTTTCTTTGAATTTAAATTTTATATTCTTTTGTTTAAGTTTATTTCTTAAAAACAAATTCACAGTATTTTCATTTTTAATATTTTAAATCTAATATTACAGGGGAAAAAATTAAACTCAATTTTATTTTACAAATTTACTTAGGTTATCTACAATTAAAAATTATGCGGGGCACTTCCCGTTTCGATTACTGTTCCTTTTAGAAGACAAATAAGTCATTATAGCACGTAAAAAATTTAAGTTCATTTCTTAAAAAAATTTCAATATTTTTATTTTTAATGTGTCAGATCTAATATTACTGGGGGAAAAATGCAACTCAAAATTGTTTTTGCCAAATTTACCTAGATCATCTACAATTAAAAAATATACAAACCACTTTCCATTTCAATTAAACTATTCATTTTAGGCGGGGGAAAAATTTATATGTTACATATTTTATCTATTATAGTGTTATTGATTAAATATTTAAACAACTAATTACAGTATTTTAAAAATCAATTAGTTTTCTACATAAAAAACCTAACGCAATGCGCCGATAAGCATACTAATTATACGAAGCAAAAAACTCATTTCTAACATATTTTATCTATTGCAATTTCAGTTATTAAACATTAAAATAACTAATTATAGGACGAAAAAAATATAAGTTTATTTCTGGAAAAAATAATTACAATATTTTTATTTATAATGTGTCAGATCTAATATTACTGAAGAAAAAATACAACTCATAAAAAACATTACCTGCGTTATCTGCAATCACAAAATATACGAACCATTTTCCATTTCGATTATACAGATTTTATCAATTATAATTTTACTAATTAAATATTATAATAATAAAATACAATACATATAAAAGCAATCAATTTTTTACGTAGATAAAAAAGCCCCGGCGCATCGCGCGGGCATATCGCTCGTAGCTAACTAAGCACCATTGAGTATTAAAATTACCTGTACGTGTATGTTTAGCTATGTGTAATGTGATGAATATAAAAAAGTATTTTTACTTGATTAATTTGTAAATTTAATGTTGAAAAATTATTATCAAAATAAACAACTTAAGAAAAGATATTTATAAGTCAATACAAAATAAGTTATTTAGTATATTTACTTGTTAAAATACTTGGATGTCAAAAAAAGAGAAGCAAATCATGTTCAAACTTAGAAAATATGCTCGAGATATAGGGTGTGTTTGGTATTATTTTTGTGGTTGAGGTTTTAAAAAAACAGTTTCATGAAAAGCACTTTAGTTGCGATTCAAAATAATTTTTGAAATGTTTGGTTAAAACTGTGGTTGAGTTTGAGATTAATGAAAAACAGTTTCAAGTGTTTGGTTACCAAGTTTTTCATATTGTTTTCAACTTATAAAATTACTTTAAAAGGTATATGCAAATATACTTCTTTTAATCAATTTTTATTTTTTTTATTTTATCAATTATTTTTTATCCCACTTTTTTCTCTCGTTTTTTAATGTTAATTAAGAAATACATTTGTTTTTGTTTTTTAAGTTATTTATTCAAGATTCTATTTTTTTTAATAATTATTCTTGATCCCACTTTTTTTCCGATTTTTTCTTAAATATTTTCATCTATAATTTTGTTATTTTTTTCAGGTGAGAGGAGAAGAGAAGAATGAAAGCAAATAAAAGAAAAGAAAAGATGTTCTCTGGTCTTGGGAGAAACCATCAATAACCCTCCTCCTCTCCTTACCCACCATCACCATCACCAACCATCACCATCACCATCACCATCACAGTGACACCAGCAGCGACAATAATACAGACACAACAAAAACAAAAGCCATGACAAAGATCCTTTTACTTTTGTTCTTACCAGATAACGAGCTTGTAACGGATACATATAGGCTAACCAAGATTGCAAGAGATATGGGCATGGATTTGTATCCAACACCATCTCTTTCTCACATTATCTTCTCATACCCATCACCATCACCATCACCATCAACTCCTGCAGTGATTTTTTCATTTGCTTGGATTCGGCTGAGCATCTGGTCATCATCTAACTTTTAGGTAAGCTTTCAATTCCACTTTCACTCGTGAAAATGCTGTAAATATCACTACAAATGGTTGTTGTACTTGATGAGAAGGGGGGACAAGAGGGTGAGAAGGAGGAGGGGAGAGCAGATGGGTTTTGCAGAGGATAATGAGGACATGAGCTGGAGATGTGAAGGAGAAGGGAATAAGGGACCGAAGATGCAGATGGAAAGAGAAAGGGAGCAAATAGTGAGGACGAGAAGTGAGGGGCGTGAGGCGTAGAAGTGAAGGGAGCAAAAGATGTTGAGGGACGAGGATTTGATTTGGAATTATAAATTCCAATGGTAATTTATGTTGTTTCTTTTATGGGAATAATTTTATATTGATGAATAAAAGCATTTCATAAATGACATGTGGTTGAGAAGCCATGAAAATCAGCTCTTTGCTGCTTTCATGGAACGGTGGTTTGTTGTTTTTTATAGGTGGGACCCACCAACATTTGCCTGCTTTTTTTATTTACCAAATACCAAAACACCCAAAAAAAATTTCAAACCATAGATCCCACCACACTACCAAGCACCTTCATAGAATTAAAAAGGAAGGCAAAAAGCTTATAGTGAATGTGAGTCTAGGTTATTATTTGATATTGTTTTTTAAAATACATTTTATTTAGAAAAATATTAAAGTGATATTTTTTATTTTTTAAATATTATTTTTAATATTAGCATATTAAAATGGTATTAAACATTAAAAATAAAAATTTAAAATAAATAAAAATAATTTTGGAAAAGTACCAAACAACCAAATTACTTATGATCTGAGTTATGAATATCATCAACTGACTCGTGAGAATGCAAGCTTGCACTGATACTCTCCATGTATTGTACGTTGACCCTTGACCAAGATCCGGTCTGTCCATGATGGGACTGGCACCAAGTAGGTGAAATTGAAACGCCCAAGATTACTAGTTTTATTGACTTATATAAAGTCAAAGAACAAACTAAAGTGAGTAAGCATTCGGTGACCTTGTATCGTAATTGCCGCTTCCAACAGGACGGTGGTTTAAATGTCATATCAAATATTATCTATACAGCTAAAAGACGACACGGAATTACTATGCAAATTTTCACTGTTCACCTAGACTCATAAAAACTGTGAATTTGAATAGTGCGTTTACTAAATAATATAAGTATCATTTCTATACAAAAACAGCACAATCAAGTCCTACGGCCGAGTGGTTAACGCGCCCGCCATTTCCCCAACAGACGAGGGTTCGAGTCTTTCAGGCGACAAATTGGTTTTCGAATTTTGCTTTTAAAATTTGTAATCATATAAGTACTATTTCTATCCTACAATAGCACAACCAAGTCGCTTGGCCGAGCGGTAAGACCGCGCCCCGCGGGGGCGCGGGAGTTCGAATCTTCATGCCAGCAAAAAAAGATTTTTGAGATGAATAATGCTTTTTTTTTCTTTCATTTTCTGTGTTTTTTCATGGTTTTTTTCTTAATATTTTTAGGTGTTAAAAATTCTAATTATTATAGATAAGACATTCAAAATAATGATAATGATTATTTGTAAGTTTTTTTCTTATAAATATGTTAGACTAATTATGTATTTTGATATTTATTTAATATTAGCATCTTAAAATATATATAATATATATAAATAAATAAATTCCCTAGGTTTTTTTTTTAAATATATAATTAATATCAATGTTCTGAAATTCATGTCATCGATAGTATGAACAATAATAGTCATAATATAAATTATTTATAATAATATTTATAATGACAGCTACAATAATTGTGACAATTTAACAATCATGATAATAATAATGACAATTATAATCGAAATAACTCATCAGTTGATATTATTTTTCTTTAAGGTTGACTTCTGCGGTTTTCTTATGTATAATATTTCATATCTAACATCACATAAATAAAAAAATATACGAAGTGATGCGTAGACGAAACGGGTAGAAAATTAGGGCAATTTATCTACAGTGAAAAAATATACAAGCCACTTGCCATCCACTTCAACGTACCTATAAACAATTTTTTTAACATGCAAAAATATATTAATAGTCTTGGATTTTTTTATAATGCTATATATCTAAGCAAAACAATCAGCCTACTAATACAAATAAAAATTCTAATAAAAATTAAAATTCAGAACTAAGAGTATAGATACATAAATACAAATAAATTATTTAAAATTATACAAAAATTACTTAAAAAATAAAGGCATCAAAACTAAATCAAGAAATAAAATAATTATTTATTTTTTCGTTATCGCACTTTTAATTTTTTCAATTTAATCCTTCCATTTAAATTATTAACATATTTTGTTTTTATTTCGGCCCATATACTTTTAATTCTTTATTTTAATTCTTTTATTTTTTAAATCTATTTCTAAATAGTCTCTATTTTTATCTATGTTCACCGTGACACAAATCACTATGGACGGCAACAGTAATGCTCCATTTTTGGGTCGGTTCGAGTCGATTCGATTCATTCGGTTTACCGGTCACGTCAGTACAGCTCTTTATTTTGATATTTCTGTTTAGTGCCTGAGCTTTCAACTGTTTTTTCTGGTCCTTAATGTCATTATATAGGTTTTGATTTATTTTAATTGGGTCATTCATCTGAAATTGATTATATATTGTAGTTTCATTTAGGTCCCCATTCTTTGAATTTTTGAACTGGTTTGAAATCCTTAATATTTTTGGTATCAAAGTTTTGAATTATTTCAATTTTATCCTTCCATTCAAATTTAATACAAATCCTTAATATTTTCGGTATTAAAGTTTATTAATTTAATTTAAAATATTAAAATAACCAGTTAAAACATGTATAAAATCATTCAATTTCCTACATCGAAAAAAGTCTACATGAAACATTCAAAATAATGATAATGATTATTTTTAGGTTTTTTTTCTTATAAATACGTGAAACTAATTATATATTTTAATATTTATTTAATATTAGTGCCTAAAAATATATAGAGAGAGAAAAAATCATTTCTAACATATTTTATATATTATAATTTTACCAATTGAATATTAAAATAACTACTTATAGCACACAAAAATTTTAAGTTTATTTCTTCAAAAAAAATTTATTTCTAATATTTCAGATCTAATATTACTAGGGAAAAAAGACAACTCATAAAAAAATATACGAACCACTTCCCATTTCGATCACACTGTTCTTTTTAGACAGAAAAAAAACTTATTTCTAATATATTTTATCTATTACAATTTTATTTATTATATATTAAAATATTTAATTATAACATTTAAAAAATCAATTATTTTTCTATATAGAAAAAAGCCCAGCGCAACGCGCGGGCAAATCAGCTCGTTTTGATATCTAAAAGAAATCCAATTAGTTTATAAATAAAATTTATGTTTTGAGTAATTGAATTTTTTATTTATTTTAGCAATCGAATCCATCTCTGAAAAACCAACGTAGCTATTAAGTGCAAATATTTTATTTTATTAATATGCGTGTTTAAATCAATTTACATGTATTTTAACTAATCTCACTGATCTTAAAGTTAATAACTATTTAAGTCTCTAATGGTTATCATATTAATAATCACATGACTTGAACTTCAGATTACAACGTAACAAACCGTTTAGTTTCATGCTTTTACTTCTAGACTATTTACAGGATAGTTAACTGCAAAAAATGTTTTTAGTGGACGTAAAGACTTTAATGGTCAAGTATCTTATTAGAAAAATAAAGATATTCTAGAAAAAATAAATTTTGAAAATATATGTTATGAATCTGGAATTTGAAGTATTTATGAAATATTTATAGTTTTTTTATCTTGTTCTTTTGTAAATTCTTTTTTTAATAAAAGATAAAAAAAATAAAAGTGACAGTTGAATTGGATTTTTCTAATCATCTTGCTGACATGGGATTCTTGTTAGGTTTCATAATCCTTCAGTTAGGACTAGTGTAAACTCTCTGTTTTTTTTTTTTTTGGAATCATTTAAGGAAAGAGATCTGGCTCATAATTTTAGTACAATTAATGATTCTTTTCCTTATTTTTTTTTAATCAGTATGGAAAGAGTCCAGTCCAGGTTTACACGAAATGAAACCGTTTGATTACTGCTATGGTAAATCTTCGTTGCTAATGGTTGCTGTTTAAGTAATGTGATGATTTAGTCTCGGTTTGTTACTGTATTTTAAATGTGTTTTTGAAAAAAAAAATTTAATTTTAAATTAATTTTTTTGATATTTTTATATTATTTTGAAATAATGATATCAAAAATAATTTAAAAAAACAAAAAAAAAATTATTTTGATACTTTTCTGAACGAAAAATACTTTAAAAATCAACTTCAACTACATTATCAAACATGCCTTAAGTTCTCATTAAATTAATGAGAATACGCTAAACTTTCTTTACATAAAAAATAAATGTTCAACAATACTAGTATTTTTTTTTAAATAATTAAAAGTTAGATCTAGATTATTAATTTTATTGATCCAATAAACTTGATTAATTTAATAATATAATTTTAAAAACAATGACAATAAATAAAGCAAACTCAACAAAAAAAATAACAAAGACTAATTGTTAAAAAAAATAAAGCTTACTAATATGATGAAGATTAGGCAGTGTATTTTTTATTTTCTATATAATTTTTCATGAATTTTAAAAATGACCCGGTTTTATCGAGTCTTTCTATTTATTGCTTTTTGTTAAATTCAACATTTTCAAAAGAAATGATGACTTTGAATTGAATTAAATTAATAGATTAAAGTTAACAATAATAATATCGGCAAGAGCAACCTCTTTTGATGTTGTCGTGTAGCCTTTCACAATCATATTAAAATCATTTTACATAAGTTTTTTCAGCAGCGCAGCGGTATCCACATAGCTACAACGAGCGGTACACCGCGCGATGCGGCGGGGTTTTTTTATCTATGTAAAAAATTGATTGTTTTTATATGTATTGTATTTTATTATTTTAATATTTAGTTAGTATAATTATATTTAAGAATACTGATATGAATTTTTGTCCTTTAAAAAATTCAAAGTCATTTTTCCTCTCTCTCAATATATTTTTAGGCGATAATATTCAATAAATATCAGACATATTAGAAATAAAAATAATTAAAACATAAACTTTTTGTGTGCTATAATTATTTATTTGCCGTCTAAAAAGAACAGTCTAATGCAAACGGGAAGTGACTTGTATATTTTTTAATTTGACTTGTAGATAATGCAGGTAAATTTGTCAACATTTTTTTTTTCGAGATTTTTTTTCCAGTAATATTAGATCTAAAATATTAAAAATGAAAACATTGGAAATTCTTGTAAAGAAATAAACTTAAATAAAAGAGCACAAAATTAAATTTTGAAGCCAATATTTTTTTTATATAAGATTTATTAATCATATTATTATATTAAATATATTTAAGAAAACATGATATGAATTTCTGTCCTTCAAAAAATCCTAGGTCATTTTTCCTCTCTCTCAATATATTTTTAGGCGATAATATTCAATAAATATTCAAACATATAATTAGTTTTACATATTTTAATTTGACATAAATATACAAATATATAATTAATTTGACATAATTTCAATAATATATTTAATTTAAAGGATAATCTTAGGCTATTTTGTTCTCTCTCTATATATTCTTAGGCGATAATATTCAATAAATATTAGAACATATAATTGGTTTCACATATTTTAATTTGACATAAATACACAAATATATAATTAAAAAGTCAAAACACTGCAAATTTATTTCAAGAAATAAACTTAAACAAAAGAGCACAAAATTTAATTTTGAAGCCAATATTTTTTTTATTTTATAAGATTTATTCATCGTATTATTATATTAAATATATTTAAGAATACTAATATGAATTTCTGTCCTTAAAAAAATCCTAGGTCATTTTTCCTCTCCCTCTATATATTTTTAAGCGATAATATTCAATAAATATTTGAACATAATATTAATTTTACATACTTTAATTTGACATAAATATACAAATATATAATTAATTTGATATACCTTCAATAATATCTTTAATTTAAAAGACAAAATTGAAGTAAACCCAAACATTGAAATCAAATAATTCAAAACAAAACCGGAAATTAAAAGAACTGGGACTGAAATGAAACTGAAATCCATAATTAACTTGCATAGAAGGATAGAATTGAAAGAAATCAAACTTTTGATACCTAAAATATTAAGGATTTATAATAAATTTGCATGGAAGGATGAAATTGAAATTAATCAAAACTTTGATACCAAAAATATTTAGAATTCCAGCCCAACCCGCAAAATTAAAAGCATGAGGACCGAACTGGAACTTCAATACATAATCAATTTCAATTGAAGGACGAAATTGAAACAAATCAAAACCCATTTAATAGAAATAAGGGCCAGAAAAACAAATTATAACGTTCAGGGACTGAAATGAAATTTGACAAAAAACAGCTTAGCTGACGTCATATGGCGCAGGCAGGAGAGAGAAATTGGAGGGGGGGGGGGAATTCAAATGACCACCGACACGTCTCCGGACACCATAGTGCCACACGTGCCGCACCATGAGGAAGGGAACATGCCTGAAAATCATTCTAGACGGCGGTTGTTCATTTTCCGACGCCGTATGACGCCGTTCGAAAAACGCGTGAGCGTTGAGACGAACGGCGCGTTCTGTGACGTGCCACGCAGCTCGCATTAAAAAAAAAGAAAAAATGGCTAATTACCGGAGCGCCCCTGACACGCAGGCGTGTGTTTTGTCCTTTTCGAGGGACAAAATGGTTAATGCATTGTTCATTAAAACATTAAACAAATAAAGAACCGGTCGGACGAACCGGACCGAACCGGGCCAAAACGGTCAATGACCGTCCAGCCCCTGAAAATGGCGGCGTTTTGTCTTTTTCGGGGGCTAATTTCGTTAATACACTGTTCAAAATCAAAAAAATCGAAGAAAAAAAGAGTACATACACCCGCGAAGCACCGGGTCAAACTGCACATGAATAGTGACAATGAGTCACGGTGAATAGTGCTGTCACTGTTGAAAAACTCGTTTTGTTTTAGGGTATTTGATAATGATTCTCTAACAAAAAAATATTGTTCTCTTGAATATGATATTTACAATTTTTTATGGTTAATTATTATTATTATTACTTTGCTTTATTTACTATTAATACTTTTTTATTATATTATTAAATAAAACAAATTTAATGATTGTTTGGCTTTATTTTTTTATGCTTGGAAAAAAATAACCCGGACAAGAAATATAACGCGAGTCAACTTAACACTTTATTATTTATTTCCTCGAACATTTCGTTTTATTTTAAAATAATAATTTAAAACTCGGAGAAAAAATATTTAAAATTAATGATTGCCCTATCGTTTTTTTCATCGTAGTCATATCTCATTGCATGTGATTTTCCTGCACTAGAACAAAATTATGTATCTTACCGTCACCTAGTTATCCTACAAATCAATATAATTATCGTGCTTTTCTTGAATTTAAGTATGGGAAAATACAAAATCTACGAAAAATTATTTCATTGTTGTTCAAATATATATATACGAGTTGATTGGCCCGCTTCGCTGGGCATTTTTATCTATTTAAAAAATTAATTGATTTTATAAATATTGTATTTTGTTATTTTAATATATAAGTAGTATATTGTAATTGATAAAATCTGTTAAAAATAGTTTTTTTCAACCAAAATATGATTGAATATTGCTATTGCTAAAAAACTTTTGATAAAATTTGTTAGAAAATTTGCTAAGAAGGGGAAATGATTTATTAGCAATTTGTTGTCACGGATACTCTGGTTAAAAAAACAAAACAACAAAAGAAACCCGGTTAAAAAAGAACAACTGAGTTCGACAGTAAAAAATCAAAAATACATGTGAAAAACAGGTCACCGTTTCTTAAAAGGAAAAAACAAAGGGTCTAAAATATAAATTTAAATTCAAAGACAATTTTTTTTTATAAGATTTATTCATCATATTATTATATTAAATATCTTGAAGAATGCCGATATTAATTTTTTTTTTCAAGAAATCGTAGGTCATTTTTTCTCTCTCTTTATATATTTTTAGGCGATAATATTAAATAAATATTAAACACATATACTTAGTCTCACATATTATATAGTGTGATCGAAATGGGAAGTGATTTTTATATGTTTTTAATTGTAGATAACCTAGGTAAATTTGTTAAAAAAAAACAATATGAGTTGCCTTTTCTTCCCAGTAATATTAGATCTAACACATTATAAATAAAAACATTGCAATATTTTTCAAAAAAGGAATATATATTTTTTGCGTGCTATAATTACTTATTTGCTGTCTAAAAAGAACAGTGTAGTCGAAACAGAAAGTGCCTCATATATTTTTTAATTGTATATAATCTAGGCAAATTTGTTTACCTTTTGTTTTTTTGAGTTGTATTTTTTCCCGGGTAATATTAGATCTTAAATATTAAAAATTCAATTTTTTTTTCAGAAATACACTTGAACAAAAGAGCACAAAAATAAAATTCGAAGCCAAATTTTTTTTTATTTTATAAGATTTATTCTTCATATTATTATATTAAATGTATTTAAGAATGATGATATTAATTTTTTTCTTGCAAAAAATCCAAGGTCATTTTTTTTTATCTCTTTATATATTTTTAGGCGATAATATGCAATAAATATTAAAACATATGATAATGAGTTGTCTGCCGTTTAAAAGGAACAGTTTAATCGATATAAAAGTGACTTGTATCGTTTTTTAATTATAGATAACCTAGGTAAATTTGTCTATTTTTTGTTCTTGAGTTGTCTTTTATTCCCAGTAATATTAGATATCAAATGACTATTGCTATTATTGCAAAAACAATTAAAATTATAAAATTTTAACGGAAGAAAAAACACTCCAAAACATTAACAAAAGAGTAAGCAAGAAAAAATATTATTATTATTATTATTATTATTATTATTATTATTATTATTCTAATTAATGAAAGTGGCAGAAATAAATCAAAGAAAAAAAAATCGATGGAAAATAAAATTATTAGGAAAAACGTAACAATTATTTGATAAGCATTAAAAATTTAAACATGGATATTTTATAAGATTTATTCTTCATATTATTATATTAAATGTATGTAAAAATGCTGATATTAATTTTTTTGTTCCAAAAAATCCGAGGTCATTTTTTTTATCTCTTTATATATTTTTAGGCGATAATATGCAATAAATATTAAAACATATAATAATGACTTGTTTGCCGTTTAAAAGGAACAGTGTAATCGAGACAAAAGTGACTTGTATCGTTTTTTAATTGTAGGTAACCTAGGTAAATTTGTCTATTTTTTGTTCTTGAGTTGTCTTTTATCCCCATTCAAATATTACAAAAACAATTAAAATTATAAAATTTTAACGGAAGAAAAAACACTCAAAAACATTAACAAAAGAGTAAGCAAGAAAAATATTATGATTATGATTATTATTATTATTATTATTATTATTATTAATGAAAGTGGCAGAAATAAATCAAAGAAAAAAAAATTGATGGAAAAAAAAATTATTAGGAAAAATGTTACAATTATTTGATAAGCATTAAAAATTTAAACAGGGATTTAAATCATAAATCAAAAGTTGAAGGGCTGAAATGAAAATCACATTTATTATCAATTTCAATCCAAGGATAAAATTGCAAAAATTAAAACCTGTGTACCGAATTTAATGACCAATTTGGACCCAATCCGGAAATAAAGAGTTCCAGGACCGAAGTGAAAGTTGCACTTTAATGAATTTCAACCTGAAGGACGAAATCGCAGCAAATTAAAACTACTGTAACAGAAGTGCAAAGTGCAGGAAAGGAAATTGCAAGTTCAGGGACCGAAATGCAAAAGGTAACAAAACGGGGGCCTCTCCTGCACTTTTACATGCAGGGGAGAGAGAGAAACGCTTCCGCCGTCTTCAACCGGCCTCCGCCGCGTCCACGGCCACCGTGTGGAAAAACGCGCCGTACCGGGAGGAAGATCAAGCAGAGGAGCACCGGATTAGACGCCGGCTGACCATTTCCGGTCATCGTATCATACCGCACGCGCCGCTTGAACGGGGCGTCAGGGGGGACACCGTAAGTCGCGTGGAACGCACGCGCCTGACAGATTTCGGAAAATATATAAATAATAATGGTCAGTTACCGTTATGTCCCTGCCCTTAATTAATGGATTTTGTCTTATTAGGGGCTATAACCGTCTTTAGCCATTTATAAAAAAAAAAAAAAGGGGGCGGCGGACCGGTCCGTACGCGTGCAATTACGCCCCGCACCCCTCAGCCAACACGCTATTTACCCCTCAGCCAGACCATGTTTTTGTCCTATTAGCAGGGCTGAAGTCGCCAATGCACTGTTCATTGAAGCAAAAAAAAAAAGACAGACGAACAGCCACGACGCACGACCGAGAAATGGCCAGTCCACAGTGCCATTGTGTCTGAGGCTACAGTGAACGAAAACCCGAGCTGTTTTAGCTTATTTGTTAATATATATATATATACGCGCGCATGTATTCTCTCTCTTTTCACATGTTTTATCACTGATAAAAAATCAATTTTTTTTGTGTTTGTATATTACTCAAATAACCCTTCAATTTCTCTCTATTTATGAAGTATTTGAATTTGATATTTATATTGTAGAAAACTGGTTTCTAGCCCTTGTTATGTTGAAGATCAAACCAGTTTTTGTTAACATAATTTTTTTTTCTAGATTAAAAAAATTATTTGATATTATTATTAAACTTGACACAAGATGTCAGTCTTAAATCTTTACGACTCAACTCCCTTCTTAGCGTAAATTTAAAATTAATCCACATGAGAGTTGTTGTGACATAATCTCATTGACTTAACTAATTCAAAATCAATTCGAATGATTGGTAAAAAAACATAGTTTAACTTTTACAAAAAAAATAAGATGATTTTTTTTTTAATATTGAAACAATGACATGTTTTATCGATAAGGTTTTGTGGTTAAAATTGTCAAGCATGTGACCTAGATCATAAACATTGTTGAGTTTACAAAAAAAAAAAACCTTTTTTACATGATAATTTGATAACAAAAACTAGCGCTCACTAAATTGAGTAATAATTAAAATATTATGATGTTTACTTGAAACTATGATAATCTTATAGAAAATAACTAGAAATAAACTATATATTTTTTTTTTAAATCATCTAAATATTGAAGGATAAAAAAATAGAACATGAAATTTAAAAACAAAGGGATTGTTTGACATTGATATAAGACTTGATCCAATAGGTTAATTTTGAAATCTTTCATCCCGACTTCTTGTTTAGCTCTGATTTATAATAAATTTGTATGAAAGTTGCTCCTATATGACCCGATTACTTGACATGTTAAAAAATAATCTAGATGATTGATAAAAATATGATTTAACTTTGAAATTTTTCAAGATGATCATTTTTATTGTTAATATTAAAACAATGATATATCTAATTAACTTGGACTTCGTGGCATTACTCATCAAATCTAGAACCCGGATCATGAACTCCACTAAGTTGAACAAATATTTTTATATTTAATTATATAATAAAAAAATAACACCTACAAATATAAGCATCAATCAAATTTCACAATGTTTATTTAATACTGCAATAATATGTTATAAAACAAAGTAAAGTAAATTAAGAAACTTCCTAGCAGGGTATGTTTCTAGAAGGATTTAATTAAGAAACTTCCTTGTAATGTTGGACCGGAAAGAGAGGGACAGCCTTGCACTAAAACTATTAATGAATGATTTCTTTTGATGGAAGATATATACCATGAGAATAAATAAATAAATAGATAAATAAACGCCGGCCTTGATTTCTTGTAAGCAAGCACAAAACTTATCGCGTGTTGACAATGGTTGGTACCGATTAAATATATGTCTGGGAATTAAAAATCAACGAGACAGTTGCCAGTGATTAGACGACACCATATTGGAATCTTCCTGTCTGAACAAGTCAAAAAAACTGAAGACGACATGTTCACATGATCTAGCCTTGTTTCACTTGAATGCTTCAAAAAGACTTGTGACGTGCTGCTGACTCAGCAGCTTGTCACGTAGTTTTAAAAGTTATTTAAAAAAAAAAAATTTAAAAAATGTTATTATTAGATTATTTTCATGTATTGATATTAAAAATAATTTTTAAAAAATAAAATAAAAATAATTTTAATATATTTTTAAAACGAAAAATATTTTTAAAAACAATTTAAATCGCATCCTAAACAAACACTAATTGGTGTTTATTTTCAAATAAAAAATATTTTAAAAGTAACCATTACTTACATTTACAAACACCTTTTGTGATAACGGTTATTTAATCCTTTATAAGGGTTTGACGCAATTAAATACTAATTCCTAGAATAGACCCTTTCTTTGTTATATCCTGAAATTAAGCTCAATTTATTGGCTGGAACTTGCTGAAAATTTCTACATTATTAGATAGGATTTGAGCGTACGCATGGGAAGGGGAGAAGCACTAGAAAGATCTAGACAGGTCCCTGTATATTAAATGAAACCAAGGTCAAAACAAATTTCCAGTTAGAGACGATTTCAAGCTTTATGATCCTAATCCTGTAATCCAAATGGCTGCGTAACATAACTCCCACCGATTCATTAACATGAAATATACAGTTTGTACCTCTAACTTTAAAAACAATACAAATTATGTGGTGTCTTTATTTTTTTTTCAAATTTAATTTTGATAAAAAAATTATTTTTATTATTTTTTCATATATATACCAAAGAAAAGAAAATATTCAGCAAAGCAAACTTACTTGATCCCTTTGATGATCTCTTAGAATAATACGAAACAAGAGGGTAGGTACCACCACGTCTTAAATCTAGAAACACCTTGGGTTATTTTTATGATATATTTAATAAGCAGCCACCTGAAACTTTACAATAAATATGCAAGGACTTTTCCTGTAACGTCATTTTATATTTTCCTCTATATAGTCGGCAGATTGTTTCCGATCGACCCGTTCCGGCCATGACTTTATATTTTTCCATTTTCAGATTAGTTTTTATGTATCTCAACTAATCCTACAAGTTCTGAAATTAACAATCATGCAAGTTTCCAATGATTATTATATTAACAACTATAAAGCTCGAACCTGAAATTACAGAATAAACAAACCTCTTAGTTCCAAGCTCTTCTTAAATAAACGATTTTTTTAACACTACTGATGTTTGATTCATAGCTTAGATTTTCAGCCAACAACATCATACAACTCTAAAGAAGAACACACAAAATTAATTTCTAATGCACTTCCCAATCTGAAAGCGAAACATGATCTATTCTGTAAGAGTTAGCAGCTACATGTCCGAACCCATATCAATTTGAATATCAAAATTAATCATCTTATGGAAACCAGCAATCCTCTCATATGAAACACCAACAATATTATATAGTTGTTAAATTTAGCTCGAGTAAAGCAGAAATTGTCAAGGCAGGTGTTGACCATTACCCATTATTCTTCTACACAGTGAATTCTCCGCGAGCAGTCAGGTTCCTCCTCCTTGCCTGTAAAATACTAAATTATTGCTATGTCCTTCTTATAGAAATGCAACCGCTTAAGAAAGATAAACAAATGAAAAAAAAAAAAAACATGCCACATTCTACCCGACTCCAGTGTTAAGAAATTAGACCCAAATTTTTTGGGTTTGAAACTTGTATATAGACCCACATTACCCTGTACTTGATTTTTATCAAATAAAATGAGGGTGATGAGATTCAAACTTGTGATCACTGGGTCAATAAGATTTTAATACAATGTTAAAAAATCATATTATCTAAAAAAATCATATTACCTAAAAGTTTAAGCTCTTAAATGATATTTTACAATATAATTTATACTATTATATTATGCAGTAAAGCAGAAATTGTCAAGGCAGGTGTTGACCATTACCCATTATTCTTCTACACAGTGAATTCTCCGCGAGCAGTCAGGTTCCTCCTCCTTGCCTGTAAAATACTAAATTATTGCAGCCATGACATTCTTATTTGTTTTCCACCACTTTCTCTTGTTGTATTTAAAAATTAGTCAATGCATGGAGATGGTCAGTCTAAAGACCTTGTAAACGGAACACGGCCTTCAGATTTATAAATAGGAATGTTTCATCCTCCATTTTACATCACAATTCAAGAAGTAAGATATCTGTCATTTGCTTGCAAAACAAGTTGATCTCTTCTTTGTCATCTTACGTCGATATTCTAACATGGTTGGCGCTGGAGAATTTGAAGTTATTTTTCGCCACCTTGATGAAAATGGTGACGGGAAGGTTTCACCATCCGAGCTAAGTCGTCGTCTGGGTTTGATTCCAGGAGAGTTGCTCATGAAGGAGGCAGAACTGGCTGTAGAATCGTTGGACTCCGACGGAGATGGCTTGCTGGGATTGGAGGATCTTGTTAAACTAATGGAAGCTGCAGGAGAAGAAGAGAAGTTGCATGATTTGAGAGAGGCTTTTCGCTTGTATGATATAGATAATTGTGGATTTATCAGTGCCAAGGACCTGAAAACAATGCTTGGTCGACTTGGAGAGTCAAAATCAATTGATGAGTGCGAAGCAATGATAAACAAGTTTGACCTCAATGGGGATGGTGTTCTTAGCTTTGAAGAGTTTATGGCTATGATGAAATGATGTTCTTATGAACTATACTATTGCGTAACAGTTCATTTTTTCTATTTACACCCATGTAAATCTATTTATCTAATGTTTTCACTTTATACATTCTTATTATTCATCCTCTCAAAAATATAAAATGTTATTTTAATATATTTTTAAATATAAACTCAGCCACATGAATCAATCATGCACCCGTTTGGCAATGTGGTGCGTTCCACGTTTGCCAAACGGGACGCAATTTCAGTGTTTGGTTTCTACCAAACACAGTTTTTTTTTAACGGGTCCCACTTGATTTTAACATCTGATCGGCGTTTCAAAAAAAGGACCTCGAAGATGCTTTTGAAATGCCGATTGCAAATTTTGAGAATCACGATTCTCACATTCACCCAAAAACCTCATCTTCTCTGTACATTCACCCGAATTCACCCTTTCTCCTAATATTTTGCATGTCTACCCAAGAGAAGAAAAATAAAAATTATCAGTGTGTTCCCCCTCGCCATGTCTGCATGAAGAAAAATGAAAAATGAAGGAAAAATTGTAATATGAAAAATGAAATCTGATCACAGCTATTTTGTTGCATCTCTCTCTCTCTCTTTCTCTCTCTCTCTCTCTCTGCCTGCAGAACAGCCATGGAAGCCGAGAGCTTCCAACGCTGCCTCCGGCTATCACAGGCCACCATTTACGATGAAACTACCACAGGAAGAACCACATCGGCCTCCTCTACCCGTCGGTATCCTCCGTTTAAGCTCTCGTCGTGGTCGGTGAACAGTACCACCACCTTCCAAGGCTGCCTCCGGCCACCACATGCCACAATTTCAGACGCCACCACCACAGGAAGAACCACCTCGGCCTCCTCTACCCGTAGGTATCCTCCGTTGAAGCTCTCGTCGTGGTCGGTCGGAAGGCACTATTCACGTGAATTATGTGCGCTGCACTGTCGCGAAGAAGACGCACAGTGCAGCGCACCGTTTATTAGTTGGGCTTGGACTGGGCTGCACTCGGCCCAGCCCAAGTCCACCAAAGTTGGGCTTAGGCCCATTTTGGTTGGGCTACCCTTGGCCCAGCCATTTTTTAAAAATATATATTTAAAAAAAAATGTGTAGATACAAATCAGTTCTAATGGAAGGGAAATATCTGTTCGTGATGAAATTGCAAGCAGTTTGATGGGAGAATAAAAAATAATATTTGTTTTTTCATGAATTATTAATTACATTATATTATTATAATTATTAAATTTACAATATTTAAAAAAAATATATACATATAAATATATACCCTTTAAAGTAATTTCACAAGTTAAAAGCAATATGAAAAACTTGGTAACCATACACCCAAAACTGATTTTTTTTCAACCTCCAACTCAACCACAGTTTTAACCAAACACTTCACTGTTATTTTGAACCACAGTAAAAGCGCTTTTTTTGAAACTGCTTTTTTTCAACCTCAATCGCAAAAGCAAAAGCAATGCCAAACACACCCATAGTAAGTAAAGTTTTAGGTGTTCGAGGAGGAGTAGGGTAGGTGGGGAGTCCGCCGCAGTCCAACGTTTTCTTTTCTTCTAGAAATTAAAAAGTATAACACCGTTATGTGGCTAACCTAAGAACTCTTGGTTGGTGGAGTTGAAAGGCGAGAAATCTTTGAAGGGATGGAAAAAAAAATCGTATTAATAGACGGTAGTCTTTGGAAAGGCATTTTTTGTCGGCTTGTCTCCGTTAATTGCAATGACGGTGGAGAGGATATGGGATCTTAATAGCTCTGAACTGTCTCTTTTCATCATTTTGAAAACACAGAAAAAGTAAAGGCGTACATGACCAGTGATTGGAGAGAGTCACACGTAGCAAAAAACTACTTCAATCATCGTTGATTATTTTTTTGGTGTTGTCGTTTTGTCTTATCAAGATTTTTCTATAGGTACCAATTATATTTTAATAGGAGCTTTATTGGGTTTCTCCCCCCCTCTCTCTCCCTCTCTCTCTCTTATCTCTTCATAATTTAATTAGATAGAGAATGTGACCCACTTGGTGTCATCAAATTTATCTTATCAATATCTTATTGATGGTACTAGAAGTGTTGTAATTGAATTTTTTATGTGCCTTTTAAGTTTTTTTTCTCTCTCCTCCTAATTACAGTTTGTGCCAAACGATTTAACATTTTCTTTGAAATACTGCATTTCTCATTAGCAACATCTTAAAATGTCATGTTTCCCAACCGTGACATATACTGAAAAATGCTTTTCACCAAAACATTTTCAAAGTGAATTCATTTTCCTATTTTAAAAAAATTAGGTATGGATTGATTGGATTAGATATGATTTCATGCAATTGATGTAATTTATAGCATCAATTAGGGATTGCATTGAATTTTAGTATCAATTGCTATAGTTGAAAATGTTTTTTGAACTAAGATAAATTAGGTATGAATAGATTCCATTAGATATGATTTCATGCAATTAATTTCGTACATGTTTGGCATTGTGGTGTGATCTGCGATTGCCAGATCGCACCACAATTTTGGTATTTGGTTTGTACCAAACACAGGTACAAGGTGTGGGACCCACACCATTTTTCCACCCAAATCGCCGTTCCAAAAAAAGCATGAATGAGATGCTTTTTTATCTGTGATTTGTGTTTTGTGCAACGACGATTGTAGTAAATATTACCGTTGAAAAATAAACCCTACCCCTCTCGTCTGCGTCTCATCCCTTCCTCTCCTCTGCACTCACGTGTCGTTGGAATTGCATGCAGAGAGCTTTCACGTCTCTCTCTCTCTCTCTCTGCCATCGATGCAGAACAGCCATGGAAGCCGAGAGCTTCCAACGCTGCCTCCGGCCACCACAGGCCACCATTTACGATGAAACCACCACAGGAAGAACCACCTCGGCCTCCTCTACCCGTCGGTATCCTCTGTTGAAGCTCTCGTCGTGGTGGGTGAACAGTACCGCCACCTTCCAACGCTGCGTCCGACCACCACAGGCCACCATTTCAGACGCCACCACCACAGGAAGAACCACCTCGGCCTCTTCTACCCGTAGGTATCCTCCGTTGAAGCTCTCATCGTAGTCGGTCGGAAGCACTGTGCACAGGTGCGCTGCACTGTCACGCGAAGAAGACGCACAATGCAGCGCACCGTTTTAATTCTTTTCTTTGTTATTGCAGCTGGACTTGGGTTGGGCTGCACTCGGCCCAGCCCAAGCCCAGCAAAGTTGGGCTTAGGACCAATTTGGTTGGGCTGCCCTCGGCCCAGCCATTTTTTTTAAATATATATTTAAAAAAAAATGTGTAGATACAGATCAGTCCTAATGGAAGGGAAATATTTGTTCGTGATGAAATTGCAAGTAGTTTGATGGGAGAATAAAAAATAATATTTGTTTTTCATGAATTATTAATTACATTATATTATTATAATTATTCAATTTACAATATTTAAAAAAATTATATACATATTAATATATACCCTTTAAAGTAATTTCACAAGTTAAAAGCAATATGAAAAGCTTGGTAACCAAACACCCAAAACTGCTTTTTTTTCAACCTCCAACTCAACCACAGTTTTAACCAAACACTTCACTGCTTATTTTGAACCACAGTAAAAGCGCTTTTTTTGAAATTGTTTTTTTTCAACCTCAATCGCAAAAGCAAAAGCAATGCCAAACACACCCCATATATATTTTCAAGAACCGAGAGATTCATGGTCTGAACGACTTGTCATTTCGTAAATTCATCTAAACGACATTTCACAGCCTATCAGCCGCGACATCATCAGTTATTTATTTATTTTATTTTATTTTTACAAAATCCTTCATCGTAGAACAATGGGCATTATCGTCAATTGAGCAAGCATTATCCCCTTCCTTCCCCAGCTCCACCCGCTCAATGTCCTTTCCTTTCTTTCCCCTCTCATCTCAAAGTCTACTACAATAAAACAACTAATCTTCTCCGTTTGCCTTGAAACCCAAAAAATGTCAATCTCAATTTCCTCTCTCGCATCATCCCTCTCTTCGCTCTCATTTTCCTCTCAAATTTCCCAAAAACCAAACACCCTTTCATTTTCTCGCTCCAAATCTCCTTCTCTCTCACTCTCCCCCCACTCCAACTCCAACAAACAACCCCTTACTCTCCGTGTCACCGCCACCGTTGCCTCTCCCGAAGCAACCGCCACGGACCTCAAGAAATTAGTGAAATCGAGGCTCCCTGGTGGTTTCGCAGCTCAACCTGTTCATGGCACTGGTCGCCGTAAATGCGCTATTGCTCGTGTTGTTCTTCAAGAAGGCACTGGCAAAGTTATAATCAATTATCGCGACGCAAATGTAAATGCCAATTCTCCATCTTTTCTTACATTTTGTATCAGTTTTCTTTCGCCTTTACGGGAACTGTGGTTTTTTGGTTGGTTGATTGTTCTTGATATTCTCATTTTATTTTACACTTCCTAGTGATTGCAGCCACACTGAAATGGGTTTTGCAGATTTTATTTGAAAATCTCCTTACTTGTTATGTGGAAAAGTTACATGGTGCAAGCTGTTTTATTAGCAATGACTAGATTTATGCTTGCCTTCTTGATTATTTGATAGAAAATGAGCGTTGCGTGCTCATTGGTACTATAGTGGGTACATATTTTCCAAGAGATCAACTCCCAGTCCTCGTTGTGGCTATAGGTTTTTGAGGGAAAGCCCATACCTTTCCGTGATTTAGTTTTCATTTTGCTTGAGAGTAGCCTTTGCCAATAATGTAGTTCTGCCCCCCTGAAGCGGGCTGACGGAAGTTGCAATGCTTTATTTTTTGGGTGTACAAGTGTTCTCAATAGTGAAAACGTGCACCTTGGTGACTGCAAATCCAGGGACTTGTGTGTTCAATCAAAGGTAGTAGACCTTTCTAAGTGATGGGCTGCTCAATTATCATACTTTCATCCCAATTCTAAGTGATACAGCAGATACACCAAATCTCCAAAGTCACAAATGAGGATGGCAGTTTTGAGTTCACTGACTATTGATGTGATTATGCTACTTTTCTGCTACGTTTGCCTCCCTGCATTTTATACATTTTTTAACGGGATTTCTGTTTCTGTAAAGGAATATCTTCAAGGTAATCCATTGTGGCTTCAGTATGTGAAGGTCCCGCTGGTGACTCTGGGGTACGAGAGCAGCTATGATGTGTTTGTCAAAGCTCATGGAGGTGGCCTCTCTGGTCAGGCTCAGGCAATCTCCCTTGGCGTTGCTCGTGCATTGCTAAAGGTGAGTCAGAACCACAGAATCCCTTTGAAAAGGCAAGGCCTTCTAACCAGAGACTCGAGAGTAGTTGAGAGGAAGAAGGTTGGTCTCAAGAAAGCTCGCAAGGCCCCACAATTTTCCAAACGTTGAGGTTGGGATTGGGAATGATTGCTTTCATCTCCTCATACCTGCCTTTATTTGTTCATGTTCTTGTGGCTAGGTCATTTATATCAATGTATTTCATCTTCAGATACTATATTATTTTTGGGTGAGTACAAGGAATTTATTTTTGGTGATTTTTGTTTTTCATTTGGAGGTCTTTTGAACACGAGTCATTCATCTTAGTTTAGAAATGCCAATGGAATAAATGGTAGTGGATTTTGTCTACCAATCCTGTCCGCTGGAGGGGGGAAGTAGATTTTTCTTCGTCATTGGCTAGAGATGCTTGTGCATTTTCATCGAAGGACGAGTTCGGTACTGAAGAAGAATTTGCCAGAATAATCGTGAATTATACCACAGGTGCTTCATTAAGGAAGTCAACTAGCATCACCATGAATTAGTATCAGGATGACGCAACAGGAGAGATTGGGGAATGAAAATAAACCTGATGTTTAAATGCATCAAAAGTTTATAGAAGAAAAGCTCGCCTGAAAAGGTTGTTCTGCCTGACTGGAGAAGAGGGAGTACTTTCAGCTATTGTTGGAAGCCGGATATACACGAACACCTTTTTTTACTCAAATATCAGATTATATTGAGTAAAAAAACCATAAGATTATTCCCTTTCACGTGATTTTCCGAGTTGTTATTGAGCATTAACTGTTCTTGTGTTTTCCAGATAGATGAAACTCTAATCCCTCGAAAGCTTGGGATTCCACATTCCATCCTGATCAATGGATTTGACATGGATTGTGGTATGGAAGTCTTGATGAGATTGTTTTTTAAAATGTTTTTTTTTCAATAGTACAAGTCTTTGGAATATGCTTTTTCTTCATTGAAAGTAACTTCACACACACACACACACATATATATATATACATGCGCGCGCGCGCGTGCACACACATATATATAATTAAAAGTTGTTTTCGAATGTAATTAATGATAAAAATAAATCAAGATGATTTTAAGTTAAAAATATGTTTAGTAAAAATATCTCAAAATAATTTTTAAATAAAAATTAATATAAATTAGAATTCATAAGTTCAAATTTTTATTGTTGATTAAGTGAGTTTTTTTTTTTCCATTTCCTATCAAAGTCTTCAAGTCAAAAGATATTTTTAATCAAATATATTATTTTCCATGAGTTTAAAATGTTTAAAAGTCATACGTCATATTGATCATTCTACTTCCATTCTTTTGGATTAGAAAGTTAAATTTGAACTTAGTTTTATTTAGTATTGTGATCCAACCGTATATTTTTTTAAATAAATTATTTAATTTATTAAGATAATTTTAATATGTTAAAGTTAAAAATATTTATATATATATATATATATATATATATATATATATATATATACTATTTTAATATATTTTCAAAAAAACAAAAACCCTTGTTTTTAAACCGACTGGTTTTTCACATGAGGATGCATGCAGAACCGCCGAGGAAACAGTAATTGGAAAACAATGGTGCCATAACATGCCATTCGGCACTTTATTCCTGGAGCTCATTTAAGACCCACCAATGTTCTGGGCTGGACTTTAGTGAGCCTCGTTATTCTACTTTCCATTTTTGTGATATGGGCCTTGAAATCATGTTCTCTCGCGGGCCCTTTCTCAACTTCATCGTATGGCCCATGTACACGTGTGTCTCCTTTTCTTAATTCTTTCCATTAAAAATTACATGGCCACCTAAACTATTCCTTCGCATTAACAAAAACCTTCAAGGTGCAGGGAGAAAGCTATTCCCACACATTTAACAATGTGAATTGGAATGCTGTTTTTCTTCATTATTTTGGGTGTTTCTTTCAAAAAACAATTAATGTAATCCTTCCAAATCTAGTTTATTTAAGATTAGAATTGATAAGATTTTGCAAGGGTTTCTTGTGATGTTAAAAAATGATGACATTAAATTGTTGCTCAATTTAAAAATAAATAAATTTAACTTCATTTACTTTATATAATTAGAACTCTACTTCTTTTGTTTTTTTAATATTATAATTGAGTCTTGTTTTGAGCTTCATTGGTCCTTAAAAGTTTTTTTTTCAATGTTTAATGATGTTCTTACATTTTAGTCTAAGACTTTATTTTCTTTTAATTTTAAATCTTAAGTTGGAGAAAGGAGAGAGAAAATATTAGTTTGCTCGATTATGGCAACGAAAAATATTGAAATCAGTGTCAATAATGTGTTCGTTCGATGAAAGTAATTCTTTCGATGTATTTTTATACCTTTTATCTTACAAGATGTGTAACAACCCCAATTTTTTTTTTCTATTAGTTTATTTGTTAATCTTTCCCCCTATAAAGGGTAAATGAGGCATAATTTTTTTTTCTTTCTCTCTCGCCGAAATTTCAGCAGTCTCCCTTATAACAGGAGATCCCAAGTTATCAACAACGCAACCTGCACACACTTTGAATCACATTTCATCCACAATCATATCCATGTTTAGTACAAACAACTACATACTCATTCCAAAATATGCTCAAGACCATATTCCTTCCCAAACTCCATCTTACATCACACGCATAAGATAATAAATAAAAGAGTCAATTCGAACATGAAGATTTCATATACATATACATATATATAACACAACACAATTTAATATTCTAACATAATCTCATACTTTCTAATATCTCAAGTGGAGGTTGATACATTTAATCTTCCAGAAATAAAATATTACAAATATAATATTCTATACAGTTTACATGTTTTCTGCATAACAAAAATTTACACTACAAATCCCTAAGTTCCTAACTTATACAAAAAAGGATCAAGGACTTCAAATATATTCCTAACGGGAATGGGAGGAACCTGCAAAATATAGATTTTCCATATAAGTAAAAACAATTAAGTAAATACAAGCAATTTACAAAAGAAATTTTAACAATATATCTATCAATCTACTTAAATCATGATATTCTAAATACAACCATATACACCGTTTTAAGGTTATATAAAAGAAAATTTATTTCTTTTGACTACTTCCCCTCCTTCCACATCGAAAAGACTATAGCCGACACTAATGACCCCCATTAGTGTCTTTAGTTGCCCGTCCTAGAAACAACTAATCAGTTTCATGAAAATGCCGACCTGAACATAACCGTTTGTGTCATTAACTATTTTTAAAACCAAAATAGTTAATCATTGTTCCGTATTACCTTGGGAGGCTCTAGGGTATGCTGATGTCAAGAATTCTTGACATTATTAGCTTCACCTTGGAAAGCTAATCAAGTCTATAAATTTTGCCGATATCGACGTCATCCGCCGATATCATTAACTATTCTGAAACTGAATAGTTAATCATGTTTATAAATTTTGCTGATATCGACGTCACCCGTCGTTATCATTAACTATTCTGAAACCGAATAGTTAATCAAGTTTATAAATTGTGCCGATATCGATGTCACCCGCCAATATCATTAACTATTCTGAAACCGAATAATTAATCAGGGTTTATATTTCTCCTCCCACGTATTGGTAATACCGATGTCAACCAGCTTGTTTCTTCCTATATATATATATATATATTCCATCCCTTAACCTTTCCTTTACCCCTTTTCTTTTCCTCATCAATAAACACCAAATTGTTTGTATTATTATGAGGGGCGGGAAGGGGGAGGGGAAACACATGAAAAGCAGTTATTTGTTGTTTTTCATGAAACGGAGTTTGATTGTTTTTTTGAGATGGGGTCCACAATAATTTTTCACCTTCTCAACCATAATCAAACATCAAAATCATGATTTTTTTTTCAATCTCTGGTCAGACTTCACTCCCAAACACCTTCTAAATAACCAACGAAAAGATGCATGATAAAAAATTGTTGAGATAGTGGTGACGTGACGATTTGCAATCCATTACTTGTTTTGTATGGCGCGTGCATCTAATATTTCTGGATAGACATGAGAATATGGTGGGTTGTTTTAAAGTGGTTTTATTTAAAAATTATTTTTATAATAATATATAAAATAATCTAAAAATATATATAAAATTCAATAATATATTTTTATTTTCCCAAACAGTATTTTTTGATGGACATGAGAATATGGTGGGTTATTTTAAAGTGGTTTTTATTTAAAAATATTGTTATATTAATATATTAAAATAATCTGAAAAATATAGAAGTAATATATATATATATATATATATATATATATTTATTTGTTTTATAAAACATTTTTAAAACTCAATACAAACAAGCACATGGTTTCGTAGCGCGTTTGAAGTTTCAAAACTTGAAAGTTTGTCGGTGGACTCCGTGAAAACAAAGTAAGTCGGCGGTCAAGTTAATCGTCTTTAACATAAGAATAAAAATATTGACCGTAGATCTTGAAAATCAAAAATCAATCCAGTCCATTAATCTCTTCGTTTTTACCTATAAATAGAGGTCCTTACCTATGCGTTCCTTGTCTGCTAAGCATAATTCTCGATCACGTCTCTTTCTCTGTGCTTTCTGCTTCAGGTTTTGGGGGTAACCTTCTACTCATCTTCGTTTCTTTCTGCTTTCTACGATCGATAAATTATGATTGGTTCTCGTGATCTACGTAATTAGGGTTTCTCGGTCTTCACAATTTTATCGAATAGTTTTAGATCGTGAGTTTGGATTCTCTTCTGTGGCCGTATTAGCCTTTAATTCTTGTTATGACTTCTGGATTAATCATAAAAATCCCTACGGTTTCTGTCACTTTTAGGATCGAAATTGATTCGATATGTATATATGATTTGGAGATTTTCCGGCGATGAGTTTTGCAGATAGAGAACTTGATAACAGTTTTGACAAGGAGTCGCGGGATAAAAATTCTGTTCTTACCGTGTTTCATGCTTCCCGCAGTTCTTCTAGTTCTGCTTTGCGGTATTGGTGCGGATCTCTATTTTAGGTTTAAGAGAGAATGTTTATTAACAGTGAATTCAATTCTGGTATGAGGCTAATCAAGGTGTCTAGGAATATTTTCTTAATCATTGAAGGCAGGTGTTTTGAACCTCGCTTATGACACTGCTCGGTTGCTGGATATGTGAGAAACTCTAGTCTGTTGGTTTGGTTTCTTCACTCTTTCCTAAGTTTGCGCTCTGCTGACTGACTCTAGCCTGTCTTTGCGAAAGTACTCTGCTAACCTGTGTTGATCATAGCCCTTGCAGCTGGTCATAATAATCTCTAATGCTGTCAACAATTCTTATCCTTCAGCACTTTACTTTAGATGCTGTTTGTTTGTGGCTCCAAGGACCCGTTTAATTTCCGCATTAAAAATAGTCTGCTTTTCCAGCGCTCCAAAGAATGTTTAGGCGCGCATGTGTGGAATTAACTTTGCATTGCTTGGGCTGCTTCAATCTTCATTCGCTCTGTGCAGATGCTCTATAGCTAATCAGTGCATAACAGTAATGGACCAAACATCTTGAACTTTGATTTCTCATTTTGATCAAAGATTTTTCTCTGGCCTCTGGTTTTGCATGTTTCCTAGGATGCATCTAAGACTGGAATGACCTTGGGAGGGAGGTTTGATGCATTGCCTGCTCTTCAATTTCAATGCTTGTCGTAATTTTTCACATGGAAATAGGACAGACCAGGGTGCTTATTCTAAGCTTATGATTTCAGGGTCAAGGACTTGGAGCATTAAGATCCGTGTATAGGATGCTTTTGATACTCGCTCGGGAGATTAAGTTTCTCTTAATTACTTGTTGTCCTTCTTGTATAATCTATAATTGTTAAATATCTAGTCCGAGTTCAATCATGTTTGCTTTCAGGAGTCTTATCATTTCTCCGAAGAAGCTTGTGGGTTTCTTAAGTTCTCCTTTTCATTCTAGTCAACAAGTTTAGTTTCCAAATTTTTAACTTGTGTGCGACCTTTGATTGCACTTTTTTTTTTCCAGGAACCCTCCAATTCATCAAGGAACATGCGTGGCATGCAATATTTTGGGAGTGTTTAATTCATATCCTACTCTTTGATTTTTCTGCCAGTATCGCTTCATTGCTTAACATTTTGAGTGCTTGGTCTAAGATATTGTGTCTTTCCAGGAGTATGAATTTGGACAATGGTCTTTAACACCTGATGCTTTGGTACCTACAGTCACTTTGTTTATCTTTACACAGTTTTAATTCATCGCCTTCCCTCAATTTCGATGCATGTTATATTTATGTGTGTCAATAGGATGCCCAAGGATGCTTATTCTAAGCTTTGGTTTCCAGGGTCATGGACTAGGAGCAATAAGATCTGCTTAAAGGAAGCTTCTGATATTTGCTTTGGAGTTTAAGTTCTTAATTTCTTTCCATGTTTTCTATACTCTATAGCTGTTAAATTGCTAGTCTGAGTTCAATTGTGTGTGATTTCAGGGAGTCTTATCTACTTCTATGAGGAAGCATGTTGAGTGCTGCTGGGATTTAGCGTTGGTTTAGTCTTTTACCTTTTACAAGCTCCTTTACTAAATTCACCAATACTGTTGTTTTCTTTGCCCTTTTAACGCCACCTCCTTTGAACTTCTGATAACTCTCTCTCTCTCTCTCACCAATAGCTTATTTTGTGCAGATACTTCTCTAGATGGTTTTGTCAAGATTACAGTGTTACCTAACCTAGCCCTCTGATTTGGCTTCTGATTTTAGATCAAAACAAGGGTTTCTTAAGCTATCCTTTCATTCCAACCAACAAGTTTAATTTCCAAATTTTTAACTTGTGTGCGACCTTTGATTGCACTTTTTTTTTCCAGGAACCCTCCAATTCATCAAGGAACATGCGTGGCATGCAATATTTTGAGAGTGTTTAATTCATATCCTACTCTTTGATTTTTCTGCCAGTATCGCTTCATTGCTTAACATTTTGAGTGCTTGGTCTAAGATATTGTGTCTTTCCAGGAGTATGAATTTGGACAATGGTCTTTAACACCTGATGCTTTGGTACCTACAGTCACTTTGTTTATCTTTACACAGTTTTAATTCATCGCCTTCCCTCAATTTCGATGCATGTTATATTTATGTGTGTCAATAGGATGCCCAAGGATGCTTATTCTAAGCTTTGGTTTCCAGGGTCATGGACTAGGAGCAATAAGATCTGCTTAAAGGAAGCTTTTGATATTTGCTTTGGAGTTTTAAGTTCTTAATTTCTTCTTTCCATGTCTTATATACTCTATAGCTGTTAAATAGCTAGTCTGAGTTCAATTGTGTGTGATTTCAGGGAGTCTTATCCACTTCTATAAGTAAGCATGTTGAGTGTTGCTGGGATTTTAGCGGTGGTTTATTCTTACCTTCTACAAGCTCCATTACTAAATTCACCAATACCGCTGCTTTCTTTACCCGTTTATCGCCATTTCCCTTTTCTATTTGTGATAACTCTCTCTCACCAATAGCTTATTTTGTGCAGATTCTTCTGTAGATGTTTATGTTTTCATCAAGAATACACCAAGTGTTTCCTAACCTAGCATTCTGATTTGGCATCCAATATTAGATCAAAACAAGGGTTCCTTAAGTTGTCCTCTTCATTCCAACCAACAATCTTAATCTCTCAATTTTTAACTTGTGTGTGACCTTTGGTTGTGCTTTTTTCCCAGGAACCCTCCAATACATCGAGGAACATGTGTGGCCTTCAATATATTGGGAGTGTTTTAATTAATTATGTGTTTTATTTTTCTTCCATGCTTTAATATTTTAAGTACTTGGTCTAAGATACTGATAGTGTCTTTCAAGAAGTATGAATTAAAACAAAGGTATGTGTGACTTGATGATTTGGAACTAGCAGTCTCTTTGTTTGTATTTTACCTAGTTTCTACTTCTTTATTGGTGGTAGGGTTTTAGTTAGAAGCAATTTTTTTGTGGCTTCCTGGACCCTTTTTTTTTTAATGGAAAACAGTTATTGCTGTATGTTTGGTTTTGTTGTTAGGAGTGTTTGGGCAAGCATGATGGGAATTAACTTGCCATTTTTTGGGTAACTTCATTTTGTTATGATTGCAGATTTTCTGTGATTAGATCATCTTTAACTTTGATTTCCTAGCTTGAGTAATGATTTTTTGTTGGCCTTGTGTTTTCGATGTTTTTCCAGGATCTACTGATTTTTCATCCAACATATAAGACTAGGATTACCTTGGGAGGTTTAATGCTTTGCCTTAACTTGAATTTGATGTTTGTTATTTTTAGTGTCAGTAGGACACCCTAGGATGCTTATTCTATGCTTTTGTTTTCATGGTCTTGGACTTGGAGCAATAAGATTTGTTTAAAAGATTCTTTTGATTGTGTTGGAGTTTAAGTTCTTAACTTCTTTTTGTCTCATATATAATCTATAACTGTTAAACTGCTAGATTCTGATTTAAATTGTGTGTTATTTTAGGAGATCAACTTCTCCAAGGAAGCTTGTTAAGTTCTGTTGGGATTTTGGCAGTGGTTTATTTTTACCTTCTACCAACTCCATTACTAAATTCACCAGTACTGCTGTTTTGTTTGCTCTTTTATCGCCATATTCTTTTCATCATCTGACAACTCTCTCTCCCATGCTCTCTAATAGATTTTATTGTGCATATACTCTATAGTGTTATGTTTTCATCAATTTCGTTGCTTGTTATAATTGTGGCTATATGATGCCCAAGGATGCTTATTCTAAGATTTGGTTTTCAGGGTCACTGACTTGGAGCAATAAGGTGTAAAGAATGCTTTTGATACTTGTATTGGAGTTTAAGTTTCTCTTAATTTCTTTTTGTCCATCTTATATAATCTATAATTGTTAAACAATTAGAGTGAGTTCATTTGTGTGTGCTTTTAGGAGTCGTATCAACTTCTCTGAGGGAGCTTGCTGAGTTTTGTTGGGCTTTTAAGTTAACTTCTACCTACTCCATTACTAAATTCACCAATACAGCTTTTTTATCTGCTCTTTTATAAAATATACTTTTCAATTTCTGACAATCTCTCTCTCTCTCTCTCTCACACACACACACACCAATAACTTGTTTTGTGCATATACTTTTCTAGATGGTTATGTTTTCATCAAGATTACACCAAGTGTTTCCTATCCTAGCCTTCTGATTTGGCTTCCAATAATAGATCAAAACAAGGGTTTCTTAAGCTCTCCTTTTCATTCTAGTCATCAAGTATAATTTCCCAATTTATTATGTGTGTGTGTGAGCTTTGACCACACTTTTGTTTCTAGGAACCCTCCATTTCATCGAGGAACATGTGTGGCCTGCAATATTTTGGGAGTGTTTAATTCATTACCTACTCTTTTATTTTTCTTCCTTGCTTTAACATTTTGAGTACTTGGTCTAAGATACTGACCGTTTCTTTCCAGACGTATGACTTCAAACAAAGGTCTGTCCCACTCGATGCATTGGAATTGACAATCTCTTTGTATTTTATCTAGTTTCTACTTCTTTAATGGAGGTAGGGTTTTAGTTGAATGCTGTTTTATACTGACAATCTAAGTTTAACTTTGATTTCTCATTTTGATCAATGATTTTTCATTGGCCTTCTGTTTTGAATGTTTTCATATGATCAAATCATTTTCAACTAAACTGTTACTAGGATTACCTTGGGAGTTTTGACGCATCTCCTACTTTTCAATTTCAAAGCTTATTATATTTATGTGTCAATAGGATGCCCTAGGATGCTTATTTTAAGCTTTTGGTTTTCAGGGTCATGGACTTGGAGCATTAAGATCTGTATAAAGGATGCTCTTGATACTTGCATTGGAGATTAAGCTTATCTTAACTCTTCTTTTATCTTATATAATCTATAGTTGTTAAACAGCTAGAGTATGAATTAAATTGTGTTTTCAGGAGTATATCAACTTCTCTGAGGAAGCTTGAGTTTTGTTGGGAATTTGCTAGTGTTTTATTGTTACCTTACCATCGAAATTCACCAATACAGCTGTTGTTTGTTCTTTTATCTCCATATCTTTATAAACTTCTGACAGCCCTGTCTCTCTCACCAATAACTTATGTTGTGCAGATTCTTCTCTAGATGGTTATGTTTTCATCAAGATTACATCAAGCGTTTCCTAACTTTGGCTTCAGATTTGGCTCCCAATTTTGACCAAAACAATCATCTCTTAAATTCTCCTTTTCATTCTAGTCAACAAGTTTAATTTTCTAATATATAACTTGTGTATAACCTGTGCTTTCACCTCTTTTCTAGGAACCCTCCAATTCATTGAGGAACATACTTGGAGGCAGGTTTTGGCATTGCTAAATTCCTTTTTTGCTTGCATCTCTGCCTTGCTTTAATATTTCGAATGCTTAGTCTAAGATACTTAGTCTGACTATGTGTCTTTACAGGAATATGAATTTGAACAATGGTCTTTAGTACAAGAAGCTTTGGAATCTGCTGTCTCTTTGTTTGTATTTTACCCATTTACTACTACTTTTTTAATGGAGGCAGTGTTTGAGTTAGATGCTGTTAGTTTATGGCTTCCAGGACCCTTTTTAGTTTTGAATGGAAAATAATCAGAGTTGTATGTTTGGGTCTGTGCTGTTAGGAATGTTTGGGCGGGCATGCTAGGAATTAACTTGGCATTTCTTTTGGCAGCTTCATTTTGATTTGACTGTGCAGACAGCAGATGCTTTGTAGCTGATCAATTCTCAACAGTAATGCACCAGACATCTTTAATTTTAATTTCTCATTTTGATCAATGATTTTTTGTTGGCCTTTTGTTTTGCATGTTTTCCCAGGATCAAATGATTTTCAAATAACATGTAAGACTAGAATTACCTTGGGAGGTTTAATGCATCTCCTCTTCAATTTCGATGATTGTTATATTTATGTGTCAATAAGACTCCCTAGGATGCTTATTCTTAGCTTTTGTTTGCAGGGTCATAGACTTGGAGCACTAAGATGTGTTTAAAGGATACTTTTGATACATGCTAGTCTAAGCTCAGTTGTGTGTGATTTCAGGTCAGCTTCTTTGAGGAAGCTTATTGAGTTTTGTTGGGATTTTGGCAGTGGTTTATTCTTACCTTCAACAATCTTCATTGCTAAATTCACCAATACCGGTGTTTGGCTCTCTTTTATTACCATATCCTTTTTAACTTCTGACAACTCTCTCTCTCATGCTCTCCAATAGCATTTTTTGTGCATATACTCGAGATTGTTTTGTTCCATCAAGATACTCTAGATTGTTATACTTCCATCAAGATTACACTAAGTGTTTCATAACTTTGCCTTTTGTTTTGGCTTCTTTTAGATTAAAACAAGGGTTTCTTAAGTTCTTGTGTTCATTCCAGTCAACAAGTTAATTTCCCAATTTATAATTTGCATGCCTTTTTTTTAGGAACCCTCCAATTCATCAAGGCACATGTGGACAACAATTTTCCGGGAGTGTTAAATTCATTTTGTGCCCTTTTTTTATGTGTGTATCTTTGTCTTCCTTTTACATTTTGAGTGCTTAGTCTAAGATACTGACTTTGTCTTTTTAGAAGTATGAATTTGAACAAGTCTGTCCTATGTGATGCTAACATTTTGAGTGCTTAGTCTAAGATACTGACTTTGTCTTTTTAGAAGTATGAATTTGAACAAGTCTGTCCTATGTGATGCTTCAGAACTGACAGCCTCTTTGTATTTTTCCAGTTTTGCTTTTTTATCAGAGGTAGGGTTTAAGTTTGATGCTGTTTTTATGGCTCCCAAGATCCCTTTTGTTTTTGAATGTGAAATAGTATTTGTTGTATGTTTGGTTCTGTGCTGTTTGGGCAGGTATGCTGGGAATTAACTTGGCATTTATTGGGCAGCTTAAATTTATCTTGACTGTGCAGATGCTCTGTAGCTGATCAGTTCTCAACAGTAATGCACCCAAGCATCTTTAACTTTGATTTCTCATTTTGATCAATTATTTTTTGCTGGCCTTATGTTTTGCATTTTTCTAGGATGAGGTGATTTTCAACAAACATGCAACACAAGTAGTATATGTATGGGAGGTTTAATGCATCACCTAGTCTTCAGTTTGATTCTTGTTATATTTTTCTCATTCTAGAATTAGGACGCACTAAGGTGCATATTCTAAGCTTTGGCTTTCAGGGTCACATACTTGGAGCAATCCGATGTAAATGATGCTTTTGATACATGCATTGGTGATTAAGTTTCCCTTAATTCCTTTCTCTCTCTCTTACTCATATCTCCAGGGATGGAGGTACCTTAGATTATAAGCCCATACATGAGGACAGGGACTGATATTAGCACTACAGGAAAGAGGATAGCCACTAGGCCAGCTACTAGGACACACACTAAAAAAGTTATGGGGACAACATATTTCTCTATGATCAAGAAAGACATCCATCTTGGCTGACCCTGACTCTGATGCTTGACTAGAAATTATACTTGCACACTCTTCTCTAGATGGTTATGTTTTCATCAAGATTACACCAAGTGTTTCCTAACATAGCTTCCGATTTTAGATCAAAACAAGTGTTTCTTCTCTATTTGTTTGTTTTTATTCTATTTTAACAATTTTAATTTCCTAAAATATAGCTTGTGTGTGACATGCTCACATGTTTTTTCTAGGAACCCTCCAATTCATCAAGGAACATGTGGGCTGCAACTTTTTGGGAGTGTTTAATTAATTACCTACTCTTTTCCCTTTTCTTCTTTTACCACTCCGTCTTGCTTTAACATTTTTAGTGCTTAGTCTAAGGCAGTGATTGTGTCTTTCCAGGAGCTTGAAGTTGAAGAATGGGTGTCTTTATTACTTGCTGCTTTTGATCCTACCGCTCTTTTTACTCTGTACTGCATCTCACATAGTTTCCACTTCTTTGATGGAGATAGGGTTTGTGCTATATTTGTGTGTTCTTTGAGGATCTCATGCCCTTAAATTGAACTAGGAATTTTAATGTCATGGTTTTTTTACTGGCTGTATCGGCTCCAACTCTAAGCTTTACTAGTAGGGGAAATTATTTCATGCTCTTTCTTACTTGCTGCTTTTGATCCTACCGCTCTTTTTACTCTGTACTGCATCTCACATAGTTTCCACTTCTTTGATGGAGATAGGGTTTGTGCTACATTTGTGTGTTCTTTGAGGATCTCATGCCCTTAAATTGAACTAGGAATTTTAATGTCATGGTTTTTTTACTGGCTGTATTGGCTTCAACTCTAAGCTTTACTTGTAGGGGAAATTATTTCATGCTCTTTCTTCTCGTCATACATTCCATCTTTCCCTTTTCATTGAACCCCTCTTGCTCTCTAAACATTTTTAATTTTATTCTGTGCAGATGTTTCTAGATGTTGTTATCAAGAACAATGCAGTTCCCATAATTTACTTTTTAATCCAGGTGTCTACAAGGTTTACATTATTAGTTTTGCAATCAATGATGATAGGGTTAATAACTAGCAAAGCACCAATTGCTTCTTTATTGTCATATTGGTTTTTTATACTCAGATGGAGGTCTGTTTGTGCATAGTTTTCTAAGAGATCCTGTCAAGTGTTATCAACAAAGTATGAACCAATAGAAGCTGGGTAATTATTAGTAGAGTATGAGTTTATTATGGCTTATCATGGAAAAAAAATTGAAATTTTTTCTTGACATGTTATTCCTTTTTGTTTTGTATAAACTATCCTGGCAGCATTTCTTTTTTGTACTTTTTTTGTGTGCTCATTACACGTTTTTGAAGATGAGGAATTTTGCAGGAACTTGCAATGTACTGTCTCAATTTTCATGTCTTATCTAAGTTCAATGAAAATTATTAGTTTCAACTTATTAGAACACATCTAAGCTTTTTTTTCTGTTCTTTAGGTTATGTTTTATTTAAAATATGAACTGATATTGAGCATTTTTTTTATAATTATTATTATGGTTTATAAATAATTGCACTGAGAAAGACCAAGCCTTATTAGGAATTTTTTCCCGTGTTCATCTCATGAATTAAAGTTTCTTGAGCAGGGTTTGAGATTTGTTTTATGTTTGCTTTTTCAGGGTTGTACATATATGAGGAAGCATTTTGCTTTTGTGTTTATGTCAAGTGAGTCTATATTGCTCTTTTTTTCCCTTTCTATTTCTCTCAAATTACTTGCCCTTCTGTTTTGCAGCCTGGACAAAGCTCAAGTGAATTTATAGGTGAATTGCTTGTTGTTTTCTTCAACTGGTGCAAGTTTATTGTAGGATTGAGTTTTCTTGATTGAAGTCTGTTATTCTCTAACTTCCTGATACCGGCAGTTTTGATTGGTGAATTTACAGTCCTTTATTCCGAGCATTGCTTTGTGTTCCTCAATGAATTTACCCGTGCTTTGTTGTGAGTTTGTGGTTCACTGATCTACTTCTTATTGGGATACCTGCAAGTACTTTTCAGGAAAGTCTTGGAAGAATTTCTTGTTCTTTCTTGTTATGTTTCTTGGTTCTCGAGCTTCATGAGATCAAATGAAACACAGAATGAAGCTTGTGGTAACACTGGCCCTTTTCCTATCTCATAAATTGTTTGGATACAGTTTGGTGATTTTTGGGAATAGTTGATGGTGGTTAAGTATGAGATATTTCTTTGGTCTCTTCTATACTTGAAGATGGTTCTTTTCACACTTGCTGGCCAAAGATATTTGATGCACGTAGCAGATTTTACTTTCTGAATACAATTTTCTTGTTCTCTCTTCTTGGTTCCTGGAGATAAGTGCACACCTATGGAACATTCGAAATTTTTATTAGTTGCCTGTTGTTTTTTTCTAGGACCGGTGGAGGGTCGTATTTCCTATTGTCTTCACATAAATCGGTGGTGTTTACTTGACTTTTGGAGTTATCGATGGATATCTTAACCAAATATCATGTGGAGTAGCTTTGCCCTGTCCATTGCGTGGACTGGCACATGATTTTCTCTTCAAAATTCTTCTCAATTTGGCGCGTACTCCACTTTGGTTAGTGGGATCTTTGTAGTTTGGCTTAAGTTCTGCTAAAGTGGTTGCTTATGTGGTAATAGCTGTGGTTACTGAATTTTATCTCTGGGCCTCGGTTTGTATCAAGATTGCTTTTGATTGCAAGGGATGATATCTGTTTGTTGGTCAAGCAAAAGTGTTAAAAGTCATTTATGCAAACTTGTTTCCTCACCAGATGGTTATATGCTTCTTGGAATCTGTTGGCCATCTCTTGCCTCGTGAATGTTGGAAATGAAGCTGCTGGTCAAAATTGCTTATTGTCCATGGCTGCTGCTTTTTATGATGTATTAGTGTGATAATCTCGATGCATATGCTTGGTTTGCAGTGTGCTTGAATTTTGGCTCTGTGCTTCTGGGGTGAGCTAGAGTTTGAAGAATTATGCTGCTCAATATTATTGCAGATAGTTATATGCCTCTCGGAATCGGTAGATCGTGTGTCGGAAATGAAGCTTTGGGGTCAAAATTGCTTATTGTCCATGGCTTTGTATTGCGTGATAATCTTGATGCGAATGTGTGGCTTGCAGTGTGCTTGAATTTTGGTTCTCTTCAGGCTGGTGATGTCACTAATCATTTGTCCAAGTGTGATCATGGGTCGTGCTAGAGTTTGAAGAATTATGCTGCTCAGTATTGCAGGGTTTTAATTTATTGCTTCATTGTTACATGGGCTGGATTGATTTCGTATCTTTTATTATATTGGTCTTTGGTTTGCTAGAGTTTGCTTTTCTATGCATGCTGCTGTGTGTGTGGTTGGATGCATGTAACTCCGCCTGTGGTGCACTATGCATGGCTCACAGCCGGTCTCAAGCCCGGGGTAAGGAGGAGAGATGCATATGATGATATAATTGCATTTGCTCATGCTGCGTGCATCATATGGCTATTTCATCTGTCTTTTGCTTTGATAATAACTTGATTCTCTAACTCGATATTTTATTTGAATTTAGAATAAACTTTCCTTGCTTTTTAGAGAAAAAAAATATTCCCTATTACATTGGGTTCATTTAGTCTAGTTAAGATAATAAAGCCGAATTTGACTGTTCCTCCACATGCTTCACAGCTGGTTCTATGTAAATCAGCGAGGCTTCGGGTGATGTTATCAACCGGTTATTGATTTTTTGTTGCATCGACATCATGAGTGCTTGATGCATCAATGCGGTATTTAATTATCAAATCCAAAGGTTCAACTCCCTGCTGCTGGGTGAGCTTTGTAGAGAAACAGTTATATCCGGAGATTTTTGTTTAGCTTCCGATTTTAAAATTTAAGCTTTAAGAACTTGGACAGGCTATAGAAGTGGGTTTTTCATGTATAAGATGCTTGTTGCTTCCTTTTCCTGCAGTATCCAGCAGGCTAGAGTGCAATTCAATGAAGGTTGTGTTTCTTGGTTGGTGGGATGATTAAAGTGGTATAGAGCAGCGACTTTAATTTGATGACTTAGATAATAGAGATGCATAGTAGAACAATTTTTAATACCTTCTAGCAAGGTTTAATTTATTGGGCATGCAAAACTTGTGCAGAATTCTACGTTGTGCTCTGCAGTCATCGTATTGTTTTCTGGTTTTTGGCAAAATGCACCTTTCAAGCCCTTAGTGTTAATCAGGGTCAAGTAGGGTTTTAGCTTTTCAAGCCCTTAGTGTTAATCAGGGTCAAGTAGGGTTTTAGCTGGGCTTCTTGACCCCAATTCATTTTCCTCTTGGCGATGCTAACCTTCCTAAACTAAGTTCAAAAGGCTTGGGGTTGCTTTTTTATATTCTAAATCTACTTTCAAGGTTGTGATCTTCTTATGCCACCTCTTGGAAATGTAATTGACCGGTCAGTTTTTCATTGTAAATTTGCCCGTGATATTTTGTATATTCTATTTTTTTTGGCTCTTATGTTTGCTGGAATAGACGAACATGGATGAAGCATCTAGCTAGAACAGATGGACATGGATATAACATCTAATATTTAATAGCTGGATGGGCAGGACTGACTTCTGTATAATGCTATGTGCTGCTTCACTTATTGAGAACCACTAGATGTGGCTGAGTCTTGTATACTCCTACAGTTTTTTTTTGCTTGTTAACAATATAAGCTTTTGCCCAATTGTTTTCAGGTATCGGTGATTTTCGAAATGCAAGTGAATGATAATTAAGCCTTTCAAATTCTTATTTCTGGTGCTTACAATTTAATTTAATTGCAATTCAATCTTGAGAAGGGGTGTCGATTAGTGGATTTGTAAGTGCCCCCTCTCCCTCTCTGCTCTTCTTTTTCTTATACAGTTGTTGCGTTCACTTAGCAGGTAGAGATATTGTGTATGCTTGGCTATTTTCCCTCCCAAACATTATGTTATAAGGAATGCTCTATGATTTTGAGGATTGGTGCGAGATTGTCTTGGAAATCCTTGTTAACTGGGTGTATATCACTTAGTTAATGGTTCTTTTTCTTTAAGCTTCTGCTATTAGTGCTTGATTATACCGACCGCTTTCATGTCTACTTTTCCGATGCTGGAACTTAGTTTTGTGGAATCTTGGTTTGTGCTTTTGATCATTTAGAGTAACTGCTCCTTGTTGTCCCCATTTGATGCTCCTTAAAAGGTGGTCTCTTGCTGGCACACGCAAGAAAAAAATAGATGATAAAAAAAGAAGCCCAGGCACATAGATTAAAGGCTACCTGTACCTATTTTTTTAAAATGCAATAAAAAAACCCAAATAATAATAATAATAATAATAATAAACTTAGCACACGGATCTAAAGGCAATCTATATGAAATAAACAAAGAAGCTAGAATTGAACTGGGCGGCTGTAATATATTAGTCTTTCATCTTAACAACGAAGCTACGTAAACACTTGTTTTACTTGATAAAGTAGCATATGGTTCTCGAACCTTCAAATCATATTTATCTGATAACATCTTTGACGTTCTTTATCTTTACTTTCACTTTGTTGATGTATCAGACCAGAGAATATGGTGTGATGCGTATTTACAATGCTTACTAGCAAATTGCCCGCGCGTTGCTGCGGGTATTTTTTTTTGTATATAATTTAATATAATTAAATCTACAACGATAAATTTATATGATATAAGTAAATAAAAGTTATAGATTAGGAGATAAAATGTTTAAAATTTTGAGTTGAGTTTGTCACGTAAGCATAGATTACATCTTTTCTAATATAGGTATTGCGTCATAAACGACCACAAAAGAGCGCGCACTAACATTAGAAAACAGAGCAAAATATTTGAATAAGAAAAAAAAAATTACTGAAATCATTATTGTGCAGATAATAAAATTATAAAAATCAATTAATAGAAAGAGCAAACCAAAAAAACAAAAAAGGGAACAGGAAGCAATATTAATTTAAAATATTATAACAATAGCAACATCGGAGTCTTAACATTTAAAATTATTATTGCCGCTAGAATAAAAACAACAAAAATTATTAAATTATACCGAGGGAAAAAAATAAAAAGCATGAACAAAACAGCAAGCAAGAAAAACCAATTAAAAAATTATTATAATTATTATTATTATTATTATGAAAGGAAAAATAATCACTATTATTATAATATTAATAATAATCACTATTATTATTATTATTATAATTATTATTATTATGTTAATAATGAAAGAAACAAAAATCAATGAAAGACTAAAAATATCCTAGAAACTTTAACAAAAGATAAAAAAAAAAATATCATTGTTATTACTGGCAACAAAAAAAATTATAAAATTATTGGGAGGGAAAAAAAATAACAAAAGAGTAAGAACGAAAAATAATTAAATCATGATTACTATTATTATTATTATTATTATTATTATTATTGTTATTATTATTGTTGTTATTATTATTATTTTAAGGAAAATGATCACTGATATAAATAAAAATTTAAGGAAAATTTAAAAAAAAAAACTCAAAAGATTTTTAGAGAAAAATAAAAAAAACAATCACAAAAATTATCATTAGGATTGCGCAAATAATAAAATTATAAGAATCATTTGATCAAAATAACAAATAAAAATAACAGAGAAGACAAAAAAATGAATAAAGAGACAAAGGGAGCAATATTAATTTTAAAATGATTACAAACATAAATGAAAAGTCTAGGATTTAACCGATTAAAAATCAAACCTCAAGAAAAAGAGATAAAAACTAAAGTCATAAACTAAAAGCATAGATGCATAAATGCTAATAAAAAATAAACATTGTCAAAAAATTAAAAAAAACCAAATGAATTCCAATAAAAAATTCAAAGAATAAGGACCGAAATGAAAAATGACATATATAAAAATCATTCTAATTGAAGGATAAAATTAAAAAAAAATACTTGGAGGACCAAAAATAAATAATGACAATTGCTGTCATTGAAGAGAAAAATTAGAAGAAGAGGGACCGAAATCAACATTTGTATATATAACCAATTTCAATTGGAGGACCTAATTACAGAAATCAAAACTTCCGTACCGGAAAATTTGATGAAATTTTCAATAAATCAAGAATTAAAAGTTGAAGGACTGACATGAAAGTTCCGTATACAATTAATGTTAATTGAAGGGAACAATTGAAAACCACAAAACTTTCAATAAATCAAGAATTAAAAGTTGAAGGACTGACATGAAAGTTCCGTATACAATTAATGTTAATTGAAGGGAACAATTGAAAACCACAAAACTTTAATTTCAACAAATCAGCTATCAAAACGAAATTAAAACTCCAGGGACCAAAAGCAACTCACCACAAACATTAGGGACTGGAGCTGACTGTGCCGCGGTAGGAGAGAGAAAAATGACAGCCGGGAAATAAACGTCTGCCCCCGATTAACCGGACATATATGGCCGGAACGCGCCGCGACGGACGATAAAGGACCTTCAGGCGCATCTTCTGGCACGGCGGAAGTGCATTTCGGACGCCGGGAAGACTCCTCACGCGCTGCCTCAAGGGCTGCTGCTGGGTGAGCTTTGTAGAGATCCGGAGATCTCAAAATAATTTTTAAATAAAAATTAATATAAATTAGAATTCATAAGTTCAGATTTTTATTATTGATTAATTGAGTTTTTTTTTTCCATTTCCTATCAAAGTCTTCAAGTCAAAAGATATTTTTAATCAAATATATTATTTTCCATGAGTTTAAAATGTATAAAAGTCATACGTCATATTGATCATTCTACTTCCATTCTTTTGGATTAGAAAGTTAAATTTGAACTTAGTTTTATTTAGTATTGTGATCCAACCGTATATTTTTTTAAAATAAATTATTTAATTTTTTAGATAATTTTAATATGTTAATGTTAGAAATATTTATATATATATTATTTTAATATATTTTCAAAAAAACAAAAACCCTTGTTTTTAAACCAACTGGTTTTTCACATGAGGATGCATGCAGAAACCACCGAGGAAACAGTAATTGGAAAACAATGGTGCCATAACATGCCATTCGGCACTTTATTCCTGGAGCTCATTTAAGACCCACCAATGTTCTGGGCTGGACTTTAGTGAGCCTCGTTATTCTACTTTCCATTTTTTTGATATGGGCCTTGAAATCATGTTCTCTCGCGGGCCCTTTCTCAACTTCATCGTATGGCCCATGTACACGTGTGTCTCCTTTTCTTAATTCTTTCCATTAAAAATTACATGGCCACCTAAACTATTCCTTCGCATTAACAAAAACCTTCAAGGTGCAGGGAGAAAGCAATTCCCACACATTTAACAATGTGAATTGGAATGCTGTTTTTCTTCATTATTTTGGGTGTTTCTTTCAAAAAACAATTAATGTAATCCTTCCAAATCTAGTTTATTTAAGATTAGAATTGATAAGATTTTGCAAGGGTTTCTTGTGATGTTAAAAAAATGATGACATTAAATTGTTGCTCAATTTAAAAATAAATAAATTTAACTTCCTTTACTTTATATAATTAGAACTCTACTTCTTTTGTTTTTTTAATATTATAATTGAGTCTTGTTTTGAGCTTCATTGGTCCTTAAAAGTTTTTTTTTCAATGTTTAATGATGTTCTTACATTTTAGTCTAAGACTTTATTTTCTTTTAATTTTAAATCTTAAGTTGGAGAAAGGAGAGAGAAAATATTAGTTTGCTCGATTATGGCAACGAAAAATATTGAAATCAGTGTCAATAATGTGTTCGTTCAATGAAAGTAATTCTTTCGAGGTATTTTTATACCTTTTATCTTACAAGATGTTTAACAACCCCAATTTTTTTTTTCTATTAGTTTATTTGTTAATCTTTCCCCCTATAAAGGGTAAATGAGGCATAATTTTTTTTTCTTTCTCTCTCGCCGAAATTTCAGCAGTCTCCCTTATAACAAGAGATCCCAAGTTATCAACAACGCAACCTGCACACACTTTGAATCACATTTCATCCACAATCATATCCATGTTTAGTACAAACAACTACATACTCATTCCAAAATATGCTCAGGACCATATTCCTTCCCAAACTCCATCTTACATCACACGCATAAGATAATAAATAAAAGAGTCAATTCGAACATGAAGATTTCATATACATATACATAAATATAACACAACACAATTTAATATTCTAACATAATCTCATACTTTCTAATATCTCAAGTGGAGGTTGATACATTTAATCTTCCAGAAATAAAATATTACGAATATAATATTCTATACAGTTTACATGTTTTCTGCATAACAAAAATTTACACTACAAATCCCTAAGTTCCTAACTTATACAAAAAAGGATCAAGGACTTCAAATATATTCCTAACGGGAATGGGAGGAACCTGCAAAATATAGATTTTCCATATAAGTAAAAACAATTAAGTAAATACAAGCAATTTACAAAAGAAATTTTAACAATATATTTATCAATCTACTTAAATCATGACATTCTAAATACAACCATATACACCGTTTTAAGGTTATATAAAAGAAAATTTATTTCTTTTGACTATTTCCCCTCATTCCACATCGAAAAGACTATAGCCGACACTAATGACCCCCATTAGTGTCTTTAGTTGCCCTTCCTAGAAACAACTAATCAGTTTCATGAAAATGCCGACACGAACATAACCGTTTGTGTCATTAACTATTTTTAAAACCAAAATAGTTAATCATTGTTCCGTATTACCTTGGGAGGCTCTAGGGTATGCTGATGTCAAGAATTCTTGACATTATTAGCTTCACCTTGGAAAGCTAATCAAGTCTATAAATTTTTTCCGATATCGACGTCATCCGCCGATATCATTAACTATTATGAAACCGAATAGTTAATCATGTTTATAAATTTTGCCGATATCGACGTCACCCGTCGTTATCAATAACTATTCTGAAACCGAATAGTTAATCAAGTTTATAAATTGTGCCGATATCGATGTCACCCGCCAATATCATTAACTATTCTGAAACCGAATAATTAATCAGGGTTTATATTTCTCCTCCCACGTATTGGTAATACCGATGTCAACCAGCTTGTTTCTTCCTATATATATATATATATTTTCCATCCCTTAACCTTTCCTTTACCCCTTTTCTTTTCCTCATCAATAAACACCAAATTGTTTCTTATAGTTTTATCCGTATCTGGAGTTCTAGAACTCCAAATTAGACGGGGTCATACATGTTGAAAAGATAACACTCCCGGTTACAACTTCTATGAAGGGACCCTCCCTGGATTCTGTATTTTTCAGGTCCAAATTCCCTCAAGAAACAAGGCAACATATTTGCTCCGTGTTTGCAACAAAATGGAGGAAATATCTCTAATTCATCTTCAACCCTTGCTTCCTCATCAATTACAGCCATGTCTTCCCTTTATTCATGAAAACCCTATTCATTTATGCATGTTCCTAACATTTTGTGTTAAAAACCCTAATTCCCAATTCAAGAAGAATCATGAACTTCTAATCAAATTGAAGTTAATTTCATAGAAATTGGAATTAGAACTCCTTACTTGGATAGAATATAGATTTTACTTCACAATTTTGGAAGAATCTTAGCCTTCTTCTCCTTGTAAATAACAATCACTCTTCTTCCTCATTTCTTCCCCAAATTCTTCACTTTCTTCTTGTTAATTTTCCACCTAATTGTGTTCCTCCACTTTAGAATTCCAAGGCTTATATGAGTTTATAAATTTTTGGGTGTTTACTCCTAGTTTTATGAAGTAAAATTTGAGATTCTCCCTCCCCTCTTTCTTCTAGTCTCGAGCCGGCCATGGATGAGAGAAGGGATGAGTATTTATAGTCCTATCTCTTCTTAATTCTATTTTGGCCCTGTTTTTTTTTCTTTGCATAAAATTTGTATTATAACAACATTTAATATTATTATAAACATCCTTCCTCTTTGTATACTTTATCCTCGGGTTTCACAAAATGAAATATATCTAAACTCTGAGAAAAAATGAATTCGGGTTCATTTTTTGTTATTCAACCAATTTTTAGCTAATAGACTTCATAACTTTGATGACCAAAGTAGCTTATACACCCCCTTTCCTCGTTTTAATTTTAAAACCCGTGTTTGATGAGGTTTTATTTGGTTTAAAACTTTATTTTCTTTGTTTTTTAGACTAGGAGATAAAAAAAGGAAAGAGAAGGTTGTCAAAAAATATGAGAGAAAATAAAAAAAAATATTAGTTTACATGATTTTCATTTGTGAAAAATATCAAACTTAGTGTCATTAAGTTTCATATAATGAAAGTAGTTTTTTTATGATGTTTTTTCACCTCAATCTTACTTGGGAAAGTAGACATTGGATCAAAAGTTTTTATTTTTATATTGGGTTGATTTGTTTTAACAATCTTTCAGCTAATCTAAGGTTATGAACGATTTTGGTTGACTTTGCAAGGGTTTTTTCGGTGTTAAAAGAAATTTATGATGTTAAATTGATTCTTATTTTAGAAAAATTAAAAATTATTTTTATTGATTGAACATAATTAAAACTCTAAAGACCAAGATTGACTTTGAAACAAATCCCCATCCTCTTTTAAATATTATGCTTAGGGCTTGCTTTACTGTTCCATATTTTCCATTTGTTTTCAGATTAAAACCTTGTTTAATAAGTTTTTAATATTTTGGTTTAAGATTTTGTTTTATTAAGCATTTTTAATCTTGAATTGGAGAGAGAAAATATAGGGTTGTTAAAAAACAAGAGAGGTGAGAGAAAATGTCAAATGATATGATTTCAACCGTAAAAGATATTGATCTTTGCATGAGAGGTTTGATTTGATAAAAAGAGTTCTCTTAAGGTATTCTTAACCTTCATCTTACCAGAAAAAAAATGGATTTATGCCTAGAAAGTTGGTTGTATACGAGTTGAGTTTTGGTTATATAACTTTTTTTAGCTAATTTGAAGCCATAAATGAGTTGAATTGGCTTTGTAAGAGTTTCTTGCAATATTGAAAAACGGTTTTGACATTAAATTCATGTTCATCATTTCAAAAGATTTGAAGTGAGTGTTGAAACTAATTTAATGTTGAATATAATTTCTTACAATTTAAAGCCATATATGTTTTTGTCTTGATCATCCAAAACAATATTATTAGAACAAAAAACAAATTATTCTAGTCAAAATGCACTCCTTTATTAAAATCAAACTAGTCTTGTAGATTTTTTAGAGTTTAGGAATATTAATGACGTCCATGATTTTTATGGGCTCGTCTAAAAATATTTATATCGCATCATTAAACATTAAGAGTGTTTGTTTTTGTTGCAATAAAACAATCTTGATATATTTTTTTTATTTAATTTTGTGCATTTTAATATATAATATCAAAAATAAAATTAAAAAAATCTATTTATAAATAAAAAAGACTTTTAAAATGAACCCTTTATCGTATTCAAAAACATTAATTTAGTTAAAAGTGTGTTTGATATTGCTTTTGCTTTTATGGTTGAGGTTTTTTTTAAAAATAATTTTATAAAAAACACTTTAGCTGTTGTACAAAGTAATTTCATCAAGAACTACATTCATATGTAAATGCCTCTACGATCCCTAACTATTTGATCGAAGAATAACACCAGGTAAAATATTATCTGAAATAAAATTAATTTTATGGTTGAGGTTTTTTTTTAAAATAATTTTATGAAAAACACTTTAGCTGTTGTACAAAGTAATTTTATCAAGAACTACATTCATATGTAAAGGCCTCTAAGAACCCTAACTATTTGATCGAAGAATAACACCAGGTAAAATATTATCTGAAATAAAATTAGGATTGCCAGGTAAAAATTATATTGTGGTTTTATATTTTTATATAAAAAAATTTAACACAACATATAATAACCCCCACTCTTTGTAACCCCCCTCCCCCATACTCCACTCCTCTCTCCCCTGATACTCCACCCCTACTCCCTGTAAACCCCATAATACTCCACTCCATTCCTTTCACTCGCACTCTCCTCTCTCTCGCCCCCCCCCCCCCCCCCCCCCCGATACTCCACTCCTCTCTCATGCCCACCTGTGGTCATGAGTTTGTATATTATCTGATGAATTTATATTTTGAGTTATTTGATGAGTTTGTATTATTATGAGGGGCGGGAAAGGGGAGGGGAAACACATGAAAAGCAGTTATTTGTTGTTTTTCATGAAACGGAGTTTGATTGTTTTTTTGAGATGGGGTCCACAATAATTTTTCACCTTCTCAACCATAATCAAACATCAAAATCATGATTTTTTTTTCAATCTCTGGTCAGACTTCACTCCCAAACACCTTCTAAATAACCAACGAAAAGATGCATGATAAAAAATTGTTGAGATAGTGGTGACGTGACGATTTGCAATCCATTACTTGTTTTGTATGGCGCGTGCATCTAATATTTCTGGATAGACATGAGAATATGGTGGGTTGTTTTAAAGTGGTTTTATTTAAAAATTATTTTTATAATAATATATAAAATAATCTAAAAATATATATAAAATTCAATAATATATTTTTATTTTCCCAAACAGTATTTTTTGATGGACATGAGAATATGGTGGGTTATTTTAAAGTGGTTTTTATTTAAAAATATTGTTATATTAATATATTAAAATAATCTGAAAAATATAGAAGTAATATATATATATATATATATATATATATATATATATATATTTATTTGTTTTATAAAACATTTTTAAAACTCAATACAAACAAGCACATGGTTTCGTAGCGCGTTTGAAGTTTCAAAACTTGAAAGTTTGTCGGTGGACTCCGTGAAAACAAAGTAAGTCGGCGGTCAAGTTAATCGTCTTTAACATAAGAATAAAAATATTGACCGTAGATCTTGAAAATCAAAAATCAATCCAGTCCATTAATCTCTTCGTTTTTACCTATAAATAGAGGTCCTTACCTATGCGTTCCTTGTCTGCTAAGCATAATTCTCGATCACGTCTCTTTCTCTGTGCTTTCTGCTTCAGGTTTTGGGGGTAACCTTCTACTCATCTTCGTTTCTTTCTGCTTCAGGTTTTGGGGGTAACCTTCTACTCATCTTCGTTTCTTTCTGCTTTCTACGATCGATAAATTATGATTGGTTCTCGTGATCTACGTAATTAGGGTTTCTCGGTCTTCACAATTTTATCGAATAGTTTTAGATCGTGAGTTTGGATTCTCTTCTGTGGCCGTATTAGCCTTTAATTCTTGTTATGACTTCTGGATTAATCATAAAAATCCCTACGGTTTCTGTCACTTTTAGGATCGAAATTGATTCGATATGTATATATGATTTGGAGATTTTCCGGCGATGAGTTTTGCAGATAGAGAACTTGATAACAGTTTTGACAAGGAGTCGCGGGATAAAAATTCTGTTCTTACCGTGTTTCATGCTTCCCGCAGTTCTTCTAGTTCTGCTTTGCGGTATTGGTGCGGATCTCTATTTTAGGTTTAAGAGAGAATGTTTATTAACAGTGAATTCAATTCTGGTATGAGGCTAATCAAGGTGTCTAGGAATATTTTCTTAATCATTGAAGGCAGGTGTTTTGAACCTCGCTTATGACACTGCTCGGTTGCTGGATATGTGAGAAACTCTAGTCTGTTGGTTTGGTTTCTTCACTCTTTCCTAAGTTTGCGCTCTGCTGACTGACTCTAGCCTGTCTTTGCGAAAGTACTCTGCTAACCTGTGTTGATCATAGCCCTTGCAGCTGGTCGTAATAATCTCTAATGCTGTCAACAATTCTTATCCTTCAGCACTTTACTTTAGATGCTGTTTGTTTGTGTCTCCAAGGACCCGTTTAATTTCCGCATTAAAAATAGTCTGCTTTTCCAGCGCTCCAAAGAATGTTAAGCGCGCATGTGTGGAATTAACTTTGCATTGCTTGGGCTGCTTCAATCTTCATTCGCTCTGTGCAGATGCTCTATAGCTAATCAGTGCATAACAGTAATGGACCAAACATCTTGAACTTTGATTTCTCATTTTGATCAAAGATTTTTCTCTGGCCTCTGGTTTTGCATGTTTCCTAGGATGCATCTAAGACTGGAATGACCTTGGGAGGGAGGTTTGATGCATTGCCTGCTCTTCAATTTCAATGCTTGTCGTAATTTTTCACATGGAAATAGGACAGACCAGGGTGCTTATTCTAAGCTTATGATTTCAGGGTCAAGGACTTGGAGCATTAAGATCCGTGTATAGGATGCTTTTGATACTCGCTCGGGAGATTAAGTTTCTCTTAATTACTTGTTGTCCTTCTTGTATAATCTATAATTGTTAAATATCTAGTCCGAGTTCAATCATGTTTGCTTTCAGGAGTCTTATCATTTCTCCGAAGAAGCTTGTGGGTTTCTTAAGTTCTCCTTTTCATTCTAGTCAACAAGTTTAGTTTCCAAATTTTTAACTTGTGTGCGACCTTTGATTGCACTTTTTTTTTTTCCAGGAACCCTCCAATTCATCAAGGAACATGCGTGGCATGCAATATTTTGGGAGTGTTTAATTCATATCCTACTCTTTGATTTTTCTGCCAGTATCGCTTCATTGCTTAACATTTTGAGTGCTTGGTCTAAGATATTGTGTCTTTCCAGGAGTATGAATTTGGACAATGGTCTTTAACACCTGATGCTTTGGTACCTACAGTCACTTTGTTTATCTTTACACAGTTTTAATTCATCGCCTTCCCTCAATTTCGATGCATGTTATATTTATGTGTGTCAATAGGATGCCCAAGGATGCTTATTCTAAGCTTTGGTTTCCAGGGTCATGGACTAGGAGCAATAAGATCTGCTTAAAGGAAGCTTATGATATTTGCTTTGGAGTTTAAGTTCTTAATTTCTTTCCATGTCTTCTATACTCTATAGCTGTTAAATTGCTAGTCTGAGTTCAATTGTGTGTGATTTCAGGGAGTCTTATCTACTTCTATGAGGAAGCATGTTGAGTGCTGCTGGGATTTAGCGTTGGTTTAGTCTTTTACCTTTTACAAGCTCCTTTACCAAATTCACCAATACTGTTGTTTTCTTTGCCCTTTTAACGCCACCTCCTTTGAACTTCTGATAACTCTCTCTCTCTCTCTCACCAATAGCTTATTTTGTGCAGATACTTCTCTAGATGGTTTTGTCAAGATTACAGTGTTACCTAACCTAGCCCTCTGATTTGGCTTCTGATTTTAGATCAAAACAAGGGTTTCTTAAGCTATCCTTTCATTCCAACCAACAAGTTTAATTTCCAAATTTTTAACTTGTGTGCGACCTTTGATTGCACTTTTTTTTTCCAGGAACCCTCCAATTCATCAAGGAACATGCGTGGCATGCAATATTTTGAGAGTGTTTAATTCATATCCTACTCTTTGATTTTTCTGCAAGTATCGCTTCATTGCTCAACATTTTGAGTGCTTAGTCTAAGATATTGTCTCTTTCCAGGAGTATGAATTTGGACAATGGTCTTTAACACCTGATGCTTTGGTACCTACAGTCACTTTGTTTATCTTTACACAGTTTTAATTCATCGCCTTCCCTCAATTTCGATGCATGTTATATTTATGTGTGTCAATAGGATGCCCAAGGATGCTTATTCTAAGCTTTGGTTTCCAGGGTCATGGACTAGGAGCAATAAGATCTGCTTAAAGGAAGCTTCTGATATTTGCTTTGGAGTTTAAGTTCTTAATTTCTTTCCATGTTTTCTATACTCTATAGCTGTTAAATTGCTAGTCTGAGTTCAATTGTGTGTGATTTCAGGGAGTCTTATCTACTTCTATGAGGAAGCATGTTGAGTGCTGCTGGGATTTAGCGTTGGTTTAGTCTTTTACCTTTTACAAGCTCCTTTACTAAATTCACCAATACTGTTGTTTTCTTTGCCCTTTTAACGCCACCTCCTTTGAACTTCTGATAACTCTCTCTCTCTCTCTCACCAATAGCTTATTTTGTGCAGATACTTCTCTAGATGGTTTTGTCAAGATTACAGTGTTACCTAACCTAGCCCTCTGATTTGGCTTCTGATTTTAGATCAAAACAAGGGTTTCTTAAGCTATCCTTTCATTCCAACCAACAAGTTTAATTTCCAAATTTTTAACTTGTGTGCGACCTTTGATTGCACTTTTTTTTTCCAGGAACCCTCCAATTCATCAAGGAACATGCGTGGCATGCAATATTTTGAGAGTGTTTAATTCATATCCTACTCTTTGATTTTTCTGCCAGTATCGCTTCATTGCTTAACATTTTGAGTGCTTGGTCTAAGATATTGTGTCTTTCCAGGAGTATGAATTTGGACAATGGTCTTTAACACCTGATGCTTTGGTACCTACAGTCACTTTGTTTATCTTTACACAGTTTTAATTCATCGCCTTCCCTCAATTTCGATGCATGTTATATTTATGTGTGTCAATAGGATGCCCAAGGATGCTTATTCTAAGCTTTGGTTTCCAGGGTCATGGACTAGGAGCAATAAGATCTGCTTAAAGGAAGCTTTTGATATTTGCTTTGGAGTTTTAAGTTCTTAATTTCTTCTTTCCATGTCTTATATACTCTATAGCTGTTAAATAGCTAGTCTGAGTTCAATTGTGTGTGATTTCAGGGAGTCTTATCCACTTCTATAAGTAAGCATGTTGAGTGTTGCTGGGATTTTAGCGGTGGTTTATTCTTACCTTCTACAAGCTCCATTACTAAATTCACCAATACCGCTGCTTTCTTTACCCGTTTATCGCCATTTCCCTTTTCTATTTGTGATAACTCTCTCTCACCAATAGCTTATTTTGTGCAGATTCTTCTGTAGATGTTTATGTTTTCATCAAGAATACACCAAGTGTTTCCTAACCTAGCATTCTGATTTGGCATCCAATATTAGATCAAAACAAGGGTTCCTTAAGTTGTCCTCTTCATTCCAACCAACAATCTTAATCTCTCAATTTTTAACTTGTGTGTGACCTTTGGTTGTGCTTTTTTCCCAGGAACCCTCCAATACATCGAGGAACATGTGTGGCCTTCAATATATTGGGAGTGTTTTAATTAATTATGTGTTTTATTTTTCTTCCATGCTTTAATATTTTAAGTACTTGGTCTAAGATACTGATAGTGTCTTTCAAGAAGTATGAATTAAAACAAAGGTATGTGTGACTTGATGATTTGGAACTAGCAGTCTCTTTGTTTGTATTTTACCTAGTTTCTACTTCTTTATTGGTGGTAGGGTTTTAGTTAGAAGCAATTTTTTTGTGGCTTCCTGGACCCTTTTTTTTTTAATGGAAAACAGTTATTGCTGTATGTTTGGTTTTGTTGTTAGGAGTGTTTGGGCAAGCATGATGGGAATTAACTTGCCATTTTTTGGGTAACTTCATTTTGTTATGATTGCAGATTTTCTGTGATTAGATCATCTTTAACTTTGATTTCCTAGCTTGAGTAATGATTTTTTGTTGGCCTTGTGTTTTCGATGTTTTTCCAGGATCTACTGATTTTTCATCCAACATATAAGACTAGGATTACCTTGGGAGGTTTAATGCTTTGCCTTAACTTGAATTTGATGTTTGTTATTTTTAGTGTCAGTAGGACACCCTAGGATGCTTATTCTATGCTTTTGTTTTCATGGTCTTGGACTTGGAGCAATAAGATTTGTTTAAAAGATTCTTTTGATTGTGTTGGAGTTTAAGTTCTTAACTTCTTTTTGTCTCATATATAATCTATAACTGTTAAACTGCTAGATTCTGATTTAAATTGTGTGTTATTTTAGGAGATCAACTTCTCCAAGGAAGCTTGTTAAGTTCTGTTGGGATTTTGGCAGTGGTTTATTTTTACCTTCTACCAACTCCATTACTAAATTCACCAGTACTGCTGTTTTGTTTGCTCTTTTATCGCCATATTCTTTTCATCATCTGACAACTCTCTCTCCCATGCTCTCTAATAGATTTTATTGTGCATATACTCTATAGTGTTATGTTTTCATCAATTTCGTTGCTTGTTATAATTGTGGCTATATGATGCCCAAGGATGCTTATTCTAAGATTTGGTTTTCAGGGTCACTGACTTGGAGCAATAAGGTGTAAAGAATGCTTTTGATACTTGTATTGGAGTTTAAGTTTCTCTTAATTTCTTTTTGTCCATCTTATATAATCTATAATTGTTAAACAATTAGAGTGAGTTCATTTGTGTGTGCTTTTAGGAGTCGTATCAACTTCTCTGAGGGAGCTTGCTGAGTTTTGTTGGGCTTTTAAGTTAACTTCTACCTACTCCATTACTAAATTCACCAATACAGCTTTTTTATCTGCTCTTTTATAAAATATACTTTTCAACTTCTGACAATCTCTCTCTCTCTCTCTCACACACACACACACACCAATAACTTGTTTTGTGCATATACTTTTCTAGATGGTTATGTTTTCATCAAGATTACACCAAGTGTTTCCTATCCTAGCCTTCTGATTTGGCTTCCAATAATAGATCAAAACAAGGGTTTCTTAAGCTCTCCTTTTCATTCTAGTCATCAAGTATAATTTCCCAATTTATTATGTGTGTGTGTGAGCTTTGACCACACTTTTGTTTCTAGGAACCCTCCATTTCATCGAGGAACATGTGTGGCCTGCAATATTTTGGGAGTGTTTAATTCATTACCTACTCTTTTATTTTTCTTCCTTGCTTTAACATTTTGAGTACTTGGTCTAAGATACTGACCGTTTCTTTCCAGACGTATGACTTCAAACAAAGGTCTGTCCCACTCGATGCATTGGAATTGACAATCTCTTTGTATTTTATCTAGTTTCTACTTCTTTAATGGAGGTAGGGTTTTAGTTGAATGCTGTTTTATACTGACAATCTAAGTTTAACTTTGATTTCTCATTTTGATCAATGATTTTTCATTGGCCTTCTGTTTTGAATGTTTTCATATGATCAAATCATTTTCAACTAAACTGTTACTAGGATTACCTTGGGAGTTTTGACGCATCTCCTACTTTTCAATTTCAAAGCTTATTATATTTATGTGTCAATAGGATGCCCTAGGATGCTTATTTTAAGCTTTTGGTTTTCAGGGTCATGGACTTGGAGCATTAAGATCTGTATAAAGGATGCTCTTGATACTTGCATTGGAGATTAAGCTTATCTTAACTCTTCTTTTATCTTATATAATCTATAGTTGTTAAACAGCTAGAGTATGAATTAAATTGTGTTTTCAGGAGTATATCAACTTCTCTGAGGAAGCTTGAGTTTTGTTGGGAATTTGCTAGTGTTTTATTGTTACCTTACCATCGAAATTCACCAATACAGCTGTTGTTTGTTCTTTTATCTCCATATCTTTATAAACTTCTGACAGCCCTGTCTCTCTCACCAATAACTTATGTTGTGCAGATTCTTCTCTAGATGGTTATGTTTTCATCAAGATTACATCAAGCGTTTCCTAACTTTGGCTTCAGATTTGGCTCCCAATTTTGACCAAAACAATCATCTCTTAAATTCTCCTTTTCATTCTAGTCAACAAGTTTAATTTTCTAATATATAACTTGTGTATAACCTGTGCTTTCACCTCTTTTCTAGGAACCCTCCAATTCATTAAGGAACATACTTGGAGGCAGGTTTTGGCATTGCTAAATTCCTTTTTTGCTTGCATCTCTGCCTTGCTTTAATATTTCGAATGCTTAGTCTAAGATACTTAGTCTGACTATGTGTCTTTACAGGAATATGAATTTGAACAATGGTCTTTAGTACAAGAAGCTTTGGAATCTGCTGTCTCTTTGTTTGTATTTTACCCATTTACTACTACTTTTTTAATGGAGGCAGTGTTTGAGTTAGATGCTGTTAGTTTATGGCTTCCAGGACCCTTTTTAGTTTTGAATGGAAAATAATCAGAGTTGTATGTTTGGGTCTGTGCTGTTAGGAATGTTTGGGCGGGCATGCTAGGAATTAACTTGGCATTTCTTTTGGCAGCTTCATTTTGATTTGACTGTGCAGACAGCAGATGCTTTGTAGCTGATCAATTCTCAACAGTAATGCACCAGACATCTTTAATTTTAATTTCTCATTTTGATCAATGATTTTTTGTTGGCCTTTTGTTTTGCATGTTTTCCCAGGATCAAATGATTTTCAAATAACATGTAAGACTAGAATTACCTTGGGAGGTTTAATGCATCTCCTCTTCAATTTCGATGATTGTTATATTTATGTGTCAATAAGACTCCCTAGGATGCTTATTCTTAGCTTTTGTTTGCAGGGTCATAGACTTGGAGCACTAAGATGTGTTTAAAGGATACTTTTGATACATGCTAGTCTAAGCTCAGTTGTGTGTGATTTCAGGTCAGCTTCTTTGAGGAAGCTTATTGAGTTTTGTTGGGATTTTGGCAGTGGTTTATTCTTACCTTCAACAATCTTCATTGCTAAATTCACCAATACCGGTGTTTGGCTCTCTTTTATTACCATATCCTTTTTAACTTCTGACAACTCTCTCTCTCATGCTCTCCAATAGCATTTTTTGTGCATATACTCGAGATTGTTTTGTTCCATCAAGATACTCTAGATTGTTATACTTCCATCAAGATTACACTAAGTGTTTCATAACTTTGCCTTTTGTTTTGGCTTCTTTTAGATTAAAACAAGGGTTTCTTAAGTTCTTGTGTTCATTCCAGTCAACAAGTTAATTTCCCAATTTATAATTTGCATGCCTTTTTTTTAGGAACCCTCCAATTCATCAAGGCACATGTGGACAACAATTTTCCGGGAGTGTTAAATTCATTTTGTGCCCTTTTTTTATGTGTGTATCTTTGTCTTCCTTTTACATTTTGAGTGCTTAGTCTAAGATACTGACTTTGTCTTTTTAGAAGTATGAATTTGAACAAGTCTGTCCTATGTGATGCTAACATTTTGAGTGCTTAGTCTAAGATACTGACTTTGTCTTTTTAGAAGTATGAATTTGAACAAGTCTGTCCTATGTGATGCTTCAGAACTGACAGCCTCTTTGTATTTTTCCAGTTTTGCTTTTTTATCAGAGGTAGGGTTTAAGTTTGATGCTGTTTTTATGGCTCCCAAGATCCCTTTTGTTTTTGAATGTGAAATAGTATTTGTTGTATGTTTGGTTCTGTGCTGTTTGGGCAGGTATGCTGGGAATTAACTTGGCATTTATTGGGCAGCTTAAATTTATCTTGACTGTGCAGATGCTCTGTAGCTGATCAGTTCTCAACAGTAATGCACCCAAGCATCTTTAACTTTGATTTCTCATTTTGATCAATTATTTTTTGCTGGCCTTATGTTTTGCATTTTTCTAGGATGAGGTGATTTTCAACAAACATGCAACACAAGTAGTATATGTATGGGAGGTTTAATGCATCACCTAGTCTTCAGTTTGATTCTTGTTATATTTTTCTCATTCTAGAATTAGGACGCACTAAGGTGCATATTCTAAGCTTTGGCTTTCAGGGTCACATACTTGGAGCAATCCGATGTAAATGATGCTTTTGATACATGCATTGGTGATTAAGTTTCCCTTAATTCCTTTCTCTCTCTCTTACTCATATCTCCAGGGATGGAGGTACCTTAGATTATAAGCCCATACATGAGGACAGGGACTGATATTAGCACTACAGGAAAGAGGATAGCCACTAGGCCAGCTACTAGGACACACACTAAAAAAGTTATGGGGACAACATATTTCTCTATGATCAAGAAAGACATCCATCTTGGCTGACCCTGACTCTGATGCTTGACTAGAAATTATACTTGCACACTCTTCTCTAGATGGTTATGTTTTCATCAAGATTACACCAAGTGTTTCCTAACATAGCTTCCGATTTTAGATCAAAACAAGTGTTTCTTCTCTATTTGTTTGTTTTTATTCTATTTTAACAATTTTAATTTCCTAAAATATAGCTTGTGTGTGACATGCTCACATGTTTTTTCTAGGAACCCTCCAATTCATCAAGGAACATGTGGGCTGCAACTTTTTGGGAGTGTTTAATTAATTACCTACTCTTTTCCCTTTTCTTCTTTTACCACTCCGTCTTGCTTTAACATTTTTAGTGCTTAGTCTAAGGCAGTGATTGTGTCTTTCCAGGAGCTTGAAGTTGAAGAATGGGTGTCTTTATTACTTGCTGCTTTTGATCCTACCGCTCTTTTTACTCTGTACTGCATCTCACATAGTTTCCACTTCTTTGATGGAGATAGGGTTTGTGCTATATTTGTGTGTTCTTTGAGGATCTCATGCCCTTAAATTGAACTAGGAATTTTAATGTCATGGTTTTTTTACTGGCTGTATCGGCTCCAACTCTAAGCTTTACTAGTAGGGGAAATTATTTCATGCTCTTTCTTACTTGCTGCTTTTGATCCTACCGCTCTTTTTACTCTGTACTGCATCTCACATAGTTTCCACTTCTTTGATGGAGATAGGGTTTGTGCTACATTTGTGTGTTCTTTGAGGATCTCATGCCCTTAAATTGAACGAGGAATTTTAATGTCATGGTTTTTTTACTGGCTGTATTGGCTTCAACTCTAAGCTTTACTTGTAGGGGAAATTATTTCATGCTCTTTCTTCTCGTCATACATTCCATCTTTCCCTTTTCATTGAACCCCTCTTGCTCTCTAAACATTTTTAATTTTATTCTGTGCAGATGTTTCTAGATGTTGTTATCAAGAACAATGCAGTTCCCATAATTTACTTTTTAATCCAGGTGTCTACAAGGTTTACATTATTAGTTTTGCAATCAATGATGATAGGGTTAATAACTAGCAAAGCACCAATTGCTTCTTTATTGTCATATTGGTTTTTTATACTCAGATGGAGGTCTGTTTGTGCATAGTTTTCTAAGAGATCCTGTCAAGTGTTATCAACAAAGTATGAACCAATAGAAGCTGGGTAATTATTAGTAGAGTATGAGTTTATTATGGCTTATCATGGAAAAAAAATTGAAATTTTTTCTTGACATGTTATTCCTTTTTGTTTTGTATAAACTATCCTGGCAGCATTTCTTTTTTGTACTTTTTTTGTGTGCTCATTACACGTTTTTGAAGATGAGGAATTTTGCAGGAACTTGCAATGTACTGTCTCAATTTTCATGTCTTATCTAAGTTCAATGAAAATTATTAGTTTCAACTTATTAGAACACATCTAAGCTTTTTTTTCTGTTCTTTAGGTTATGTTTTATTTAAAATATGAACTGATATTGAGCATTTTTTTTATAATTATTATTATGGTTTATAAATAATTGCACTGAGAAAGACCAAGCCTTATTAGGAATTTTTTCCTGTGTTCATCTCATGAATTAAAGTTTCTTGAGCAGGGTTTGAGATTTGTTTTATGTTTGCTTTTTCAGGGTTGTACATATATGAGGAAGCATATTGCTTTTGTGTTTATGTCAAGTGAGTCTATATTGCTCTTTTTTTCCCTTTCTATTTCTCTCAAATTACTTGCCCTTCTGTTTTGCAGCCTGGACAAAGCTCAAGTGAATTTATAGGTGAATTGCTTGTTGTTTTCTTCAACTGGTGCAAGTTTATTGTAGGATTGAGTTTTCTTGATTGAAGTCTGTTATTCTCTAACTTCCTGATACCGGCAGTTTTGATTGGTGAATTTACAGTCCTTTATTCCGAGCATTGCTTTGTGTTCCTCAATGAATTTACCCGTGCTTTGTTGTGAGTTTGTGGTTCACTGATCTACTTCTTATTGGGATACCTGCAAGTACTTTTCAGGAAAGTCTTGGAAGAATTTCTTGTTCTTTCTTGTTATGTTTCTTGGTTCTCGAGCTTCATGAGATCAAATGAAACACAGAATGAAGCTTGTGGTAACACTGGCCCTTTTCCTATCTCATAAATTGTTTGGATACAGTTTGGTGATTTTTGGGAATAGTTGATGGTGGTTAAGTATGAGATATTTCTTTGGTCTCTTCTATACTTGAAGATGGTTCTTTTCACACTTGCTGGCCAAAGATATTTGATGCACGTAGCAGATTTTACTTTCTGAATACAATTTTCTTGTTCTCTCTTCTTGGTTCCTGGAGATAAGTGCACACCTATGGAACATTCGAAATTTTTATTAGTTGCCTGTTGTTTTTTTCTAGGACCGGTGGAGGGTCGTATTTCCTATTGTCTTCACATAAATCGGTGGTGTTTACTTGACTTTTGGAGTTATCGATGGATATCTTAACCAAATATCATGTGGAGTAGCTTTGCCCTGTCCATTGCGTGGACTGGCACATGATTTTCTCTTCAAAATTCTTCTCAATTTGGCGCGTACTCCACTTTGGTTAGTGGGATCTTTGTAGTTTGGCTTAAGTTCTGCTAAAGTGGTTGCTTATGTGGTAATAGCTGTGGTTACTGAATTTTATCTCTGGGCCTCGGTTTGTATCAAGATTGCTTTTGATTGCAAGGGATGATATCTGTTTGTTGGTCAAGCAAAAGTGTTAAAAGTCATTTATGCAAACTTGTTTCCTCACCAGATGGTTATATGCTTCTTGGAATCTGTTGGCCATCTCTTGCCTCGTGAATGTTGGAAATGAAGCTGCTGGTCAAAATTGCTTATTGTCCATGGCTGCTGCTTTTTATGATGTATTAGTGTGATAATCTCGATGCATATGCTTGGTTTGCAGTGTGCTTGAATTTTGGCTCTGTGCTTCTGGGGTGAGCTAGAGTTTGAAGAATTATGCTGCTCAATATTATTGCAGATAGTTATATGCCTCTCGGAATCGGTAGATCGTGTGTCGGAAATGAAGCTTTGGGGTCAAAATTGCTTATTGTCCATGGCTTTGTATTGCGTGATAATCTTGATGCGAATGTGTGGCTTGCAGTGTGCTTGAATTTTGGTTCTCTTCAGGCTGGTGATGTCACTAATCATTTGTCCAAGTGTGATCATGGGTCGTGCTAGAGTTTGAAGAATTATGCTGCTCAGTATTGCAGGGTTTTAATTTATTGCTTCATTGTTACATGGGCTGGATTGATTTCGTATCTTTTATTATATTGGTCTTTGGTTTGCTAGAGTTTGCTTTTCTATGCATGCTGCTGTGTGTGTGGTTGGATGCATGTAACTCCGCCTGTGGTGCACTATGCATGGCTCACAGCCGGTCTCAAGCCCGGGGTAAGGAGGAGAGATGCATATGATGATATAATTGCATTTGCTCATGCTGCGTGCATCATATGGCTATTTCATCTGTCTTTTGCTTTGATAATAACTTGATTCTCTAACTCGATATTTTATTTGAATTTAGAATAAACTTTCCTTGCTTTTTAGAGAAAAAAAATATTCCCTATTACATTGGGTTCATTTAGTCTAGTTAAGATAATAAAGCCGAATTTGACTGTTCCTCCACATGCTTCACAGCTGGTTCTATGTAAATCAGCGAGGCTTCGGGTGATGTTATCAACCGGTTATTGATTTTTTGTTGCATCGACATCATGAGTGCTTGATGCATCAATGCGGTATTTAATTATCAAATCCAAAGGTTCAACTCCCTGCTGCTGGGTGAGCTTTGTAGAGAAACAGTTATATCCGGAGATTTTTGTTTAGCTTCCGATTTTAAAATTTAAGCTTTAAGAACTTGGACAGGCTATAGAAGTGGGTTTTTCATGTATAAGATGCTTGTTGCTTCCTTTTCCTGCAGTATCCAGCAGGCTAGAGTGCAATTCAATGAAGGTTGTGTTTCTTGGTTGGTGGGATGATTAAAGTGGTATAGAGCAGCGACTTTAATTTGATGACTTAGATAATAGAGATGCATAGTAGAACAATTTTTAATACCTTCTAGCAAGGTTTAATTTATTGGGCATGCAAAACTTGTGCAGAATTCTACGTTGTGCTCTGCAGTCATCGTATTGTTTTCTGGTTTTTGGCAAAATGCACCTTTCAAGCCCTTAGTGTTAATCAGGGTCAAGTAGGGTTTTAGCTTTTCAAGCCCTTAGTGTTAATCAGGGTCAAGTAGGGTTTTAGCTGGGCTTCTTGACCCCAATTCATTTTCCTCTTGGCGATGCTAACCTTCCTAAACTAAGTTCAAAAGGCTTGGGGTTGCTTTTTTATATTCTAAATCTACTTTCAAGGTTGTGATCTTCTTATGCCACCTCTTGGAAATGTAATTGACCGGTCAGTTTTTCATTGTAAATTTGCCCGTGATATTTTGTATATTCTATTTTTTTTGGCTCTTATGTTTGCTGGAATAGACGAACATGGATGAAGCATCTAGCTAGAACAGATGGACATGGATATAACATCTAATATTTAATAGCTGGATGGGCAGGACTGACTTCTGTATAATGCTATGTGCTGCTTCACTTATTGAGAACCACTAGATGTGGCTGAGTCTTGTATACTCCTACAGTTTTTTTTTGCTTGTTAACAATATAAGCTTTTGCCCAATTGTTTTCAGGTATCGGTGATTTTCGAAATGCAAGTGAATGATAATTAAGCCTTTCAAATTCTTATTTCTGGTGCTTACAATTTAATTTAATTGCAATTCAATCTTGAGAAGGGGTGTCGATTAGTGGATTTGTAAGTGCCCCCTCTCCCTCTCTGCTCTTCTTTTTCTTATACAGTTGTTGCGTTCACTTAGCAGGTAGAGATATTGTGTATGCTTGGCTATTTTCCCTCCCAAACATTATGTTATAAGGAATGCTCTATGATTTTGAGGATTGGTGCGAGATTGTCTTGGAAATCCTTGTTAACTGGGTGTATATCACTTAGTTAATGGTTCTTTTTCTTTAAGCTTCTGCTATTAGTGCTTGATTATACCGACCGCTTTCATGTCTACTTTTCCGATGCTGGAACTTAGTTTTGTGGAATCTTGGTTTGTGCTTTTGATCATTTAGAGTAACTGCTCCTTGTTGTCCCCATTTGATGCTCCTTAAAAGGTGGTCTCTTGCTGGCACACGCAAGAAAAAAATAGATGATAAAAAAAGAAGCCCAGGCACATAGATTAAAGGCTACCTGTACCTATTTTTTTAAAATGCAATAAAAAAACCCAAATAATAATAATAATAATAATAATAAACTTAGCACACGGATCTAAAGGCAATCTATATGAAATAAACAAAGAAGCTAGAATTGAACTGGGCGGCTGTAATATATTAGTCTTTCATCTTAACAACGAAGCTACGTAAACACTTGTTTTACTTGATAAAGTAGCATATGGTTCTCGAACCTTCAAATCATATTTATCTGATAACATCTTTGACGTTCTTTATCTTTACTTTCACTTTGTTGATGTATCAGACCAGAGAATATGGTGTGATGCGTATTTACAATGCTTACTAGCAAATTGCCCGCGCGTTGCTGCGGGTATTTTTTTTTGTATATAATTTAATATAATTAAATCTACAACGATAAATTTATATGATATAAGTAAATAAAAGTTATAGATTAGGAGATAAAATGTTTAAAATTTTGAGTTGAGTTTGTCACGTAAGCATAGATTACATCTTTTCTAATATAGGTATTGCGTCATAAACGACCACAAAAGAGCGCGCACTAACATTAGAAAACAGAGCAAAATATTTGAATAAGAAAAAAAAAATTACTGAAATCATTATTGTGCAGATAATAAAATTATAAAAATCAATTAATAGAAAGAGCAAACCAAAAAAACAAAAAAGGGAACAGGAAGCAATATTAATTTAAAATATTATAACAATAGCAACATCGGAGTCTTAACATTTAAAATTATTATTGCCGCTAGAATAAAAACAACAAAAATTATTAAATTATACCGAGGGAAAAAAATAAAAAGCATGAACAAAACAGCAAGCAAGAAAAACCAATTAAAAAATTATTATAATTATTATTATTATTATTATGAAAGGAAAAATAATCACTATTATTATAATATTAATAATAATCACTATTATTATTATTATTATTATAATTATTATTATTATGTTAATAATGAAAGAAACAAAAATCAATGAAAGACTAAAAATATCCTAGAAACTTTAACAAAAGATAAAAAAAAAAATATCATTGTTATTACTGGCAACAAAAAAAATTATAAAATTATTGGGAGGGAAAAAAAATAACAAAAGAGTAAGAACGAAAAATAATTAAATCATGATTACTATTATTATTATTATTATTATTATTATTATTGTTATTATTGTTATTATTATTATTTTAAGGAAAATGATCACTGATATAAATAAAAATTTAAGGAAAATTTAAAAAAAAAAACTCAAAAGATTTTTAGAGAAAAATAAAAAAAACAATCACAAAAATTATCATTAGGATTGTCGTAACCCAATTTTTGGGTTACTCCCCAAAATAAAATAAAAATAACAAAAATAAAATAAAAAGGGTTTGGTGTCGGTAGAAAATCACGGTGGAAATTTGGAATATTTTCTGAGCCGAATCGTATCTCTTTTGTGCCCAAAAATGAGAGAAAATACAAATTCGAGGTAAAATTTAAGTCAAAAATCATAATTATATTTTTTATAGGCCAATTTGATTTAATCATGGGCTATTTCAAAATATTATTATGTTTGAAAATTAATTTAGGGTCCAATTGAAGAATTTAATTAAGTGCAAGGACTTAATTATGCTTTAAATTGATCAAATTAATTTTATTAAGGGCTTAATTGACAAAAAATAAAATTCTTGAATTTAATTCGGGCTCAATTGAGAAGATTGGAATTTTTGGAGGCCCAATTGAATTTTTCCAAGCTAATTGTGCAAAATTAAGGGTCAAATTGAGAATTTAATGCTCAATTGAGGGTCGAATTGCATAACTCGGAAGTAAAGGACCAAAAGGAAAAAAGCGCGCAAAGTTAAGGCTAATGTTGAAATTCAGACAGGGGCACAATTGCATAAATCTAAGAGTTTAAAACTGATTGGGAGTGCAATTGGAACAATCACAAATTAAAGGACCAAAATGCAATTTTGCTAGGCCCACACCTGCAGCAGCCACGCACGCCGCTGCAATCACGCTGCCGTGAAGGCAGCCATAACACTGTAGCATGGCGCTGTGGGATTCGACTCATCACCGTTGCTGTAGCTCGCCACTGTCGGAGACAACTCCATTCATTGCACGCAGCTGTAGCATGGTGTGACATTTCCATCTCCTCCGCCTATAAATAGCACGGGACAGAGCAACACTAGGGAAAAGACGGTTACAGAGGAGAAAAACTGAAAAAAAGAGTGTAGAAAAGGAAGAAAAACGGAGGACGACGGAGTTTTGGAAGGAAGAAAATCGAAGTGAGAAGCTGAAAAAAAACGCAAACAGTTCCCGTTGCTGCTCTTTCTCTCTCCCCGATCGCGTCTCTCTCTCTCTAAAAACAGTAACTCCAGCCACCGTCTCTGACCACCAGGCATCACCCCTTCATCACCAGAAATCTTCCCCTCCACGCCAGACGGTCACCCGTGGTCTCAGGTGAAGGCAGCAGCGGCGGTACCCGGTGCAGCATCAACAGGCCGAGACTTCAAGAGCTCCCTCCGGCCACCACAGACCACCGTTGACGGCGAAACAACCACCTCGACCTCAGCTATCTGACCATACCCTCAGGTGAGCCTTTCGCCACGATTTTACTTTTACTGTTCATTCACCTTCAACCTCGCGCCCCTGCATGCAGTGGGACGTGATCGTCCCACTGTTCATGCAGGGCCGGGTTTAGGTGGTTTGGGTCGGGCTTTTGTGCCCGGCCCGAGCACATGATGGGCCGGCATTTCGGCCCAGGATAGCATGTTTGGGCTTCCAGCCCACGATGGCTGGAAGCCCAGCCCTTAGTCTGTTTGGGCTTCCAGCCCATGATGGCTGGAAGCCCAGTCCTCAGCCCGTTTGGGCTCCCAGCCCACGTTGGCTGGGAGCCCAGTCCATTCCGGGTAGGCTGTCAGCCCATTGTGGCTGACAGCCCAGCAAAAAAGAAAAATAAAAAATAAAAAAATTTGAAATATACAAATTGACAAAAAAATATTTTTATTTCTTACTACTATTATTATTACAAAAAATTCAAAAATATAAAAAAAATGTATTTGTTTTTTTGCATACGGCCAAATTCCATGATTTTTCCATACATATTTTTCGTAAAAAATTATGTTGCATCTTTCTCATATTTTGAAACGAAAATTGGATATCGTAACCGGTTTATGATTATCCGTTGGAATTTAGCCAAAATATCAAAAATAATTTTAAATATTTTTGTTTTATCTATTAGGGTGTAAATTTACATTGTAAAGTACATCCATGGATAAAAAAAAAAGGTTTTAAACTATGGTGTAAATTTATATTGTAAAGTACATCCGTAGATAAAAAAAGATTTTTACTACGGTGTAAATTTACATTGTAAAGTACATCCGTAGATAAAAAAAGAGTTTGTAATGGCGGTGTAAAATTACATTGTAAAGTACACCAAAAAAAAAATGATTTTTGAAAATGCAGTGCAAAATTTTAACTTGGAAAAACAATCAAACAACAATGCAGCTTACCTTAGGTAGGGTGCACTAGGGGTGATGCGTCTTCCCCTTGCACAACAAGTCCCCTTACCTAGACTCTCGCAGACCAATAGGTTCCTAGTAACCTTAATACTAGGTGGCGACTCCTAATATTTATAGTCGTAAATTTTACGACTATAAAACACCCTATTTTCACCGCGCGCCGTTCTCTCCCCAACCCCGGGGAAATGGCGGGGCGCGAAGCGCGTAAAAATCGCCGTCGCGACAAGGATTGCGCAAATAATAAAATTATAAGAATCATTTGATCAAAAGAACAAATAAAAATAACAGAGAAGACAAAAAAATGAATAAAGAGACAAAGGGAGCAATATTAATTTTAAAATGATTACAAACATAAATGAAAAGTCTAGGATTTAACCGATTAAAAATCAAACCTCAAGAAAAAGAGATAAAAACTAAAGTCATAAACTAAAAGCATAAATGCATAAATGCTAATAAAAAATAAACATTGTCAAAAAATTAAAAAAAACCAAATGAATTCCAATAAAAAATTCAAAGAATAAGGACCGAAATGAAAAATGACATATATAAAAATCATTCTAATTGAAGGATAAAATTAAAAAAAAATACTTGGAGGACCAAAAATAAATAATGACAATTGCTGTCATTGAAGAGAAAAATTAGAAGAAGAGGGACCGAAATCAACATTTGTATATATAACCAATTTCAATTGGAGGACCAAATTACAGAAATCAAAACTTCCGTACCGGAAAATTTGATGAAATTTTCAATAAATCAAGAATTAAAAGTTGAAGGACTGACATGAAAGTTCCGTATACAATTAATGTTAATTGAAGGGCACAATTGAAAACCACAAAACTTTAATTTCAACAAATCAGCTATCAAAACGAAATTAAAACTCAAGGGACCAAAAGCAACTCACCACAAACATTAGGGACTGGAGCTGACTGTGCCGCGGTAGGAGAGAGAAAAACGACAGCCGGGAAATAAAAGTCTGCCGCCGATTAACCGGACATATATGGCCGGAACGCGCCGCGACGGACGATAGAGGACCTTCAGGCGCATCTTCTGGCACGACGTAAGTGCATTTCGGACGCCGAGAAGACTCCTCACGCGCCGCCTCAAGGGCGCGTTCGCGTGGAACGCCGCTGGCGCGGGCAGGAGATGCGCCAGCTGTCCCCCCCGGTGAATGACCCAAACAGCCCTGCCCCCACTGGTATTTACGAAAATACCGGTGGGGAAAGGACGCCCCAGCCCCCGTGTACTGTGCATAATTTTGTCGTTATCGGGGGCTTTTTCCGTCAGCATACTGTTCAACAAAAGTGCAAAAATCCGATGGCGCCCCTGTGTCCTGTGCGCTATTTTGTCGTTTTCGAGGGGCAGATTCGTTAATACACTGTGCACATTGCGGCTATTAAAAAAAAAAGTCAAAAACCGAAAATACCCCCATAAACTCAACACAAAACGCCGGATGACCAAGCCCAATTTTGTCTGTGCACTGCCACAATCCACAGTGAATTGTGAGACAGTGCACAGTGCTCTGAACAGTGAAATCTCAACGCCTTTTAGTTGTTTGTTAATATGTCTAGTAAATCTGGGTCACTAAATGAGAAACATGAGATGATTACCTTATAATTTGTAGGGGAGAAGAAAGAGAGGATGAAAAAGGCATATTGGTGACAAATCACCCCACCATATCCTACACACATCGCACTACCAATAAAAGATATGACGATGCTTTAAAGACATGCACAAGGACATTTGTGGTCAACATGTCACCCAAAGTGTATTGGCGCCTCCCACTAGCTAATGTTTTCCTCGAGTGCTCCAATAATATTTTTTTCATTAAAATAATATAATTTATGTAGAAATATCAAATTATCCCCTCCTAAAACTGAAATAACAAAATATATTTAGTGAAAAGACCAAAAGGTCGTTGGACACGTTTTATTTTGTTTTAATTTCAACGATAAACTTGTCATTTTACAAAGAAGAATACACGTAAATCAATCTAGGTTTACTTAAACTATTAACCTAGATTATGATATCATGATAAATTTATATAAAACGATTAAGAACATCAATTCTAATAGATCTAATGTTGAAATTAAAAAAAAAACTAAATCTACGAGATTAAAGTTTTACCCAACAAAAATAAAATAAAATGGTGAAGCGCAATTCTCATAACAACATAATAATAAAAGAAATAATTAAAAATTACACCTAAAAAATTTTATTCTAATAAATAGTGCTTCACTAGTATTTTTATTTTTTTTAATTAATTTCATTTATAATAAATTTTTTTATGCAAAAGATCTGGACCTTTAGATAAGATAATAACATGCACGGCAAACAATTTGTGTACTCTTTATTTATGCATATGGTAATATCATTCCTTGTTTCCTTGCATATCTTCAACTCCAGAGTGAATAAAACACGAACTGCTCGATTATGTATATTGAAGTGGTAAAAGTTAGGAGATTAAAATTGATAATCTTCATCAAAATATTGTAGCCAGCAGAAATGGGATTTGATGGTATTAGCTCACAAATGGAGTTGGTATTCTTGACATGTATATGGATTAGGAGATGTGGATTAGGTGGCTAAGAAATTTGTGATAAGGACCTGCATGCATCTTCCAAATTAAATTAAGGAATGCGTCCTGATCTTAAGAGCACAATCAAGTTTAAAGAGCCGGTAAGGTTGCGTGCATGATGGGTTGCCGGATCCTATTCTGCACCGCAGTTTCTTTAGCATTACTGACAGTCATTCTCTTGGCTTTTTTCTCGCCGGTCCCTCGTGATAAAAATCAATCAAATACGTCGACGACAAGGCCCAGGCTGGCCCTGTCACTGTACATTCAGCAACCTCAAGTTTCAAGCTCTGAGGTTCAGCCAGCGGTAAGATCCGAAGCCGGAGCTTTCATCTTCCATCGGAAGCTCACAGAGGGGCTCGAAAACACTTCACGGGTCATCGGAAAAGCTCAAGGCTTCATAATCCCAGTTGAGAATTTTGCGTATTCAGGTTTCAATATTATCCACCTCACGTTCGATGCACCTGATTACTCAGGCAGCCTCAGCGTGCAGGCCAAGCATTTAGAACATAAAGATAGAGAAGAACTCACAGTGGTTGGTGGAACCGGGTCATTCGCATTTGCTCGAGGTCTCGCTGTTTTTTCACAGACTGGTCCACGGGCCACTGACGTGGATGGAACATTCCATGTGAAGCTTCAGCTTCAGCTTAGGTTTCCAGATCGATCTCATACTCATATTCCAGGATGAGGCAGAGTCGTTAGAATGGTATTCTAACAAGTCAAATGTAAAACGCTCTTCTTCTTTTTTGGCTTGGTAGAGAAGATGAAATTCTATAGGCATTGGAGAAATAATGACCAATTGACCATTTCCATCGTGTGTGTGTGTGTGTGTGTGTGTAAGCCTCTCTTGTATGAGCAGAGCTCATTTCATTAGAGGATGTTTTTGATGTTTCGATAATTTTCTTACAGGATGAATAGATTGCTTATCTAACATCGACTATTGATCGAAGCTGGTAAATATTAATATTAATTTCACTCAAATCTCCCATTTGTGTTGGATTGGTTGACTTTTGTTTGTTTGTTTATTATAATAACAGCCATGGCATCTGTATATAATTTCAAGAGTTGTTTCTTCTGCAAATCTTTCCTTTTTTGGATCACGATACTCATTACAACTCCAATGGAAATAATTTATTCCGATGGAAACTCAGCCCAACCCAAAACGACTTCGTTATGGGATCAGCACTTATACCGAATAAAGCCAGCATCCTCCGAGAAAGGTAACCGCCCCTTCCTCTCATTCCAGAGCTGGAATGAAGCTCAGTGCTTGGCTCGATCTGAAAATCGCGTAAACGATAACTGGGTCCCGCCCCACGGTTCAAAGTCTTACAGTTCAATTAAGTAAGCAAGTCCACCGTTCTATTTCTTTTAAATAATTAATACTTATTAATAAATTTTAAAAATAAAAATATATATTGTCTTAGTACATTTTGAAATAAAAAATATTTTATAAAATGACAGTTAAATCAGTACTACACTGGAGTACCATGCCATGAGTGTGAATAACAAACAAACAACTAATCATTATAAAGAACAAAAAATAATCATTGGGAAATCTCAGGGTGGCGAGCTTAGCAAGTGAAAGAAAGAAAATCAACGAGGAAAGGAGAAGGGAGAAATGGCGAAATCGAGCGCCGATGACGAGGAGCTCAGGAGAGCCTGCGAGGCAGCTATTGAAGGCACAAAACAGAAGATCGTATTGTCAATCCGTGTCGCCAAGAGCCATGGGATCTGGGGAAAATCTGGGAAATTAGGACGCCACATGGCCAAACCTAGGGTTCTCGCTCTCTCCAGTAAGCCAAAGCCAATTCCCTCTCTCTCATTTTAATTTCTGTTAGCTGTTTTGGAATTGAAAACGTTTTTTCCCCCCAGCAAAATCTAAGGGTCAGAGGACGAAAGCCTTTCTTCGAGTACTAAAATATTCAACTGGAGGAGTACTTGAGGTAATTTTCACTTCTCGCATTGAAATGTTGGGCTGAGCTGATATAAATATGTGAATCCTATTCGGTTCTGGATCAGAAATTAATTCAGCTTCTCACATAGAAATGTTGTATGTGATGACATCTTACCGTTTTAAGTCAGAAGCATTTATGCATGTCTTAAGCTCGTGTATTCACTTAATGATGCAGCCGGCAAAGTTATACAAACTCAAGCATCTTTCCAAAGTGGAGGTTATAGCGAATGATCCCAGTGGATGCTCGTTTACCCTGGTATGCTTCAGCGCTTCGTCCTTACCCACCATCTGGATTAAACAAGCACTTCTGGAGATAATGAGAAACTTTTTTATTTTCCTTATGACAGTTCTGACTGAACTTCTTACAGGGATTTGATAACCTTAGAAGCCAGAGTGTTACTCCACCGCAATGGACTATGCGCAACATTGATGATAGGTAAGCAGTGTTGTTACACTAACCGCTTCATCTTCTGTTTTTTTTTTTACTTAATGAGGAATGATTAAATAATTCAAGATTAATTCTGATATTTTTTTACGGATTTATTCCACTAACAAGCTTGCACTTTTCAATTTTTTTTCCTGCTTTTTTTACTTAATGAGGTGCGATTGAATAACTCAAGATTAACACTGATTTTTTTATGAATTTAATTTTCTAACTAGCTAGCGCATTTCTTTTTCTTGTCTTAGGAACCGTCTTTTATTTTGCATCTTAAACATCTGCAAAGATGTACTTGGCCGTCTTCCAAAAGTTGTTGGCATAGATGTTGTGGAGATGGCACTTTGGGCTAAGGTGTGAATGATGGTTTTCTACTTCTCTATTGATCTGTTTTAAGAGTTATGATTAGCTACCTCTCCATCCTAAAGTATTGTTGAAATTAACCTACGTGAAGTGCACTTGCCAGTTTTCTTGCCCATTGAATTAGTAATGCTGCTAGTCATTTTTCTGTTGAATCAACTTTCTAGAAACTGTGTTTTGTGTGCCATAATCTATAATCAAACTGGGACAACAATAATTCACATTTTGGGTGTTATTTGGTTAGATTGAATTGAAGTCCACACTGGTATCAAACAGTATGCAGTCTGAATTCACTTAATGAAGTGATTTGTTATCTTAGATCATGATGCATGACTTAGTTCTCTGACTACTTATGATTTATTACTTCAAAAAAGGAAAATACACCCACAATTCCCAAGCAAACTAATCTGCAAGACGGAGTGCCTGTTGCAGCTACTGTCACAGAAAGTGACTTGAAAGTGACTGTTGAAAGAGAACTTGTCTCCCAGGCTGAGGAGGAGGACATGGAGGCTCTTCTTGGCAAGTAAGTCTTTCCTTTCTTTATTGCAAAGCTTTTCAGTCAGGTTGAGACTTGAGTGTTGACACATATTTTTGGCAAAAGGAGGAAAAGGAACATGAACAGCCTGTTTTCAGTCTGTTTGCTGAATATTTTTCATTGAGGTGCCTTGGTTTCTGACTGATATGCAAACATCCTTTAATATACCCATGATTTACAGTCTGCACTTTCACCCTCAAAAGTCTCATTAGACAGGGAGGGTATCCATCCCTAGATTTTTCATTTGTTTGAAAAAATTCCAAATTTTTAATTTAAATAAATCCAAAAGTTAATTTACATCAGAAAATTGCTCCTTAGTGTGCAAAAAATGGCACATGCTGGCAATGACCTCCATCCATTTGACTTCTGTTTGTGTTGAAGCTATCTATAATTTTTTTCATAACTATCCTCCTTGATCTCAAAACACAACCAAATTAGCACTCTCATTTAAGTTACTGTGATTAGGTTCTATGAAAGTCTGCCTCTGCCTTTTTTTACATCTCCTGTATGAAAATAATGGCGAACAATTGTCTTTGTGACACCTTTTGTTTTTCATTTTTTAACCCACTTCATGCTTTCAATTATACAATACCATGCAGTTATTTAATGGGTATTGGTGAAGCAGAGGCATTTTCAGAAAGTTTGAAGCGTGAGCTTCTTGCTCTGGAAGCTGCAAATGTGCATGCCATTTTAGAAAGTGAACCTTTAATAGAAGAGGTACTTTCACAAAGGCTGTGATTTTGTGTATGGTTATATTGCAGCTTCTCTCTAGCAGATGCTGTTTTTTTTACTTTACCTCCTAATGTGAATTATACTTTCTGAAGATTAAGCTTGTTCATTAGTCCATTTGTGCCTTGCCACATCCCGTGGAGCTGTGTAATAGTGGCAGCTCTTGCTAGTCTGAATTAATATTTGGCTCTTTCAGGTGTTGCTAGGGCTTGAGGCTGCAACAAATTGTGTTGATGACTTGGATGAGTGGTTAGGCATTTTCAACTTAAAACTTAGACATATGAGAGAAGACATTGAGTCAGTAAGTGCACGCCGACACTAAACTGTGCCTAATTAGGGTTGCTATTGCATTTCTCCTGGTCCCCAACCTTTTTGCTGTACATGCATTGTTGGGATATTAGGAAAAAATGTGTAGGCTATTAAGAAAGTGTTCAACTTGCACCTTAATGTTTTCATTATTTCATGAGTCTGCTTCAAATGAATATCTCAAATTTCCTAGTATGACGTTCATTGTGGATCTATGCATATATTCAAACACATGCCTTACATCTTTCTCTGCAGCTGTATGACTATTCATTTTTATGATATCCAGATAGAAACCCGCAATAACAAATTGGAGATGCAGTCTGTAAATAATGTATCACTCATTGAAGAACTTGATAAACTTCTTGAACGACTGCGGGTCCCTTCTGAAGTATGTTATCTGTCACTTTCATGACAACCTATCACTTTTATGGCAATGTGTTCTTATTTCTCATCCTCTAATCATGCCTTGTTGATTGTAGCATGCGACATGTCTAACAGCTGGTTCATTTGATGAGGCTCACATGCTTCAAAACATTGAAGCATGTGAGTGGTTAACTGGTGCTTTACGTGGACTTCAAGTGCCTAATTTGGATCCAAGCTATGCAAATATGCGTGCTGTATGCCACTTTCTTCTCCCTGATTTTTTCTACCTTCAAAATGATAAACTAGGCTGTTGAAAAGATTGTGAAAGAGAATATTCAGTTATGCATCTAGATGTATGCCTTTTTTCTATTTATTTTTTTGCTGATTAGTCATCTATGTCTAAATGGTATCCTGAATACATAGTACCATGACAATTCTCTTTTCAATTGTAAATGACTGTTTTCCTATACGAGCCCAAGAACATGAATTGAATGATTCTAATCAGTTGGATATATATATAACTTCTGAATTCAGATTGAGGATGGAGCTAGATGACAGAGTTATCTGTTAATGTGAGTATATTTAGTGTATTGCCTCTTTCTAAATCAGTGGATGATGCTCTTACAGGTTAAAGAAAAGCGCACAGAACTTGAAAAATTAAAAACGATGTTTGTCAGGAGAGCTTCCGAGTTCTTGAGAAACTACTTTGCAAGTTTGGTGGATTTCATGATAAGCGACAAGAGTTACTTTTCACAAGTATTTTCAGCTTTCTGTTGTTTTCATACAGACAAGGACAAGTATTGGGTGTTTGAATTCTAATATTTGCTTGTGTACTTTGCATGAAACAGCGTGGGCAGTTAAAGAGGCCTGACCATGCTGACTTAAGGTACAAATGCAGGACATATGCTCGCCTTCTACAGCATTTAAAGGTACATTACAAACCCTTTTCCATAAGTCTCATAAGTTTACATGTGTTCAGTCTCTCAAATTTGGTCTTTAACTAACAACTCCCTGTTTCCGTCGACAGAGCCTTGATAAAAATTGCTTGGGTCCTTTGAGGAAAGCATATTGTAGCTCCCTTAGCCTGCTTCTTCGTCGGGAGGTCAGGCCAGTCTTTTCATTGACTGAACACATTGTTTTTACTTCACCGTTTATGATTTTATTTGGTTTCAGTGGTGCCATTTTCACTTAGTTTGTTCTATTATTTTTTTTTTTTGTTTGCATGGTATTTCAAATATATAGTTTTAACAATTATCCCATTCATTTGCAGGCTCGTGAATTTGCTAACGAGCTCCGTGCCAGTACAAAAGCATCAAGAAATCCAACTGTCTGGCTGGAAGCTTCTGCGGGCTCAAGTCAAAGTTCACATAATGCAGATACATCTTCGGTTTCTGAGGCTTATGCCAAAATGCTGACAATATTTATCCCACTCCTTGTAGACGAGGTTAAATTTGCTGCGTACATTTGTTGGAAATTATTATTGTTACTGCCTCTTCTATGATTGATATGTTGCTTTGCGATTCAAACTGCAGAGTTCTTTTTTTGCACACTTCATGTGCTTTGAGGTTCCTGCACTTGTTCCCCCAGGAAGTGTAGCTAATGGTAATAATGATGGAAATGCCAATGATGAGGATGATGATGATGATCTGGGTATCATGGACATTGATGAGAATGATGGCAAAGCTGGTAATACTTCTTAGATAACTCATTCCATTTCAATCTGTATCGATGTTTGATATGGAACCACTGTAACTTCTAGAAGTTAAAATGTGACACTTTAATTGATGTTGTAGGTAAAAATTCTGCAGATCTGGCAGCATTAAATGAATCTCTTCAGGATTTGCTTGATGGAATCCAGGTAATGTATACATTGCATTGTTCCTTATATGTGTGCATGCATACTTACACACATTTTAGATCCATACCCTTGAATATGCATGTGTATTTTTTGAATGAATGCATGTGTTCTCTGTTCAAACTTTGCTTGTCGATTTTTGGTGTTTCTCAGCATCCTGCCCTCACCCTCTTTTTATGGCGCTATTTTATTGTTTATTAGCTAGGTGTAGTTGAGTGCTTCACCACTAATTTTCAATACTATTATAATCTTGAGTGCTAATTTGTGGAAGGTCATGATTTTTTAGGAAGATTTTTATGCTGTGGTTGATTGGGCATACAAGATAGATCCTCTGCGCTGCATATCAATGCATGGGATTACAGAGCGCTATCTCTCTGGTCAGAAAGCTGATGCTGCAGGATTTGTGCGTCTCTTGCTTGGTGACCTAGAGTCAAAAATTTCTATGCAATTCAGCCGTGTATGTACTTAACATTTAACATAAACTAAGTGATATCCATACACATTCCTAGCTTCTTGAACTAGCTTGTTTACCTGGATATCTTTATTGCAGTTTGTTGATGAAGCTTGCCACCAAATTGAAAGAAATGAGCGTAATTTGCGGCAGATGGGGGTTCTATCCTACATCCCAAGGTGATTCAGATCTGGATGAACTTGACTAGTGGTGTTCTGGGTAAACTTGCATCTTTTCATTCAAATTAAGATGCAAGTGTATAATATGTCCTAAGATGATTATAAATGTGCTCACTAACAGACATAGACCATCTAGCTAACATTTGATATAAAATGATCAGAATACTCTACTTTAATGATAGTTGTTCCATTTGACTATTTGCTTAGAACTGTTTAAGTGTAACTTCTTATTATGCTCATTGCTTCTGTGTTCACTACTCAAGTATGACACTTAACTCTTGCCTGTGACTATAATTGACTTGCATATTTTACTTAGTTCGAGATAGGATATGCTTGCCTGCTTAGGTATATGATTGACAACTGGAGCTGTATTTTAAACTAATAATACCTGAACTTGGCAATAATTTTGCAAGTTTTATGCATTACGTGCAATGACAAGCTCATTTGTTCCATGCTTTATGAACTGTGTGTGTAACATTGATCAAACTTTGATTTTGCATCTTATAAAATGACAACCTTGTCTTGCATAGATTTGCAACTCTTGCAACTTGTATGGAGCAGTATATCCCGGGACAATCTAGGGATTTGGTTGATCATGCGTACACAAAATTTGTGAGTAGTCTTTTCTTAAACATATTTTTTTTTCTTTTTATCAGACAGTTTGGTATAATTTTTTATTGCCCCCCTATTTGGTACAAGTGAATTTTACATCTGGGAGGTTATTTGGCCAGGTTAGCATAATGTTTGTGACTTTGGAGAGAATTGCACAAACAGATCCAAAATATGCAGATGTTTTCCTTTTAGAAAACTATGCAGCATTTCAAAACAGGTATTCTTTTTTTGTCTTTCCTCTCATATTTTGAAATCTTCCCCATGTTTTCGAATAATCCTGATTCCAGAAAAAAAAATATTCTTCTCCATTAACAAGTCTGCTGATTAGAAACAGTTGCTTGCAGCTTGTATGACCTTGCCAATGTTGTGCCAACTTTAGCCAAATATTATCACCAGGCGAGCGAAGCTTATGAACAAGCTTGTACTCGTCATATTAGCATGATTATTTTCTATGTAAGCAATTCTATTCCAGGTCCTTTTTTGCGGGTCTATTATTGCAATGTGGTCTTTCTAGTTGCAAATATTTACTGAACTATCAATGAGTTTAGCCTTAATATTTTGAAGGTGCTTGTCCTCATTAAGTTCGCTTTCTGCAGCAATTTGAAAAACTTTTCCAGTTTGCTCGCAAGATTGAGGATCTGATGTACACCATAACACCAGAAGAGGTTAGTTTGGGATGATCAAATGGCATCCGTGGTTGTTGATTAGAAGAACAACGCACCATATTAACTTTCCAGAGTTTGTTATGAACTTCTATTGAAGATAAAATATAGTTTGATACCTCCTTTTCTTTTGTTTGTTTGATTGTATTTTTTACATGATTTGCATTAAGATAGAAGACACTAATTCATTCATCAAAACAATGATAAACAGAATGAAACCATGACTGTTTTATTCTTTTCTCCTTTTCAATTTCTGTTCTTTTTGCCTTGCTTGTTGGGCAACCTGTGTGCCCTGCAGCCACAATCAAATATCGGTGTGCAATTCTACAAGTCTCTGCTGGTTAGCTTAAGAATTGCTATTCTTTTTTCCATTTATATGGATGCAATTGATATCAGCATGATGCCAGCAAAGAACTTCTAGAAGTCATACTGAAATGTTCCTCTAAGGCTAATGAAGTGTCAGTTCAAATTGTTTAAACACTGAACTGTCGTTGCCTTTCACTTTGTTCCTTTTAGATTCCTTTCCAGCTTGGATTGTCAAAAATGGATCTCCGGAAGATGTTAAAATCTAGTTTATCTGGGGTAAGTCGTTGATGCATTGACAATGGCCTGCTTGTCTCTGGAGTCTGGTTTCAAAGCTAGTGTTGTAATAACATGGTTTTTCTGCAACAGGTTGACAAGTCTATTAGTGCGATGTATAAGAGGTTACAGAAGAACTTAACTTCAGAAGAACTGTTGCCTTCTTTGTGGGATAAGTGCAAGGTAATTCACTTGCTTAATATCAGGGTTATGTCTTGAAAGTTAATCGGTAAGCAACAGGTGTTTGAACACTGCAAATTCGAGTTATGAGCAAAGCATGTAGTGGTAACCTGGCAAGGAATCTGAGTCACGGGCAAAGCATCTAGTAACCTAAAAATGGAAACTCAACTTAATTTCTTCAGGGGTTTGGGGGGTAATGGAAGGGAAAGGTGGGTTTAGAACCCCCGGCCCTTTTTTGATTTTCATTATTGATAGAGGAAGGTGGGCACTTTTGAGGGTAGAAACCCTCAAATAGTAGAGTTTATCAATCTCCCACCGCCGTTGTCGAGGGCTGTTAAGATTCTTCAATGAAACAAGTACCCTTAGTTTGAAATTAAAGAGGAACTGTTCCCTTTGTTAAGAATAGTTTTATTATATAGTAATATTTATTAACTCCTGCATTCCCTTCTCATCTGCTGTGTTTCCCTTGCAACTATTGGCCCTACTATTTTCTTTCCTTTCCTTACCTTAAAAAACCATTCCTCACTATGCAACTAGTTGATGCTGGGCTACACGTGTCTTTTCTTTCTTTTCCCTTATTGCAAACAGTTTGTGCTCTGCTTCATGGTGAATCAATTAATCCTTTGTTTTGCCTCAAAATATTAACTGAAATGTTAATAAAGCCAGATAGTTGATTGAAGTACTTTTTATCTTAATTTGACAGAAGGAGTTCTTGGACAAGTATGAAAATTTTGCACAACTAGTTGCAAAGATCTATCCCAATGAAAGCATCCCTTCCGTGTCAGAAATGAGAGAGCTTCTGGCGTCCATGTGAACTTTGCAGAGCGTGTCGTGCTGTATAATCTTCAACTTTTTTTAAACGGGTCAATGCTAACATACTGTAACCATTCTTTTTGGTTTTTATTTTCAAAATTTTCCCTATATTCGATCCATTCGCCGATTTCGGTCTTTAGTTGAACTGGGAGTCTGTAAGCGGGTCCAATTTGGAGACATACCCTTAGCAGCAAAGTCTTACTCCTTGCAATTTACGTATCTATCTTGAAATTTCTTTGGAGCCATTACAGGGGGGGGAATTTGACAGCCATTTAGCCTCCCTTTCCAGTTTATGATGCAGGAGACAGCCTGATTCCATCGCCGGTAAAATATCCCGGCATCCATCTCCGGGTGGGTTTGGGTCGGGTTGAATTTGGGCTCTAACCTTTCTGATGGGAGATGCGAATCTAAAATTATTAAAATTACTTACCCTATTAAAGATATTTATCAAAATATAATTTGATTGGTATTTAATTTAAGTTCTACCTTCATTATTGAAAAAGTTGGGTACAAAAAAACAAACTCTTATCACAATTATTTATGAGAACTTTAAACGGAGTTAAAAAGGATCATCCCTCCGCCAAAATAGCATTAAAAAAAAAAGAGCATCACGATTCCGTTTTCCTTATAAACTAGGTTATATTTTTTATTAGGTCTGGTCTTTTTCCTTTTTAATTATTAAAAAAAAGACTTCCTCTTTCGTTGTTGTACACGCTAGTCTGACATTTTAAGAAATAATAATGAGACTAAATAAAACCCTCTCTCCGTCCTAGCTAGGTTTTTTTCATCGTGTTGTGCAAAGCTTTGCGGTCTCGTAGTTTCTGTCAACATGGATGACATGAACGATTTTGATGATCTCGATGAATACTCACCCATGGATTACTACAGTGATGACAATACCGACTCCAAGTATCATCCAGCGCCCAGTGAAACAAACTTTACAGTCTTGAAAGAGGCCGATATTTGCCGGTGTATGGAGCATGAAATCACGGAGTTATCTGCTGTTCTTTCAATATCGAGACTCGAGGCAAGCCTTCTACTTCGTCACTACGATTGGAATGCTAGCAAAGTACATGATGCATGGTTTGTTGACGAATCCGGAGTCCGTAAAAAGGTAGGTTTGTTGCTGGAGAAACCGGAAGAAAAACAAATCAGTTCTGATGATCTGACTTGTGGGATTTGTTTTGAATCTTACAGCCAAGATTTCATTAAATCTGTCACCTGTGGTCATCCTTTTTGCTCTGAATGCTGGGGACTTTACATTCACACAAAAATCAATGATGGCCCTGCATGTTTGGCTCTAAGGTGTCCTGTACCAGCATGCTCTGCTGCTGTTGGGGATGATGTTATTAACGAATTGGCGTTCGAGGAAGATAGGAAAAGGTACTATCGTTACCTTGCTAGGTCTTATGTAGAAAGAAACAAGAGGAGAAAGTGGTGTCCTGCTCCAGGTTGTGATTATGCTATTGATTTTGTCGGCTGCGATGGAGATTTTGATGTTACTTGCCTGTGCTCTCATTCCTTTTGCTTTAATTGTTGCGAGGAAAGACATCGACCAGTGAGGTGTGATACTGTGGGAAAATGGAATTTGAAGAACAGCTCAGACTCTCAAAATGAGACATGGAAGAAGGCTTATACCAAGCCTTGTCCCAAGTGCCTGAGACCGATTGAGAAGAATGCGGGATGTATGCGCATCTCATGCACAGCTCCTTGTTATCACATGTTTTGCTGGATATGCCTTAAAGATTGGTCTGTTCATGGCTATGGTGGTTCTTGCAACAGGTATGTTGGAAATCCTCAGCCTGAGGAAACCAGTCAACTGCGGCAAGAGTTGCTTAAATACCAACATTATTATGATCGCTGGGCAGCCAATGAAAAGTCGAGGCAAATTGCTTTGACAGACTTGGGAAAGGTGCGGAGCAATCATCTAAAGGAGATCTCGAAACTGTATGGCCAACCTGAGACCCAGCTTGAGTTCTTGACCGAGGCCTGGCAGCAGATAGTTGAATGTCGACGGGTGCTGAAATGGACCTATGCATACGGGTATTACCTAGCAGAGGATGCCGAAGCTAAGGTAAAATTATTCGAGTACTTGCAGGGGCAGGCGGAGTCCAGTTTAGAAAGGCTCCATGATTGTGCAGAGAGGGAACTTAAGATGTTCATTGATCCTGATGAACTTTCTGACAGTTTCGATGACTTTCGGGTGAAGTTAATCCATCTGACAGGAGTGACCAAAAATTACTTCAAGAATTTGGTCACAGCATTAGAGAATGGACTATCAGACGTGGCTAGCTCCTCGAAGCAACAAAAAACCTCGATCTGCAGAAGACAGGAAGATCCAGGAGACGAGACCTGCGACAGAATGACAGCTACTGAAGATAGGTCCTCGTATCTCTACACAGCTATAACAAGGACTTGTGCAGATCCAAACAAGACAAAAGCACCAAAAAACACAACGGGTGCTTCACTTGAGATTACAACTCAAACAATGAGGAGAACTGATGAAAATTTGACACCTCAGGGTGAATGGTTTTGTGAGTTCTGTACTTGCGTGAATCGGGGTTCAGCAGAGACATGCGAGGCGTGTAATCGAGGAGCTTGGACTTGTCAGCACTGCACATATGCCAATTCCAGGACCGCGACCACATGCCAGTTGTGCGATGAAACCCCGTGAAATAATACTACATGACTACATGCTCTTTTTCTTACATCTCCAATGTGTAACAGCAGTGGCTGACATATTTAGATTTTTATTCCCGTCTTATTATTTTTTGTTCTGATACTTTGACCTGTTTCTTAGCAACAATTTCCTTCCATTTTAGTTTACTACTTGGAAACATCTCTCCCATTTTATAAAATTCTGATTGATTATCAGTATGAGGTTGAATACAGACTCAATATACTCTCTTTCTCGGGTCCTACGAAGGTTGGGGTTTAACTAATTTGTTTATCTTATGTTGCCATTGCTATTGGTTTTACGCAATCCATTTCTTAAACAGGTGGTTGTGTTGTTCTTGCTCGTTCTCATGAGCACTGCTATATATCCTGCAAGAGTTCATTCTGGATAGGTTTCTGTCCATACTGAGATGGCCATTTATACAGCGCTTGCATTTGAGTTTTTGGCAATAATTCCATCTGATATCCTCCAAGGAACAAGATTTGAATAAAGAAAGGCAGAGCTGAAGAACTATATCTGCAGAAAAAAACAAGGTCAAAAAGCAACAGTAGATTCGACTTTACATCAATATCAGTAACAAAAATTCTCAAGTCCGGAAGAGCTTCTTCCAGCAATTTATCCCCCTGATTACACAGCTTGAATGGCATCTTTTAGCAGGCGATTTTCTGTATCATTAACGGCATCATGGATGCCTTCCAGAAGCAATACCAAATTGTCGCTAAGCTATCCTTATCAAGGTAGCCTAAAACTTCCTTTTTCTGCAGACAGACTTTAGCAGGCAGGATTCTGTTCTCCAATCCTAACCAGCCTGTCGATTTGGAAAGCTAAATACTGATTCTTTTCCTTGTGTTACTCTAAACCAAATAAAAAACAAACAAATCCTTTCGTTTTACGAAGATAACCAAGTGAATTATAATTGTGGGACTGATTTTTATTTTTTTTATTACTATAAAATTAAGCCATAGAACTTACAATTTTGAAAGATAATGAAGTCATGCACCTATACATTCAATAGATCTAATTAAAATTTAGTTTTTATTTAATCAAAATGATAGTAATGAAGTAATTCTGGAAGACAAAGTCATTTAATTTGATGAGTTAGTTGATCTATATCAAGTTGTTTCGTCTACCAACTTCGAAGAAAATTTAAATTTTCATGTAACTAAGAATAATTTATTGATGTTGATGCCAAAGAGTTATGTGACATATTGAGAACCAACGAACATATAGAGATTACAATGGACATGATGAGATCAACAAGCTTCAATTCAGTGAAAAGGATTATAATGGACATGATGATGATGAAATTAAAAAAGAAGCAATTTTGATAAAAAAAAAAAAAAGATTTCAAACTGATTTTATATGTAAAACATCAACGTATAATGAAATTAACATTATTTAGTTAATTTTTATATAAGTTGTTGCTTTACAATGAACTGCAATTAGTTTATAACATTATCTCAAATCGAATATTTCACGCATAGCATAACTACTTTCTATTGAAGAGTTTCTTGATTTATTTTACAGTACATACCATAACACTCTTCTCTTCACAAACATTTCTTCTCTTATTTATATATATAATTTATAAAATTATATTATATCTAATATTCCTTTGTATATTTCTGTCTTAAAACTTATTTAGAATAAACTTGCACAGCTGTGTGTGTGTGTGTGAAAAAGACTAATAAAAAGTGTGTATGAGAGCCTAACAATGACATAAAGCAATGACACCACCATACCCTAAACTCAATCAAGAGGGGGCAAGGGGAAAAAGTCATAAACCTTTATTGATTCCCAAACTCAAACTTTCATTGATTATAACTCTCATTATTACTTGTATCCTTTAAACAATCTAGACATTGTGTTTGTTACATGTGTTCTCAATGGAGATAATTATCCTACAGGAAGGAAAGCAATGGAAAACACCCTTCGTGCTAAGAAAAAAAACTATTCTCCTCATGGAACACTTTTAAAACAAGATCCTCACTCCAAATTTCTCTATTTGGAAAAGGTGCAATTCAATGTGATCTCTTGGCTCTTGAATACCATATATTGTGACATGTATGGTAACATCATGTTCATAGAGATAACATAAGAATTGTGGTGAGGCCTTCTGGAGCGATTTTCATAAAGTAATGTCACACGAGTCCATGATATAAATAGGATCCCTATATCATACAACATGTCAATTGATTTATAATGGCTTACTAAACCAAACTCAAAGCTTTATGGGATGAAATTTAGCTATTTGACAAGATTCCTAAAAATAAATGTGGTGTAACAAAAACAAAATGTAGTTACAAAAGAGCAAAAAAAGATTCAATATTTTTTTATTAGATTAAATAAAAATTTCAAAATTATACAATCCCAGATACTTAGTTTCAAGACTCTTTCTTTACTTAGTAAGGTTTAAGCTATGGTAATTCATGAGAGAAAAAATATGTTTTTTCTATGAGACATGTCCCATACAAAGAAGTTATTGTCTTTACTATCAAATCAATTTAAGACATGGTAAAGACAAATAGAAGCTACAATGTGAGCATTGTAACTATACATGTCATACAAAAAAAACAAGAGTTATAATTTGGTAGGATATCCTCCAAATAAAAAATCAAATCGAAAGATAGAGAAAAATATAAGGAATGAACAAACAAAATATAAGAAGGCATCATCAAGTAAGAATAATTAAGCATATGTTGTCATGCTATATAATATTTCTATATCAAGTGAGATAGGCTTGCCATCCATATTTGGACTTATTATGAATCAATACAATCAATTGATGCACCTTATCAACAATAATTCCTTGATTTTAGCTAATTATATTGGTAAGAAAAACTCTTTAACTTATACTTGGATTATTGATAATAAAGCCTCTAATTATATGATTAGATCACTTAATGATATAGAATTTGTTTACAATCACGCGCTAGTTAAGATTTTTAATGGAAATAGATTACCCGCTACTCATGTTAGTAAGTGTCTAATCGCAAACATCTTCATGTTTTTGGTTCTCTATGATATGCTCACGATCAAATTAAACTTCATGATAAATTTATTTCTCATGTGTCAAGATGTATATTTTTTGGATATTCTCGGGAACAATGAAAATATAAGGTTTATGATTTAGAAAATAAAACACTCTTTATTTTTCATTGCATGTTATTTTATGCACAAGTATTTCTTTATCAAGCCCAAGAAATTCCCATTAATACCAAAACTGTCTTGCTTCTTCCATATTATACTTGCTTAACCTGAGCCCGTAAAACGTGCCTAAATGAGAGTGGGGTTTTCCTCGAATCCAATTTTTTTTGTTAACCTTTAACTATAAACCTTGCACCTTAATTTTAACTAATGCCTAAACCACACTGTACATGTCAAATCTATATAAAACTTAAAGGTTTATCTTATGATATTTGAACTTCCCAAAAACCAAACCACCTTCAACTATAAATTCATGTATCTTTTATCTTCTTTCCAATATTTTTTTATTGTGTTTTTTCATCCTCACACAAAACTTATATATTAGTCATCTCTTCCATAGATAAGCCTTTTTTCTTCTCACACGGAGTTAAAAATGCTTGATGGAAAAAAGTTATGCAAAAGAAATTGAAGCATTAGAATGAAACCAAACTTGAACTCTAGAACATTTACCTGTAAAAAAAATAGACAATTGACTTAAAATGGCTATACAAAATTAATTATAAAGTAAATGGTACCATAGAGCAATTCAAATCTTGTTTACTCATTAAAGAATTCATTCAATTTAAAGGAATAGGTTATGCATAGACTTTTGCTCTTGTTGCCAAACACACTATAATATGTTATTTGTTTACTATAGTTGCCATTCAAACATGAGATTCCACTAATTAGATGTGCAATTCACATCAAATATCTTGGACTCTTAACGTACTTTCTCGATCTTGAAATAGTTCACTCACCAAAAGGCATTGTTATTAGCCAAAATAAATATACCTTAAACATCTTTTAAAAACAAAATTATTGCTAGCCAAACTTGCTCCTTTTTCTGTGGAATAAAAACATCATTTAGCAATATATTTTGGTTCCTATTTCTAACTGTACTACATATCATTGTCTTGTAGGGTGCCTACTTTGCTTAACTATCATTAGGCCATATTTATCTTACTCGATGCAAGTTTTTAGTCAATTCTTTCAAGACCCTCACACACCTCATCTTGATGTAGTCATACGAGTTCTAAGATATCTAAAAACAGCACTAGGACAAGGCGTTTATCCCCATTACTCAAGTTCTTTTTATTTAGAGGCATGTTACGACTCTAGCTTATCAAGCTACCCAACTACTTAGCGATCCACCATTGGATTCTTCATCTTGATTGGGAATTCACCTATTTCATGGAAATATAAGAAACAATCGATAGTAACTTGATATTCGACTAAAGTTAAATATTGATCAACGACTTTAACTACAAATGAGATTGTTTGGCTTCGCTATTTATTGCATGAACTTTGTATTTCCTTGCCTCTAATTCGTCTCTATTGTGATAAAAAATATTTTCATGTTGTCATCAATTTGATTTTCCATGAACAAATCAAACATATTGAAGTTAATTGCATTTTATTCATGATCACATTCAAGCAAAACACTTCAATACAACTCATATTTCCTCATCACACTAACATGCTTGACATTCATACTAAAGCACTCGAACAAGAACAATTTCATGGATTGTTAGGCAAGTCGGACATTAAGAATCTACATACTCTAACTTGAGGGGGGGATTTTGATTATTTTATTGAATCTTCCCTTAATCCTTTCTTATTGTACATATGATAACATCCTCTTTCATCACAACATCTCTTTTCTAATTTATATATATAATTCTTAGGCTCATGTTGTATCTAATATTTCTCTGCATATTTCTTTCTTAAGATTTATTTTGAACAAACATGCACGACTATATTTTATTTTCTCTATCTTAGCATCTCTCTCTCTCTCTCTCTCTCTCTCGCTCTTGAAATTAGACAAAAAATATATCTGAAAATTAAATACCAACATAAAAATTAATAAAAGATACACCCTAGCAAAGAAATAGATATCTAAGCACGCATTATGTTAATTAGGAAGGTTAGTTTATTAAAAAAAAACAAATCCAAATTTCTTAAGAAAGAGAAAAGAAAAGGGAAAACCAATCAATTAGTAATAAAAGAAATTTGGACCATTTTATTAATTAAAGGATTTTCCTATAGATTCCATTTTATTTATTATGTGGTAGTCTTTTATTTCCTATTTCGTAGCAACCAATCAAATAATACTAAATTAATTTGGTAGTTATTTTCTTCAACACGTGAATCAATTAAAAGGATTTTAATTATGGGAATATAATTAGGTGCAAACCTATTTTTGTCCTCGCAAAGTTTTAATATTCAAAAACTTATGATGCTATATATATATATATATATATATATATATATAATTGGAAAAAAAAACTCAAAACTCAAGCATTGAGCTATAAACTCATTCCCATCATCTCTAATAAATTTTACAGATGAAAATTTTGCCATTACCATCATAAGAAATTGGTTATATATATATATATATAATTGGAAAAAAAAACTCAAAACTCAAGCATTGAGCTATAAACTCATTCCCATCATCTCTAATAAATTTTACAGATGAAAATTTTGCCATTACCATCATAAGAAATTGGTTCACAACAATGAAAAGGAACCACGTCACCATCAAGGCCAAATCCTTGTAGGTATCGTAATAATAAAGAATATATTCACTTGTGTGTTTGATAATGTATTTTCACTTGGAATTGAAAAGACAATAATCAATTTTATTTATTTATTGAAACTACTATTATAAGGGTTTGATACTTGAAGACGTGGAATGCATTACCAAAGGCCGTGTTTATGCTTTTTGGAAGAAAAAAAGGGTCCGACGAAGCTTTTCACTGTAGTCCACTTACACCCGTCGGGTTGGATCTATCAAAGCCGGGAAAGTGGACAGATAGTAAGACTAAGCTGTGATTAATGGCCAATGATATAATTTCTCTTGCCGGGAACTTTTGTTCCATGGGATGTGACGTTGGGCTCTTTTTTTTTTTAATCTTTTCATGGAAGAATTCCTCGCAAGGAAGGCAATAAAGAATGACTATGGAGGGAAGGGACGACTTTCTTGTAGGAAAAGAAATTCCAACGATGAGATGAGATGGGATGGGACCCTCTGAAAAGCCTATGGAGAGAAATTCACAGGAAAGGACGAATATGACCATAGAACCACCGTGATTAATTGTAGTTTGTTTAGGGTTTTTTTTATATATACATATATACACACAAGAGTAGTTTTAATGCTCTCTTTATGATTCCTTCTTCCACCACTTCTCTAGCCATGGACGACGTACACCGTTCAAGCGACAGCGTCAAGGTGGAGTCAACGAACAATTACTACAGTGATGGCTTCGATGATAGCGAGGATCCTCTTTTCTTATCTGATGATGATTTTGTTGGCGACGATGATGGCGCTGCTGATGCCCTTTTGGAAGATATAAAAGAGGATGAAATCGATCTCCTTAAGCAGAAGCAGCAGGACTGCAAAATCCTCAACACAACAGAGCTTCGTCAACGCATGGAGCAGGATGTCGCCCAAGTCTCTTCCGTCCTCTCTGTATCTAAATTTGAGGCAAGTATCTTACTCCGTAATTATAATTGGTCTGTTAGTAAAGTCAGTGATGCATGGTTTACTGATGAGTCTGCGGTCCGTGAAAAAGTCGGGTTGCTTGTGAAAACTGTGATAAGTTGTGGAATTGTCTCCAATAAGAGGAAAATTATCATTTGTGGGATTTGTTTTGAGTCCCACACCAGTGATAGAATCAGATGTGCTGACTGTGGGCATCTTTATTGTGAAATTTGCTGGTCAATCTATATTAGCACATCGATTAACAATGATGGCGCTGGGTGTCTGATGTTGAGGTGCCCCGATCCCTCTTGCCACGCTGCCATCGGTCAAGACATGATCGATTCATTAGCATCTGAAGAAGATAGGAAGAAGTATTCTGATTTCCTTCTCAGATCTTATGTTGAGGATAACAGGACAACAAAGTGGTGTCCTGCCCCAGCCTGTGAGTACGCTGTTGAATTTTCCGGGGCTGATGGGATCTTTGATGTCACCTGCCGTTGTCTTACTAGTTTCTGCTGGAATTGCGAGGAGGAATGCCACCGTCCAATGGACTGTGAGACTGTGAGAAAGTGGATCTCGAAGAACTGCTCGGAATCGGAAAATGTAAATTATATACTAGCTTATTGCAAGCCCTGTCCCAATTGCAAGAGACCGATTGAAAAAAACCACGGGTGTATGCACATGACTTGCAGGGTTTGCCGCAACGAGTTTTGCTGGCTATGCCTGGGTCCATGGAAAGGCCATATGAATTGCAACCGGTACATGGAAAGAACTGATTCAGAGGACAAGAGGAAAAAAATGGCGAAGGAGTCTTTAGAGAAATACACCCATTATTTTGAACGCTGGGACGCCAATCGAAAATCAAAATTAAAGGCACGGGCAGATCATCAAAGAGTGAAAGATGAAGAGTTCAAGAAGCTGAGTTTGTCGCAGGACATACCAGAGGCCCATTTCGAGTTCATATCAAAAGCTTGGCTACAGGTAGTTGAATGTAGGCGAGCTCTGGAATGGAGCTATTCATATGGATACTACCTGCCTGACAACGAGCCTGCTAAAAAGCAGTTTTTTGAGTATTTGCAAGGGGAGGCAGAGTCCACCCTGGAAAAGCTTCATAACTGTGTGGAGAGCGAGCTGAAGGAGTTTCTCGATGTCGATGGCCTGTCGAAGAAATTCAGCGAATTCCGGACAAAGCTAGTCGGTCTGACCACCGTGACAGGGGATTACTTCGAGAAGCTTGTCAGAGCATTGGAGAATGGCCTGTCTGATGTGAACTCCCACGGGACCAAGGGCTTGGAGGAAGAAGTCGAAGATTGCTGGTGTTGTGATCGCTGTACCTACGCTAACCCCTCCTCCATCAGAAGTTGCAAGGTGTGTGGATCATTAAATATAGATAATGTTAATGAATGAGATTCTCTAAGATTATTATATTCTAGTGTTTCATTTACGATCTGCTGTAGAACCCACTATTTTCCCGTTTCATGTCAACCTTTGAAGCCAAAATGCACAGTACATATATTTTTCTTATTTTTCCAGGAGAATGCATCTTATCGTTTTGGGAATGGATATTAATTAGAGGAGCAGGCGAAGAACAAACCAACACTAATCCATCGCACTCTTTACACTGATTATTTTATCCAAATTAAAGAAAGGGACTGCCTGTCAGACATCAAAAAGCTCGCACATGAGCAGTAACGAGTTTAGTTAACTATTTTGCCGATCTTACATGATATAGAATAATATAAATCGTATTCTAGAGTCTTATCTAATAGTTTAAGTTTTTAGATGAGATGATTACTTAATATGGTATCAGAGCTTTGTTGACTCAACGGTCACAAGTTCGAATCTCACTACTCTTATTCTATTTGATAAAAATCAAAAGCAAGGTGGAGTGAGCTTGTATGTAAATTTCAAGCTCAAATGATTTTTACTTGAAAAGATATGTTAGATAATAATATAAATTATATTTTGAGATATCACCCAGTAATTTAAGCTTTTTAGATGAAATGAATTTTTAACACCGTTCCTTACGTCAGGCTCACTTCACAAATTCTGTACTGTGCAAGTAGCAGCACATATAAAAGAATGGGCTACGATTAAAAAAAGAAGAAGAAATTGCAGTTATCTGTGCTTCCCTGTACGCCTGTTCTGAGGAAGTGCAATAAAATAAAATAATCCGTAGCATCCATTCTTTTAGCCATTCTTTTGGACTGTCTTGAGAGTCCAAGCTGAGGATAAAATCAACAGGTTGATGGTCAGGTTTTAAATGGATCATTAGGTTAACCCGTCAGCCAAGATTTATTTGTGTTTAATTTCTTTTTTAATTTCGACAAGTTTAAGTCTCGGTTGACTCGCTACTTCAAGTCTTAAAACAACTGCTTTGAATAGAAGTGGTCAAACAAATTGAGTAATGTTTTTCAAAGTAGAATGGTAGAAATAAAATAATAGAAAAATAGCACAATTGAAAACTTCATTGAAAAAAATAAGTAGAGTCGCACATAAAATCTTTAAAAAATATATGGAAAATGTAGTTTTTTTATTTATTTTTATAACAGCTATTTTATGCTTTAAATTTAATAAATAAATAAATTTTATTTGTGATAAAAATAATATTTAGTTATTTTAAAAAAAAATTAATACTCAAACTGTGATGAAAATAACATTTATTTAAATTAAAAGAAAATTAATCCAGGATTCATTCCACAGTCATGATTTGTCCACTTCGAGATCTAATGCAACATGGATTTAATTATTTTTTGCAGTGAACATCGATTTGGATAATAATATTTATATTTGCTTCGAAACAATATGTAGTATTTTAAATTATATTTATGAAAAAAAATTAATGTTCTTACAAAAAGAGCTACGCTAAATATATTACCTTTTAAAAATAAATAATACTTGTTACCATAACATTTGAATCGAAGAAAATGAGATGGAGATCTACCTTAAAAAAAAAAAAAAAAAGCATACAGGTTATAGGACAATGCGTGATTTGTTATGGATTGAAATAATAAAATAATATTTTTATGCACTGAAAATTATTATGAGATTCTTACACGGTCTATGAGGTATTATAAAATTGATAAGTGATCTCTTTGTCTTTTCAAAAAGTTATCCATATTATAATTATTTAATTGCCTTTGAAAATATAAAAATATTTAACTTCGGTCGAGTGACCTTTTTAAGATTTCATTATTCATATCACTGTAAAATAACTATATTTTAAAAAATTAAAATCCCCTCACTTGCCTTTAAGAGTTTATTCATACTTTAATTTTTTATTATTATAATATGGTTTTATAGGAATTTAATTTTTTAATACATTCCCGGGTGGTTTTTGATTCGTCATGAATAGCCTATCTTAATTTTCTCCGGTTTGCTGTCAAATAATTTATTTTTCTCACTCCTCCATTTCAATGCTTAACCTTTAAAAAAATTATAGATAAATTTCAGTTTGTTTTTTCTTCAGATTTAGTCTCATTTCTAATAACTAATATTTGAATTGTATTTTATAGGATTGAAATTTGTTTTCAATTTCATCCTCTTTTAAGTTTTCTATCTTTCATATTTGATCCAAAGACTTTTAATTGCTATTTATTTTATTAGAGATGATTTTTAAATTGATATTTTTTTTCCTGATTTTATTTAAAATTAAATTGATTTTCTTGATTAAGCCCAAGTCTAAGACTTAACGGATTGCAAATTTATGAGGTTGACTAAGTTAAGGAAATTCACTTGGATTCATTTGTTTTTTATTTCTCTTTTTTTAAGCACTTATTTTTTTCAATTTCATCCACCACCATTTGATTTAATTAAAATTGAACTCTTTTATTTTATTTCTATAAGATTTTTTACTAATTTTAAAAATAATTTGGTTATCTTGCATTTTTTATTTGTTGTTCTTTGCTAAATTTATATTTTTTAAAAGATTTTTTTACAATTAAATAAAGACTTAAGCATAGCCCAACCCTACCTTAGTACAACCATAGCCCAACCAAACGTTTCACCTAGCTTAGAATGGTCACTCTAACCAAAGGCTTAAGAATACTTTCGTATTCCATATACAATGTTGTTTTTCTTGTCACACAATATCTTTTAATACACACATTTCACCTTTCATATATTTATTAACTTAAGCATTTTAATAAACTCTTAATTATAACACGCAACTTGTTTTGCAGACCAGTCACCAACCCTAAACATGTCCATAAAAGGTCCATATCCACTTTGAAGTTTTTCATGACATCACTAACATTTAATCTATCTTAACCTCAAGTCAAATTCATATTTAATATAATTATGTGTTTAATACAGCACACGCGCTGATAAAATTAATAATATAGACTAAAGAGTATTTTCTTTGAGAAATATTTATCGAATCTTCACGAGATACCCTTGTCTTGATTGTCAAATTTCCACTTACTCTTTTTAGGGTTTAGAAATTAATATAATTATGAATTTTACACGATATTCATTACCTCTAATAGGTAATCAAGTTAAAATAAACCTTATAAAATACAAAATACATACCCCTCACAATAATATTATGAGTGTTTTTTCAAAATAACATTTTTTTTTTCAAAAATGTTTAGGGAAGAACAACACATTACAAAAAAGTTCTTAGAAAATAACACGCTTCAATATTTTTTATTTATATTGATAATGATCACAATAAACTTTTTTGAGATTTTTTTTCTTTTCTTAATTATACAACTATCTCAAAATGTTTTTAGGAAATTGATATTTTGAAAAAAAAAAATAGAATAATTACCTAAACACAAACAAGCACATCCACATGCACCTTTTATTGTAATTTTTGGCCCCAAAACTATCTTGTCCATTCTAATTTTATGATTTTTCTTTAATACTAGGATTGAAATACCAAAGATAAAACTCCATCATCATTCTTCTAGATTGATTTTTATTTGCTAGAATATTGTTTTTTTGTGCTTGAAATTTCAAATTATGTTGAAATTTAAAATCTAGAATGGAACAACTAACATGCTAGAAATATATCATTCATTATAAAGAATTTTAGGTTTCCTCTTCAAAAACCAAAGTTATAAAATCTAGCCTAGCGTCTTTGACATGGCTCCAGGTCTATGTGTAGAGTTGGGCAGATCAATTATTAATTAATTCAAAATAACATCATCTTAACATTTCTTTTAATAAAATTCAAATGATGATATTTTTATTTATTTTTAAGTCAAATCAAGTTTTAATCGGATCACTGGTTGACGTATAAATCAATCGACTTCAACTCTAAAACGATTTGAGTCCATAAACCATCAAGTCATATAACCCTTAAAAACAACGCAAACACTAAAACACATCGAAACCTAAAATATAATTTGGGTGTTGAAAATCGATCAATCAATCTATTACGCCAACAATATATTTGCTTAGGTTTTTAGCCTCTCTAATTCTAAAAGTTAAGAGAGTGTTTAGATATGTGGTAACAATTATTTTTTAAAGTGTTTTTCATTTGAAAATATATGCAAATAATATTTTTTAAATTATTTCTTACACTAATAAATCAAAATGATTTGAAAATATAATAATAATAATAATTTAAAGAAAAAAAATAAAAACGCAAAAAACAATAATGCTATTAAACATTTCGTAATCAAGTCGGCCCATTAAAAAAAATAATATATGATTTGGGAGAGAGCGGGAATAAAAACGATGCCATCGTCTGTTTAACTTTCAAGTACAAGGAAATGCCACCAACCTTTCCACACAATCATTTTCATCTTTGGTTTCTTCGCTGCCCCGATAATTTGTGGGCTGAAAACATTCTATAATCCAAACTTTGTCTTCAAGATAATTTCTCCTCTGTTCTAAAAATAAATGATGATCATCCAGTCAATAACAACTTCAAATTTTGGGTCATTCCCAATATGCCCAACAAGCAGGCACCAATCTCAATCCTGCAAGATCATCCCATTGAATCTGGTTTCGTCTCAAAAAGGCCAAGAGTTAACCTCAATAAATCACAAAGGTGACAAAACGTAAGCTGCTCTGTCTTTTCTCACGCATTTTAACAATCATCTTTCCTTCATTTCAGAGAAACCCATTCACAGGCTAAGTTTGGAGATCTTTTCAGGTGCGAGTGCTTTGATTTGCATAAAGAGCTGGTCCCATATGAAGATGCGTGGAATTGGCAGAAAATGATTGTTAGAGAGAAAATCGGGTTGATTGAAAGGAATGAAGAGTGCCCAGATACACTGATTGTTTTGCAGCATCAACCTGTGTATACATTGGGTACTGGTAGTTCTATAGAATACCTGAATTTTGACATAAAGAACGCTCCTTTTGATGTTTATCGTACTGAACGAGGTGGAGAAGTTACCTATCACGGGCCTGGCCAGGTACTTGGTTAATATTATGAAAGCAACGCTCTGTAACTGTGGCTAGCAATGCTTTGTGTAGCATGCTTGATTGTGCGATGTTGTTTGCCATATTGACCATGTGGGTTAATTTTTGAGCTTTGATTAAGCATGTCAATTAATTTCATTTGAATATACGGTCACCAATTTTCATACTAATGAAAACTAACTGGTAAAGCATGGGTGCTGCATTGTAGCTAATTATGTACCCAATCATCAATCTTCGAAATCACAAGATGGATCTTCATTGGTACCTCAGGGAACTTGAAGAGCTGGTCATTCGTGTTCTTTCCTCAACATTTTCTATCAAGGCTTCCAGGATCGAGGGTTTAACTGGAGTTTGGGTTGGTATGCTTCTTTATCCTTCATTTGCAATTTGTATTAGTTGTTACGCTGTTCAAATTACTGTTATCCAGGTCTGCGTGAGCTTGAAACAATGCACGCATCTCATATTGTCATTATATTGCTTTTTGAAGGCTTGTAGGCATATGTTTGTTTAGGAAAGTTCAATGAGAATAGATTTTGGCTACCTCATTGTTACAATAACATGAAGAAATGTCAGCTCTTGTAAAATAGCAGACTAGCAGAAGGGTAAGGTATTACGGCAGAAGAAAACCGAGTTGTTACAGCCACTGCCGATTCTAGAAAAGCCATGGGTTTCCGTCTCTATGGATTTCATGGTGGGTTTTCCCAAAGTTGATGGTATGGATACAGTGATGGTAGTGGTTGATAGGTTCACTAAGTATGTTGTTTTTGCAGTTACTCTGTCAGTGTGTATGGCTGAAGTTGCTGCTGGACTGTTTTACTGCAACAAGATGAAATATTTTTGGATTCCATCTGACATTGTGAGTGATCACAATGTGCGATTCACGGGTCGCTTCTGGACAATGTTGTTCGGGTTGATGGGAACAAGGTTGAAGTTCTTAACGGCAAATCACCCACAAACTGATGGACAAACAAAAAGGATCAATGCTTTGCTGGAGGAGTATTTACTGGAACCTTTCATGAGAAAATTTGTGTTGTTCTTTGATGACATCTTAGTGTATAGTTCAACACTGGAATTGCACCTTGGTCATTTGAGAAATGTGTTGGAGATACTCAAGAACAACCAACTGTTTCAACTGTTAGTGAAGAAGTCTAAATGTTCATTCTGTGAAAAGCAAGTAGAGTATTAAGGGCACATAATTTCACCTAAGGGAGTGGCTACTGATCATAAGAAGAATACAACAATTAAAGAATGGTCAGTACCCCAGACAATAAAAGAGTTGAGGGGATTTCTTAGACTAGCAGTTTACTACAAAAAACCCATTAAGGGGTTTGGAATCATGAGTAAACCCTTAACTGAATTATTAAAGAAAGTTTCAGGTGGAATCAAGTAGCTCAGGAAGCATTATGTCAGGCTCCTGTTTTAGCACTACCCAATTTCAAATGTGCTATCGTATTAGAAACATCATGTTCAACTGGTGTGGGACAGCTCTTAGTCAAGAAGGTAGGCCTCCAACCTTTTTTAGCAAGGCATTAAGTTCAAGATATTTGTCCATTTATGAGAAAGAATACCTAGCAATTCTAATGGTTGTGGACAAATAGAGGCATGACTTGGAGAATGATCAGTTTATTATGAAATTTGATCATGAAAGCTTGAGGTATTTACTAGAGCAGAAGATTCATACTCATCTTCAAAAGAATGTCTTGACAAAATTGTTGGGTTTGAGGTATCAGATTCAGTTCAAAAAAGTGAAGGAAAATGTGGTGGCATATGCATTATCCAGGTCATGTGGAGAGAGGGCATAACTAGTCCACAACTGGGATAGATAGAGCTAACATGGATCTAGGGAGTTTGGAAGGAATGTTAGTTGTAGTGCCATTCTAGTACAAGGAAGTTCTGGACTCATATGAAGGTGATCAACAATTGCAACAAACAATAGTTTACAAAATGTTGAATAATGGTGCCTAGATTGTTTATACTTACACTGATAGTGTAGTAAGGTTTAAAGGCAAGGTATTAATTGGTTTGAAGGGAAATTTTAAAGAAAGACCGGTACAAGCAGCACATGATTCACATATATAAGAGGGCATGCTGGCATACAAAACTCTTACAAAAGGTTAAAATCTATTTTTTATAGTGAATAAAATGGTGAATGAATGTGACACTTGTAAGCTAGCAAAGGCAGAAAGGGTAGCCTATCCTGAACTTCTGCAATCTTTACCAGTTCCTAAGGACTTGGAGAAACAATACCATGAATTTCATAGAATGTCTGCCTTTGTCACATGGGAAGGATTCCATAATGGTGATCATTGTCAGATTCACCAAATATGGTCATTTCAATGCTCTTAAACATCCCTTCCATAGCCCGGGAGGTTATTTTTAAATCACTTCTGTAAGTTTCATGGTCTGCTTGCAGCTACAGTATCTGAAAGAGACAAAGTGTTCACAAGTCTTTTCTGGAAGGAATTGTTTAGGCTACTTGGAGTTAAGTTGCTCATCAGCTCTTCTTACCATCCTTAAACAGATGGTCAAACTCAGAAAGAAAACCAATGTTTGGAGACTTAAGGTGCATGACAATGCTCACTGGCTGTTTTAGCTCAGTGGTGGTACAATTCAAGTTATCAATCTTCTATTAAAATGACTCCCTTCCAAGCATTGTATGGCTACCCACCTCCTAATAGAGAGTTGATTACACAAGAAGTAAAACTAAGGTAGCTGCTGTGGAAGACATGATACAAGATAGAGTCGTCATGGATCAGGTGCTAAAGAGACAATTAGAGAGGCTACTAGACTTAGAATGAAGCCATATGCAGATAAAGGCAGAACTGAAAGGGAATTTCAAGTGGGTGATCAAGTATTTCTTAATTTGCAGCCTTATAGAAAGTTAAGTGTGGCTTTAAGAAGGAATGTCAAGTTAAATCCGAGGTTTTATGGACCCGTCTTAGTTATACAGAAGGTGGAATCGATGGGGTTAGTTGCTTACAAGTTAAAATTCCCAGAAGGATCATTAATTCACCTAGTGTTTCATGTTTCCAAATCAAAGAAGAAGGTTGGCAGTAATGTTGTAGTTACTTCTGCCTTACCAAGAATAGATGAAATAGCAGAGTCAAGGTGTTTCCAGTAGAAATTCTAAATAGAAAGATCACGAAGAAGAGCAGTAGGGCTGCTGTTACATGATTAATCAAATGGTCTAACTTGTTTCATGAAGATGCTACATGAGAAGCCTTGGAGGAGTTAAGCATGCAATTTCCAGAGTTTAATATGGATTCTTGAGGTCAAGAATCTCTTGATTGGCAATACCATGAAGAAATGTTAGCTCTAGTAGTTTAATTTTGATTCTTGAGGTCAAGAACTTTTGATGGGGAGGGTATTGTTACAATAACATGAAGAAATGTTAGCTCTAGTATAATAGCAGACTAGCAGATGTAGCAGAAGGGTAAATAAGTATCATGTGATGGAAATTAGCTAAGCAAGAAGAGTTAGTTGTGGAAGTTTTTAGTTGAACTGTTAGTAAGTTGGACAAGATTAGTTAGTTAGCATGGAGAAAAATAACTACAGACACTGTAAAACTTAGAGGCAAGTAATGAATGGATCGTCTTTTCTATAAGGAATTGCAGAACACTCTCTCAATCTCTACTTTCTTCTAACTCTCAATCCCTTTCTTGTAACTTGTCAGGAGATTCCTTAACACATTTGTTTCTCCTATAATATTATTACATGTAATAAAGATACTGTAACAGTTAATGAATGCTTTTAGCCACTGTTTGCAATATGTGAAATCACAGAAAGAGAATCTTTGAACTTGGTGTGTGGGGGAGGGTGGGGCTGGTGTTTATTCCTCTCCTGAACGCTCTTTTTGAAATTCTAATGCAGGAGATCAGAAACTGGCTGCAATTGGTATAAAAGTATCTCAATGGATAGCATATCATGGTTTAGCACTGAATGTCACTACAGATTTGGAACCTTTTAATTTGATAGTTCCATGTGGGATCAGGAACCGGAAGGTTGGAAGCATAAAGGGGTTACTGGGAGAAGCCTGCTTGCTCAATGGGCATACAGATGCAAAGGCCCATCATTTTGATTATTCACAACTGATTGATATTACTAGCCAATCCTTGATCAGGGAGTTTTCAGAAGTTTTTCAGCTTAAGATCCAACATAGAAGTGTACCCAATTTGGAGTTTTTGGTGAAGAAACCAGAAAGCTGATGACAGGAAAAGGAATTAACGTGAATCCGGTCTGTGATATTTAAGCAAAGAAAAAGGTGCATTGATGAGAAATTTCCGAGAATAGAGAATTTATTAGCGAGTAGTTGCTAGTGTGCAAGGAGAAAATCTGGAGCGGTTTCATCAAGATCGTCTCCAAAATGGAGGACCGAGAGATTATCGTGAGAGACAATAAGAGGATTCATCATTTCAAGGCTGGAAACTGCTCCCAAATTTTCACACTTTTCCCAGAGCCTAAATATTTATTCTATATGATTTAGGGATAAAGAAGCAGAATGTTGATTCGAATTGGTTTATTTCATCCTATTGACTCAATTAGAGACTTGCCTGTATTTCATCAGCCATCAACATGATCTTGACATGGGTGACAGCAACTTGGTTTTCTTTTTTTCTTGGCCATAGAGATAGGCCAGGGGTTCAGTTCTATTCCAGACAGTGTTTAAGTTATAATTTATAAACAACATTATTATGATGAGAATAGAATATTTGCATCTTTATCAACTTGCTCTCACCCTGCTTCCCGTCAACCACAAAATGCTGTGCTCCTGCACGTCTTTCACCTGCCTTCTCATGGTATTAGCTTGTCTCACAATCTCATCAACTTTAAATTTGCTGCTGCCTTATTTTGTCTTCGATTTCGCCTTCCATTACAGCATCAATCACTAGACCGTATAGATAACTTCTTTTCTGATTGTTTTGAGAAAAAGTCGTAGCATTTGCTAGGAGGTGATACCTTTAAACAATGTTGTAAATTCTGTTTCAGTTGGTATTTTATTTTTTTCAATTGGAACAGAATATTTCTATTTTAAAGTGTTTCAACGCGTCGTTTCGGGTTGTAATGTTTATGTGTATGTGTGTATTTAAATATATTAATTAAAAATATATTTCAAATCCAAAAATAAAATTATTTAGAATTTTGCAATTTAATAAAAAAAAAGACACAATAAAATGATTTCTCTGAACAAAATTATGAACATGTATAATATTACAAGAATGTTATAATCAATCTCGTAAGGTTATTATATTCTTTGATTGTTCTGAAATTTTAATATAATATATATAAATATATCAAAAGACTCCTTGTAAAATTCTATCTCAATCTAACAGTCAGATTAAAAGATATGATTGATATTGTAAAATTATTCATTATTTAAAAAACACTATTTGACTGAAACGGAACGAACGGAACAAACCGAAATGTTCTGGCTGAAATTTCTAGAACAGACCAAAATTTTGAATAAGATAAAATCTGTACCATTTTATCTTAATTTTTTAACTGGTATAAAACATTTAGACCGTTTAAGCCAAAAAAAAAAATTACAACACTGCTTTTAGATGCAACGTTCCTTAACAACTGTACCTGATTTTGTTTCTCTTTTCCCAATAAGAGAGAAATCATACGCCAAACAGATTCTAAGTTCCGCAAAAAATGAATTGCCAGACTTTATTATCAAAAGTTCCGCGTGACAGGAGAAATCCTAAAGCTGAAAAGATGAGAATTTTGGCATTGCTCACGGTGTTCAAACACAGGGAAGACGACAGGGTTAAGAGGGAAGTTACCCACGTTCAATCACTACGGGAAAAAAATAAATATTGTATTAAGAGGGAAGCTATGGATGGAAAGTATAGAGTTAAAGATGCTTGTAAGAAAAGATTCATAACTGGCAAGTTCATAGATTTGATCAATTCAAAGACTATTATGAATCAAGTTCATGAGTCACAACTTATATGACATTCATGCTACCCAATGATTTTTTTAGGCAACTCTTATTATTAAGAAATCACCACCATCTTGAAATACTTCAAGAGATACTTTAGGTCTCATATGAGAGTGAAAACCTCATTCTAAGACTTATTTTTATTAAAATAATTAGCTAAAATATGAATTTTGATATATTTGTTTGTAAAAATTATTAAATTATACCCTTATAACTTAATCAACCTAATATGAATGATTTTTCAGTATAAATTTTGTTATTTAGTTAATTATTATAAGTCATGCAAGTTAAAAGTTGATCTATAAAGTCACATGGTTTAACCCAGCTCTAAAATGATGGGTTAACATTTTGATATGGTAAGATAGGCTTTTTGAAGCTACTGTAAATTTTAGTTCAAAAACATGTAGGTAGCAATTAGTTAAAATTCTTAGGACAAAAGTGATGAAGATGGAAGGGACAAATTATGCTTTGATTGAAAAGGTAAAGACATGACAGACATAACAAAAAATATATCATTGGTAATTTTGAAGTGAATTTTTGTACATTTAAAATATAAAATATAAAAAAAAATATTATTATAGTTTTAAAACTTAGTAAGAGGGTCGATAGGGGATAAGATCCAAGTCACAAATGTGAATCCTATTTTATTTTTTTTAAGAAAAAGATCACACGACATTATTTTGACCAAATTTATTTTCAAATAAAATCAATTCTTCATATTAAAATATTAAGGAATGGTTATGTCTTGCAATCTTTTGCTAGCAAGCGTTCTTTTGGCTACTGGATGACCAAAAATTCTGATGCTATTGCTGTGGCTTTGTCTTGCTTCGAGGCCGTGTGCTGCTGGTGTTCTGATGTTTACGAGGAATTGCAGAAGCGTGGCTACTGTGAGTTGCTGCTAAAACTAGCCCATAACTTGTAATTTCAAAGAATATAAATCGTTGACTACCACTGTTTTTTACTTTTTATGTTCTCGTGTACTGATTTGGAACTTGATCTGCTAACAACTAATCTCCCTTCTTTATTCAATATGTCTAAGCAGCTTCAAGCTCATGTTGGCGTACACCTTTTTCGTCAGAGCATTGTGCTACTGCCAAATGATTTTGAAGACCTTTCACAGATTAATATTTCTGAAGACATTTTTCCCTGTCAAGTAAAAATGTTTGCTTGATTTTTGTTTTTTGAACTCTAATCATATTTTATATTATAGTTTCTGTTTCTTTCCTTTTCCAGTGAGTGAAAAATGTATTAACGAACAGACTCGCCAAAATAGTTACGAGTGACAGGTGAAATCCTATAGCCAAAAAACATTTTTTGTCATCTCATGTACTTAGTGTTCTGATTCTTTGAAGAGACTCGGTTGGCTGATCAGTTTTCAGTTATCAAACTGCTTCTCAGATTTCAGGACCTGTATTAATCGGGACATTTTTCCTTTTCCATCTCTATGACCAGCTGGAGCCATTGAAGTTCCTTCCAGGTTTGGCGAGGCGGATGAACCTGCCTTCAGATCATCAAGCTGCAAAAAATAAAAGTAAATAAAAAAGGGAAAAAAAGGAGTAAGCTGCTGGATTATTACATTCTGGAGGATTTTTTATTTTCCCTTTTCATTTTGTAATGAGAATGAATAGAAAAAACATCAAATATAATAAATCACCTTGAATTGCAGCTTACTTAAAATTTTAATCAGCATGCTCCTTTCACTTTTCTTTCTCTGAATAGAAGGATCAATTTGTGTGGCTGAAGATGATTCCGAATCAGAGGAAGTCTGTGTTTCTACAGATTTGGATGGGCTCTGCGTTTCAGATATTAGCTTCTTCAGTAGTGTCTGATAGGATGACAGAGCCTTCTCGCCATATTCAATGGCTTTAATCTTGTCGCTACCCTCAAGGCAGATGCATATTTTGACATTTCTGAATCCTGATGTACGGATCTGTGTGATATTTTGTAATGCAGGTTTGGAAATAGATGTAAACAGTAGAGTTAAAGACAGGTATTTTTATTTTTATTTTTTTTGCAAACTATGAGATCCAACACCAAACCAGTAATGGATACATATCAGCTATTCGCTGTTTATGAATTTCTCCCTGCAAACTCTCAAGAAAGGATGATGCTTGGATATAATAACGCTCAGGATTTGCTTCCCCTGCAAAATGCAGCACAGTCAATGAGATACAACCAAAATGTTCTTCTTCATAGATGATAAAAGATTTATGTGTAATTTCCTGTTAAAAGCTGAGAAACGAGCCAACCTCTTCTCAATGCAACCTCCCCAAGGGCAGAGAGTGTATTAGCTTTCTCTTTTAAGAAGTTCGATTCGTTTTCCAGAAGTGACCATGCAATCTTTAGTTCTTTCTGCGCAGCTTCCATCTGATTTGCATAATCCTCTGGGCTAACAGTGCCTTCCACCACGAAAAGAGATAAAATTAAGGAACAAGTGGTTCCAGGCACAGTATACATAATCAGAGAAGTTGCCTTCTTGTTTCAATGAAATGAAAGAAAAAAATCTGACAAGAGCTTTCATAGCAACAATAGGATTATAAGCATTATGTAATTCTAGCAAAGATTCGATCTGGGAATTTTGCAACATGCGTTAATAATCTGGAGAGGTCGTCTTCCATGTACATAAACACCTCTGTAATGAAAACCTGATAGGGTCTTAACAGGCAAAACGATTGAAAAGGAATTGCTATCGGTGAACATAATAATCTCTTCAGCGACCAAAAAAAGAAGAAAAAATACGTACAATAAGACAGAGATCATCAAAACAAACAGAGTTGAGTACTGATGAACATTTGTAATTAGTATAGAGTACTACTAGGAACTGGATGACAAAAAAAAAATGGTATTTTTTATGAGGGGAATTACTAACCGCTGTATAACTTGCTATAAGAACTATAACTTCTATCTTTAAAAAGATAGTAATCAGCTTCCTTCGGGACAAATTCCAACGGATCACCATCTCCCTGAAATGGAATTTCACACAGCAAGGAAATACCATAGAAATGGTGCAAAAGGGAGCGTTCCAAAGTACTTTCACCTTGGAGTTGATTGCTGAATAAAGAAGAATAAATACAAAATAATTCGTGAAGATAATTTTCTATTCACTAGCAGGCAAACTATCGAGTAATTAAAACTTCGAGAACACCAAAAAGAATTCTGGACACCCAGATTTTAGAAACACTATACAGTACAAGAATGAGGATACTCTCTTAAAGTTAAAATTCTTTCCCAGGATTGTGATCTTGCATAAAATTCAAAGAAATTTTGAGGAAACAGTGCACATCAAAGACCAAAAGCACTTTAATCCAAGATATCGGTTTAACACTAGTAAAATCAAAGGTTTGTATGCAGAAGAATCCTTCTTTTCTATTCAAGACTACAGTAATTAATTCCAGCCCTGTCATTTTAACCAAAACAAGTTTGGATCAGTAGAAAACTTACGGACAAGAAGCAAGAAAACCCAGAATCTAAAACACATTTTCTCAGCAAGAAAACAAACACAACTAGGCAACCATGCAATGAACAACAAAAGCCATATCAGAAAGGCATAAAGAAACCTAAAGAGTAACAAGAAACACAAAGAAAAGAAAGCTCACCTGGCATGCCGAGCCTTCTTGAAGCACCTAGCAGCTTCATGAAAGTGGCCATTTTTTAAAGCGGTTGATCCACGACTGATAATGATGGTAAGCCTAGGCGTAGCGCCGGGGATACCATCCATTCTTGAAGTAAAGAAGATGAATAAAGAAACCAGTAATGGAGAGAGGGAGAGCAGAGAATTTGGAATGCAGGGAGAAAATATCGGAGAAAAAATTAGGAGTGGAGAGAGAGAATTAGGAATTGGTGTAACTAGGTAATGTTGGTGGTCCTATGCTTTGAGCGGGAAGATCCAGGGCAGCAACCAAGAACGTTGCTCCCAGAGGACAGCATAGTAGTCGTTATTCAATTGTAAGAATCCAGTTAAACACGCATATCCTTAAATTCCACCCACGGCCCAAACAAAACAAAAAAAAAAACATGACCCCGATAACTAAGCAAGCTGAGGTGAGTGCTTCATAGATTTTCCATTCTACTTGTGTCTTTGGTTGTCAGTAGGAGCAAGGAAGTCGTTTAATCATATTTAGTGATTGTTTGTCTCGATAGTTGTAGTTGTAATTGTTTTTAAAAATATTTTTTTATTTAAAAATATTTTTAAAAAATTATTTCTGATATAAAAAATATCAAAAAAAAATTATTTAAAAAAAAATCAATTTATATCAAAAACAATTTTAAAATATTGTGTCAAATACAGAGAAGATTCATGGTCCACTAGTTGGTTGGATGTCTAACCCAGTGTAGTCAATGTCGTGCCGTTCCAGGCGTAAAACCGGCACAAAACGGCGACGTTTTTGTGCCGGTTTTAATTCCGAGGTATTCCGCGAATTCCGGCCGGAACGCGCCGGTTTGGTACCGGGCGTACCGTTCCGGGTATATCAAAACGGCGTCGTTTCATGCCTTACAAAATACACTGAAGCAACAACCCCCGTCCATAATTCCCAAATCAATTTCATTTCTTCAACCGCGCAAATCATCCGTAATCCCTCAAAAATCCACCCAAATCTCGACTGAAATCTCAAGTTTTCGAACCCTAATCTGTTCCCTCACCTAATCTGTAACTCTCACCTGAAGAACTCTCAATTTCTTCCACATCGAACCTGTTCTTCTTCATCCACACAACAGCAACAATCTTCATTTCTTCCCCAAATTTCAATTCAACGGTTGTTCACTTCTTCCCCAAATCATCTCACGGCAGCAACTTCAAGTGAAAGGTACACATTCCAGTCCCCAAATCCTTGAATTTATTATGATATTGAAACTGATGAATCATGAAACTGGGCATAAATGATATTGTTGAAACTGGGTTTGTGTTTGATTGATTGTTATTAGCTGTGTTTGATCAATTTCTGTGGGTGTAAAATTATTGGGTTTGTTTTTAGTTTTGACAAATGACAACAGATTTCTATTAATTTCTATTAATACTGAACCGATTCAGTTCAGCATTAGAACTGAGGTGGCCTTGTTTTTTTTGCCGATTTTTCATGACATTGATCATTTCCTCCTTCCTATCAGGAGGATAACTTTTAGTTCACTTTCGAGTTTTAGGTTTGATAATGTGGTTTTGAATATTGGCTAGATTTTGTTTGGTAATTGGCGATTGATTTAGTGCATTCTGTCTTAAGTTTTGGGTCAAGGGGTTTATAAATTCGATCACTTGCTTAACAATGGCTATATTGCCTGACTCGTTCATGATTCTGTAGTTGTAAAGTTTGCTGTGGATTTCCACTTCTCATCAGTCTTCTTATTGTTTCTTGTCTTCCCTGTGATGAAAATTATGGATTTGGTCCAGAGAGCATTTGAAACTGTAATGTTGTTCATTTGTCACATGCATTCATAGTAAAGTTATGGATGCATGTGTAATTATATATGTGTAAGGTTGTTTGGATAACATGTTATAAAACTGGGCATTTATGTATAGAACACATGTATAGAACACATTTATGTATGATAGTACTTGGATTGTCGTTGATTATGAATTTTCTTCCTTGAGGATATGACAACATGTTATCTTGAACCAAAATTTCTATTAATTTCTAACTTGTGTAATTAATTTCTATTAATTACAACAGATTAAATTACATGGATGAAAACGAATGTAGTGGTGGGACTTCCATTTCTTCAGCTCCAGCAAGATCAGATGATCCAGCATGGGCTCATGGACAGGTGGTTGCTGGTTCAAAGAATGCAAGTATATGCATTCATTGTAACAAACGGATCAATGGTGGTGGTGTTACTCGTTTGAAGTATCACCTTGCTGGTATTAAAGGTCAGGTTGAACCTTGTAAAAAGGTCCCTGCAGATGTTAAATGGCAAATGAAACAACTGCTAGAGGACATGACAACGGAGAAAGAGAAGAGAAAAAGAGTTAGAACTGATATTGGAACTTATCAATCAGTTTCCAATGATGAAGAAGTTGGAGAGGGTGATGCTGCAAATCCTCATTCGGGTGATTCACATTCACAAACAAATAGAGGATTGACAGTGCAAGGAACAAGTACAGCTAGAAGAAGGATGTCTTTATTTGCTCCACGAACTACCCCAGGTTCGCAACCTAGTATTAGAAGTGCAATGGCTTCTAAAGAGATGGAGCACAATGCAAGAAAAGCCATAGCAACATGGTGGTATGATGCTAATATACCGTTTCACAGTGCGAGGTCATATTATTATCAGCCAATGTTAGATGCCGTAACAGCAATAGGACCTGGTTTTAAAGGACCATCCTATCATGATTTAAGAGGATCACTTTTGAAAGATGTAGTTCATGATGTCCATGAATACATTTTAAGTATCAAGGCTGATTGGAGAGTTTATGGATGTTCAATTATGGCTGACGGGTGGACAAATAGGAGGAATGCACCAATTGTCAATTTCCTTGCTTATTCTCCGAGAGGCACCATATTCTTGAAGTCTATTAACACTTCAGGACTTCGAAAAGATAAAGAGACATTGCTGAAGATGTTTGATGAAGTTGTCAAAGAAGTTGGACCAGAAAATATTGTCCAATTTGTTAGTGATAATGAGGCTTCATTTAAGGCTGCTGGGAAAGCTTTGCAGCAAAGGTATGGCACCTTTTTTTGGTCTCCTTGTGCTGCCCATTGCATTGATTTAATGCTAGAAAATATTTGTGATCCAAGATATTTTCCAATGATTGATGCAACCATTAAAAATGCAAGAAATATAACCAAGTTTATATATAATCATGCATGGGTTTTAGCTTTGATGAGGAAAGAATTCACAAATGGAAATGATTTATGTCGTCCTGGCATAACAAGGTTTGCTACCCATTTCTTAAGCCTCCAATGTTTACTGAAGTTTAAGAATGAGCTTCGGCAGATGTTTACTTGCACAAAATGGGTTGAATCAAGTCATGGCAAAAATCGGGTTGGAAAGGAAATTGTTGCTATAGTTTTAGAAGATAAAGACTTTTGGCCGAGATGTGCACATATAGTCAACGTCAGCGAGCCTTTAGTACGAGTTCTAAGGTTAGCAGACAGTGAAGAAAAATCATCAATGGGATATTTATATGAGGCAATGGATAAAGCAAAAGAAGCCATCAAAACAAGGTTGAAAAATAGAATGTCTCAATATGGACCATATATTCGGGTAATTGATGCTAGATGGGATAAGCAACTTTATAGTCCATTACATGCAGCAGGATGTTTTCTTAATCCTGGAATATTTTTTAGGTCTTCTTTTTCAAAACAAAAGGAGGTAACTCGAGGTTTGATTACCACAATTATGAGATTGGTTCCTGATTGTGATACTCAAGATAACATCAGTGCCCAAATTGAGGAGTATAAGAGAGCAACTGGTGATTTTGGTGTAACCCTAGCTATTCGTCAAAGAGAAAAATTAAATCCAGGTAATAACTTTTATTTTGTACAATATAATGTCTTTTTTTTTATCTATAATATTTGATTTATTCAAATTTTCTTATCTAGTTTCATGGTGGGAGCAGTTCGGCAATGATACTCGAGAACTTCAAAAGTTTGCAATTCGAGTTCTTAGTCAATGTTGTAGTGCAACTGGGTGCGAAAGAAATTGGAGTGTATCTGAACACATCCATTCCAAAAAGCAAAATAGGCTTGAGCACAAGAGATTAAATGATTTAGTATTTGTTCGCTATAATCTAAAGATTCAACAGAGGTAAAATATCAATACTATTATATTAATAATTATTTTCTATTACATTGCTATTAAATTTTTAATTTCTTTCGTGTTTATTCTTTGTAGGAATTTGAGCAGAACAAGAGATGTTTTAGATCCCATTAGCCTTGATAACATTGATCTTTTGAATGAATGGATTTGTGAAGAACCCAATCTTCTTAATGGAGAGGACATAAGTTGGGAGAGTATCGAAGCACCTTTCTCTACTTTAAATTTAGATGATGAAGAGCTGTGTGTAAATGAGGAGAATGAGCTTGGTGGAAATGACCAACTATTGGAATGTTTTGCTGATGACTTTCCTTATGTTCCACAGCAAGATCAAGATCCTTATTTTTATATTAATGATGTAGAAGATGTTTGATGTATATTTCTTTTATTTTAGAACATTTTACTTTCATAATATTTTGGAATTTTAGAGATGTTTCTAATTTTGAGATTATGTTTGTATTGTATAATTTAAAGTTCATTTATCTTGAATTTAAATTATACTTGTTAAATTAATATTTTATTTTTTTCATATATATAATTATTTAAATATGAACAGTACAAAACCGGAACGGCACACCGGAATGCACCGAAACCGGAACGTTCCGTTCCAATCACAAAACCGGAACAGCACCCGGAACGGATTTGACTACTATAACCTGTTGGGTAAGGCGAGTAGAAGCACTCCATGTTGTGAAAAAAAAGTTCTTAAAACATTGTTAATGTCAAATTAAAAATTTAATTTTCAGCACAAACTTGTTAACTTAAAATATTGATATGATTTAAACAATTATAAGTGGATAAAAAAATAATTTTAAGAAATTCCTAGTTAATATGTTTTAAATAAACCTCAAACCCTTTAAAAACTTGTATTCTGCATAGAAAAGAAACAAGATTTGCTTGTTGTTTATACATTGAGGAGGTGAGAAACTAAAATTAAACTCAAAAAACACTCAAGCTTTTAAAGGAATAGCTTTTGAGAAAAGTGAGTTTCAGATTTATCAACAATCCATGAAAAAAATATTATTTTTAGTTCATTTTCTTGTCCAACCCATGAATTAAGTATGATAAGTTTCTTCAATTTTTCTAGAACCATCTCTCTATAGTTTGGACAATTTCTTGAGTTTATTTTTTTTTAGTTATATGGATGTTGTTTAGAAGTTTATTTAGAATCCTTATATGTTTTTAGCTTTGATTGCATGTTTGTCATAAAATTACATTACATGCTTAGAAACTAAAGTTGTATAAACACTAGTTCAATTCTTGGATATCTTTTGGATTGGTATGTACTTTGTTATGACAAAGTAAATCAGTTTACAAGTGAACACTAATGAATTCACCTCATCTTTTTATTTTTGTTGGTGAAGAATAAATATAACAAAAAGAATGCAACAATGAAAGTGAAATGAACGGAGAAAGAAAGTGATGCCTACATTCATCAATTGTATTTATCAAAAAAGATAAAAAAAAAAATCTTACAAAGAAATGAGATTCCATTTTTTTCCTTTCAATTTACATATATGTATGTATATATATATGTATGTATGTATATTTCCAGAGCTAGCCGAAGATGAATAAAGATTGTGGGTCAAACAAGTATTGTTAATTTTGTTTTGTTTCGGTCAAAATGATTGAAACGTTTTGTACAAGATAAAAAAAATGAGATAAAACAATGTATTTTTTACCTCGTTTAAAATTTCGGCTCGTTCCGAAAATTTTGCCCAAATTTCGTTCGGAATGTTCCCGTTCTGTTTCGGCCAAATAATATTTTTTTTTAAATAATGAATAATTTTACAATATCAATCATATATCTTAATATGATTATTAGATTGAGATGAAGTTTTACGAGGAGTCTCTTAATATATTTATATATATTATGTTAAAATTTCAGAGCAATCAAAGAATGTAATGACCTTGTTAGATTGATGATGACATTCTCGTAATATTATACATGTTCATAATTTTGGTCTGAAAAATCATTTTATTGTGTCTTTCTTTAGATTAAATTGCATAATTCTAAATAGTTTTATTTTTGGATTTGAACTAATTTTTTTGAATTAATATATTTAATTATATATATACATAAACAATATAATTCCAAAACGGTGCACTGAAACACTAAAAAAAAAAGCATCAACCGAAAGGGAATTGACAACTTTGGGTAAAACTATAAACAAAATATTTAAAAAATATATTTTTTATGTGTATTTAACAAGTGAAATCTAAAAAAAATTATTAAGTGAAAATAATTTTTATTTTATAAAATATAATTAATAAATATACTTTATTATTATTTTGTAAAGTGGAAGTATTGGATTTACACATCAACGTCTTCCATCCATGAAGAAAAAGAAAAATAGATATGAAGCATGACAATTAATGCATGCCTTTCACGACTCTTATCAAACACCATTTTTTAGGCTTGTGGTTTTCATCGCGGGACCACACGCAGGTCCCGCACCCACTCAAAAAAAGAACCACTACTATGTATACCCACTACTATGTATGTATGTATGTATGTATGTACACAAAGACCTTTACCCCCCCCCCCCCCCACTTGTGCCTCAACGCTCCATTATTTTTCCTATAATATCCCCCCCCCCCCCCCCAATACTTGCATTAAAAGAGTCAGGTAGATTAGTCAAATCCCAGACATGGCGTCTTCTTCCTTAGCTCTCTCTTCCCTTCAGACCCAATTGCAGTCACTAAAAAAGCCTTCTAGTCCCAATCCCTCCACCTGTTGCTTCTCTGTCCGTCCGATCAGAGCATCAATATCAAAAAAACCATCAGTTCCGGCTCCACCGGTTAATGTTTCACCATCTGAACCAACCAAGCTCCCCATCCTCAAAATCCCTGGTGATTATGGGCTCCCTCTTATTGGCCCCTTCAAAGATCGCATGGATTATTTCTATAACCAAGGCAGGGACGAGTATTTCAAATCCAAAATCCAAAAATACCGATCAACGGTGTTTAGAGCTAACATGCCGCCCGGTCCTTTTATTGCTCCAAATCCGCAGGTCGTGGTTTTACTTGACGGAAAAAGCTTTCCGGTTCTATTCGACGTGACAAAAGTTGAAAAGAAAGATCTTTTTACAGGTACTTTCATGCCTTCAACGGAGCTCACCGGCGGCTACCGAGTTCTGTCCTATCTTGACCCGTCCGAACCAAAACACGCCAAATTGAAACAACTCATGTTCTATCTCCTCAAGACACGCCGTGATCACGTGATCCCTGAATTCAATGCCAGTTACACGGAACTCTTTATGAGTCTTGAAAAAAATTTGGCTCTCAGAGGGAAAGCTAGTTTCGGTGAAGCGAATGATCAAGCCGCTTTTAATTTCCTGGCTAGGAGTTGGTTTGGTACTGATCCGGCAGAGACCACACTTGGCCTTGACGGACCCGGTCTAGTTTCAAAATGGGTGCTCTTTAACCTTGGTCCAGTACTCAAACTCGGGCTTCCAAAATATCTTGAAGATCTTACCATCCATACCTTCCGTCTACCACCATTACTAATCAAAAAAAGCTACCAGCGTCTGTACGATTTCTTCTACGCCTCGTCAGGCTTCCTGCTCGATGAAGCAGAAAATTTAGGGATATCACGTGAGGAGGCATGTCATAATCTTCTTTTCACCACATGCTTTAATTCATTCGGTGGAATGAGGATTGTCTTTACGAACATGATGAAATGGCTAGGCCGTGCGGGGACCAAACTCCACGCTCGATTAGCCGAAGAGGTCAGATCGGTGGTTAGATCCAACGGTGGGAGTATTACAATGAGGGGCATGGAACAGATGCCATTGATGAAATCAGTAGTCTATGAAGCACTCCGAATTGAACCACCAGTCTCGCTACAGTACGGTAAAGCAAAACGTGATCTGATAATTGAAAGCCATGATGCTGCTTTTGAAGTCAAAGAAGGGGAGATGCTCTTCGGGTTTCAACCATTTGCTACCAAAGACCCGAAGATATTTACCCAGGCCGAGGAGTTTGTTGCCGACAGGTTTGTCGGGGAGGGAGAGAAGCTGTTGAAGCACGTGCTGTGGTCAAACGGGCCAGAGACAGAGAATCCGACGTTGGAAAATAAACAGTGCGCAGGGAAAGATTTTGTGGTACTCGTGTCTAGGCTGTTTTTGGTGGAATTGTTTTTAAGGTATGATTCATTCGAGGTAGAGGTTGCTAGCTCGCCTTTGGGAGCAGCTGTGACGGTGACTTCACTGAAGAGGGCAAGTTTTTAGATAAATGGTGATTCTGGTTTCTTGTGGGGGTAGTTTTGGGAGACGAGTTCTTATAGTGTATGTCAAGGTACCATTGCTTTCCTAGACATCACCAATCTCATGATGTACAAGTCGTTTCTTAGCTAATTTTATTGTAAAATAGTGATGTAACAGTGAACCATATGGTGAATAATAATGAAATGAAGTAGCATGGAGACATATATCTTGAAGTGTATAATGGTGGTGGTGAGCTGATGGGGGGAGGGGTCCTATCCTACTGCTGCTTCTTCTTTTTTTGTGAGTTGGACATGGACTTCCATATCATATTTATTTAGCTAGCGTAGTTGGCGAGATAGTGGATGGTATCTAAGTTTGTTAGTTTTGTTTTGTCTTGTCTGGAATTATCAGTATATTTTGTTTTAATTTAAAAAATAGAATAAATTGGATCAAATTTTATCTCGCTCATAATCTCAGTTTGTTCTAGAAATTTCACTTAAATTTTAGTCAAAATGTTTTAGTTTTGTTCTGTCTATTTTGTTTTGAATAAATAGTATTTTTTTTAAAATAATAAATAAGTCAATGTTATTTTTGAACTCATCAAGCTGATCGAGTTATATCAGTTCAATTCTTATTTTTTTTTAAATTTAAATTGCATAATTCTAAATAATTTTATTTTGGATGTGAACTAATTTTTCTTCTTAAATATATATATATATATATATATATATATATAAACAATACAACCATAAAACAAAACATTAAAATACTTTAAAACTAAAATATTTTATTACAATTAAAAAATAAAATACCATCCAAAATGATATTAACGGTTGGACAAATATTCTGATGCCAAGTTACAAAGCAGCATCACCATTCTTCGTTTTACATGGATGTAGAAAATGGGCTGAAAGGTCAAATTAAGACCAAAGATGATTTCGAGAGACTGCTTAAAAGTCGAAACTCAATAACTGATCGTCCTGAAATGACTTTTCCATGTACTTGTCTTAAAGTCAAAACGTGAGCCCTAAAGGGCTTTGACTGTTACACGATGTTTAGGTTCGGAGAAAGTGTACTCTCTCCGCATTTTTATCTGCCATCCAAGATCGGAGAACACCCGTCCGAGTATAATTTTTATTTTTATTTTTATTTTTCTCACTTTCAACCGTATATCGCATGAATAGCCATTCTTCTTTCGAAATCCCATGTGGTTTAAACCTGAAATCTCTGAGCAGCAAGGAATTAACCGCCCGATGGAGATGGCCTTATCCACGGAACCTGCCAGAAAAACATCTCTCTGACTAAGTGCCATGTCAGATTTCCACCATGCAAATCTTGGTATCCTGGAAGATGCGATTTTGTTTTCTTCTTTTATGCATGTGCTCCATCTGCAGCCCATGGGCACACCTGGTGGGGATATTGAAAAGTAATCACGTTTTATAATTTGGGAATCGTGACGACACAGTGATCAGATTTCAGATGGCGAATGATTAAAATCTGTTGGGCCTGCCACGGGAATATTTGTTTCAATATTACAATAAAACTTCATGTTCAGGTACAGTAAATGAATTTTAAATAAAAAAAAAGTAGACTAAGTTGAATTAATTATTTTTATTTTAATAAATGAAATAAACAACAATAATTGATGGATCAAGTATGTTTTAAAATCACAATAATATATGAAAAAAAAATATTTTTTAAAAAATAGAACAAGCAAGAATTGGAAAAAAATAGAACATAAAAGAATTAACTTAATTTGACCGAGTTAACAATAATTCAACTTAGATTATCTTGTTAAACTCACAAATCATGTCAGCAAATCGAGATAAACTAATAAAAACTTTAAAATATCTATTTTTTAAAAAATAATTAAAAAATAAATATAGAAAAGAGAATAAGTAAAAAAATAATATGGTCATTAGATCAAAAACATCCTATCTAGAAAAACAATGATACTCAATTTTTAATCAATCAAATATTGAATTATAAAATTAAGAAAAGAAGTTCAATTATACAAAAAGATTCAAAATAAAAAAAATAGCAATTAAAATAATGAAAATCAAAATTAAAATATATATTAAATTTTATGTTTTTATTAAAAAGAAAAATTAATTTAATAAAAGGATACAAAAAAGTTAAAACAATCAATACATTATGGATCAAAACTAGAAGAAAAAATAAAAATATATTTTTTTTATTAAAGGAACTGTAAAAAAAATCATTTTAATAAGAGGATAAAAATCAAAAGAATAAAGATCAAAATAAAAAAAATACATATCCCAAATTAGAATTGAATTTTGAAATAGAAAACAAAACTTTACACAAAAAAAAAAGCTAAGAACAAGAATTAAAAATCATTAAAACAAGGATCCAAATTACAATACCAATAAATCAGAGGACAATTATGAAATTTTGCACGACTAACTTGAGTTTGGAGGGGCCACGAATCGTGTCACCATCAACCACATGTCACTTTAAAAGAAAAAAAAAACATCTCACGTTTTCAATAAACTAGAAGGAGTGAAAGTCGTTGTAAATACCAACTATTTTATTTTTATATTTATTTAAATATAAAATTACCCTTCAATTGACATGATAATAACAAAACAAAACAAAAAACCTGAAAAAATAGAATAAAACCTCTTGAAACTAATTTTGAATCGTTCCTCTCTCTGGAAAAGGGTGGCTCTCCATGTTTCCAGGTCTGGGGGGAAGGATTAAAAGGGTCAAATTAAACAGCATTTGTAACTGGTGGGCTGTATTCAGAATGGATTTTTCCTACAGATTCAAGATCTCATTTTCCACGCTTTGACGGGTGGTACGAATTGACTAGCCAGGGACAGTTCAACATTATTTTTTATATATATATATAATAAAAAAAAAAACTATGAATTATCAAGAATACGAAAATAAATTCTCATAGCGACAGCCTAAAAGAATGAGTTGAAAGTTTAAAAAGAAACAGATAAAACACGCAAAGGATTTTGAAAATCTAGACTTTTATTAGATCCAAAATAGTCAGTCAAATGTAGATGGTTTGTTTATTTGAGATGCCCATAAAATTAAAATAAAATTTTTTCCCCTTTTTTCCCTTTTTTTTACCTTCAAATAATAATAATGATAAAAAAAAAAAAAACCCGAACCATGTGATCTTTCTTTTTGCATCGGTTGCATAATGTTCGGTCAACATGATGTTTCCCCCCCCCCCCATTATATGTAAGTGTATATATCTTAGAGTATATAAAATTTGTGTTTGTTTTTAAAAGTATTTTTTATTCAGAAATATATTAAAATAATATTTTTTTATTTTTTTAAAATATTTTTTTACACAAACATATAAAAATGATATATATATATTTTTAATTTCAAGTAAAAAATAAAACAAAAAAATTATTTTTTTCAAAAATAATTTTGAAACACGGTATCAAACGAGGCTATCTGCTCTAAATTACCTTGGCATGCTCCCAAATTTTGTTTTTGGACTAAAACCCCAGTTCCATTAAAAAAAATTAAAAAAGGATGATGTTTATATTATGCATAAATCTATAAAATACTATTTATTATGGTAGTATGTTTCTGAAAAACAAATTTCAATATGATTGAGGTTATGGATCATAAAAAATCTATTTGATATCATGGATCATGATTTTGTCTCTTTTTGGTCAATCAAATCCATGGGGTTTGTTTTTTCTTTTATTTATTTATTAATTTTTCAATGTTGAGCTTTTATTAATTTTTTAATTTAATTTTATCTTTTGATATTTGATTGATTTTGAACTAATTTTCTTTATTTGTTTTAGTTTGCTTTCTATAGATTATTGTATTATCAAATAAATATTATAAATCTAACAAGTTAGCTTTTATTGACCCGATCAATTTAATATATTTATATCTTAATATTTATTTTTTTATTAAAAGATACCATTTTGAAATTTTGCATAATGGACCCATGCTTTTGAAGAAAAAAATTAGTATGATTTGTTTTGTGTTTAAATTGTTTTTATCCGGCCAACAAGCAGGAAAATAACCTCGTCTATTCTATTCTTCATATTATATTAATTAAAATCAATTAATTATTCAATTGAAATATTAAAAAAAAATGAATGAATTGGTAACTTAAAATGTTCCCTTAATATGTGTGATGATATATATATATATACTAGCAACTTGCCCGCGCGTTGCCGCGGGTATTTTTTTGTATATAATTTAACATAATTAAATCTACAATGATAAATTTATATGATATAAGTAAATAAAAATTATAGATTCAAAGATAAAATGTTGAAAATTTTGAGTTGAGTTTGTCACGTAAGCATAGATTACATCTTTTAGAATATAGGTATTGCGTCATAAACGATCACAAAAGAGCGCGCACTAACATTAGAAAAAAGAGCAACATATTTGAATAAGAAAAAAAAAACTTACTGAAATCATTATTGTGCAGATAATAAAATTATACAAATCAATTAATAGAAAGAGCAAATAAAAAAAAAAGGAAAAGGAAGCAATATTAATTTAAAATATTTTAACAATAGCAACATCAGAGTCTTAACATCTAAAATTATTATTGCCGCTAGAATAAAAACAATAAAAATTATTAAATTATACCGAGGGAAAAAAATAAAAAGCATGAACAAAACAGTAAGCAAGAAAAATCAATTAAAAATTATTATTATTATTCTTCTTATTGTGAAAGAATAAATAATCACTATTATTATAATAATAGAATACATAATCACTATTATTATAATATTAATAATAATCACTATTATTATTATTCTTATTATAATTATTATGATTATGTTAATAATGAAAGAAACAAAAATAAATAAAAGACTAAAAATATCCAAGAAACTTTAACAAAAGATAAAAAAAAATAAAAAAAAAATATCATTGCTATTACTGGAAAAAAAACAAATTATCAAATTATCGGGAGGGAAAAATAACAACAAAAGAGTAAGAATGAAAAATAATTAAATCATGATTATTATTATTATTATTATTATAATTATTATTATTATTATTATGTTAATAATGAAAGAAACAAAAATAAATGAAAGGCTCAAAATTTCCTACAAACTTTAACAAAAGATTAAAAAAACAACAACTATTATTGTTATTAATGTCAAAACAATAAAAATTATCAAATTATCCTGAGGGAAAAAAACATTAAAAAAAGAATAAGTAAGAAAAACAATTAAATTCTTATTCTTCTTCTTCTTCTTCTTCTTCTTCTTCTTCTTATTATTATTATTATTATTATTATTATTATTATTATTATTATTATTATTATGTTAATAATGAAAGAAACAAAAATAAATGAAAGACTAAAAATATTTCAACAAAAGCTAAAAAAAAGAAAACAAAAACAAAAATTTATTATTGCTATTACTGGCAAAACAAAAAATATTATAAAATTATCGGGAGAAAAAAACAAACAGAAGAGTAAGAACCAAAAATAATTAAATTATTATTATTATTATTATTATTATTATTATTATTATTATTATTATTATTATCATTATGATTATTATTATTGTGTTAAATACATTTATATATACATGGACAAAAGTAGGGATTATTCTAGAAATATAAAAAAATAAAAGTATAAGGGCTGAAATGAAAATCAAATATAAAGGGATTAAATTTTTAAACATTGTCAAAGAATAAAAGAAACCAAATGAATTAATATCCAAAAAAAATTAAAAGAATAAGGATCGAAATGAAAAATGACATATATAAAAATCATTCTAATTGAAGGAGAAAATTAAAAAAAATTACTTGGAGGACCAAAAATAAATAATGACAATTGCTGTCATTTTAGAGAAAAATTAGAAGAAGAGGGACTGAAATCAAACTTTGCATATATTAGCAATTTCAATTGGAGGACCAAATCAAAGAAATGAAAACATCCGTACCGGAATAATTGAAGGAATAAAAAATAAATACAAAATCAAAACTATAAGGACTGAAATAAAACTTTCTTATATAATCAGTTTTAATTGAAGGGCACAATTGAAAATAATAAAACTTTAATTTGAATAAATCAGTAATAAAAACGAAATCAAAACCGCAGGGACCAAACTGAACTTCACACCAACATTAGGGACGGGAGCCGAATTTGGAGGCGGAAGGAGAGAGAAAGGCGACGTCGGAGAGAAAACCATCCGCCGCGGCTGAACCGGACATCCTTTCAGTGAACGCGCCGCGACGGAGGAGAGAGGACATCCCGTCGTATCTTCTGTCACGGTGGAAGTAAATTTCTGACGTCGGAAAGACGCCGCACGCGCCGCCTAACGGGCGCGTTCGTTTGGAACGCCGCTGGCGCGGCTAGGCGACGCGCCAGATGTCCCCCCGGGTAATGACCCAAAGAACCCTGTCCCCACTGGTATTTATGAAAATACCAGAGGGAAAAAGACGACGCAGCCCCCGTTTACTGTGCAATTTTTTGTCTTTTTCGGGGGCTTTTTCCGTCAGTGCACTGTGCAAAAAAAAGTGAAAAACCGACGGAGCCCCTCGTCCCTGTGCTGTATTTTGTCATTTTCGGGGGTCAGAGCGTCAATGCACCGTGCACATTGCGGCTATTAAAAAAAAAAAGCCAAAAACCGAAAATAGCCCCATAAAATATACACAAAACGCCGGATGACCAAGACGAATCTCGTCTGTACACTGCCATAATCTACAGTGGATTGTGAGACAGTGTACAGTGCTTTCAACAGGGATTTATCCACCCCAATTGTATATTTGGTAATATATATATATATATAAAATATATAAATAAAATAATATATTAGTGACTATTACAAAAAATAGAGAGAGAACAGCCGCCCAAGGATGTTGGACTGTAGAGAGATGGTACCACAAGCAAGGCGTGTTGATATTTGACTTCTCATCTAAAGCAAGATAGCTGTCTGACAAGTGTTGACTGCGTTTTTCAAATATATTTATATAATATTTGTGATTATTTTTTAAAGAAATATATTAAAATAATATGTTTATCAGTAACTGACAATACAGGAGAGCGATATCATGCGAAGATGTCACAAATTTCCAGTTGCTACCGAGCTCTGTGTGCGTGTGTTGCTGGCAGATTCAATGAAAGAATGAGCAACACAATCCTGCTAATCTGGGAAAGGAAAAACAGAGGCCCGGAATGAGGTACCTTCCCAGGCCCAACCACCGAGCTTAAACAAGGAGATGAACGGAGCTGGAACAAATTAAGGGACAAAACTGTTGAACAAAACGAGCTTACAACAGTGTATATCATGGGGGGGAATGAAACTAGACTTCCCATCTCAAATCACTTAATTATAACGCTGTTTAGCAAATTGCTTGAAGAAGGTGAGCTTTTTTCACTTAGCCATGGATCTTGGACAGAAACAGGTGAATTACGATTGGCCACTTCCGGTGACTTTCCACTGGGCTGTGTCTGGAGAACAAACAAACCTCTTCTCTCCGATTCTGTTTTTCTTACTGTCAAGTTCAGAGGCTTCTCGCTGACATTAGATGAAGAAGAGCACGGGGAAAAATCTAATGAGGTTGGGCAATTCATTTCCTCTGAAGAAGCCCATCTACTAAGCATTATCTGCTCTAGTTCTGCTGCAACTTCCACCATTGATGGCCTCATGTCCTTATGAAATGCGAGGCACCTAAACGCCACTTCTGCCACTTTATGCACTGAAGAAAAGGTCCAGGCATCACTATGTAAATCGAGGAACGGGTCAATGATCTCATCCAATCTCCCCCTGCTGATCTTATCAGCAACTAGAGCAGCCAAATTCACTTCATTCTGAGGCCTGGAAAAGTCCACCACCTTCTTCGCTGTTATGATCTCAACAAGAACAACACCAAAGATATAAACGTCACTTTTGTCCGAAAGATGGAAGTTTTGATGGTACTGGGGATCGAGGTAGCTTGGAGTTCCTTGCGGGGCAGTAGAGATGTGTGATATTTCAGTCATGCCATGTCTAGAAAGACCAAACTCTGCAACTTTGGAGCTGAAGTGGTAGTCTAAGAGTATGTTGCTCGACTTGATATCTCTATGATATATCGGGGGATCCATAGCAAAGTGGAGATGGGCTATAGCTTTAGCAGTATCTGTAGCAATAGCAAGGCGAACAGGCCAGTCAAGTCCATCACCTCTCTCTCTCTCTCTGTAAATGCTGGCACAACGTCCCATTCGGCATGAATTCATAGACAAGAATTTGCTCGCCATTTTCTATGGAGAAACCTAAGAGGCGGACTAGATTCGGGTGACTCACAGAAGAAATGAGCTTGATTTCGTTCATCACTTGCTCAATGTTGTCCATATCTCCATGTTTGATCCTCTTAATGGCAACCCATGAGTCGCTGTTGAGTTTACCAGCATACACAGTTCCAATTCTTTGTTTCGCAGAGAAACTATTTGTGGCCATCTCTATTTCTTTGTAGGGATAGATGGGAATGTTGATGTCTGCAGCTTCAGCTAGGTGGAGTTTTCTACGGCTTTTGGCTTTTGACGCCGAATTCCTCCGTATGAGACAGCAAAATAGACCCAGACTGGCCCCTACTCCAGCCACAACGCCTGAGAAAGAATTTCAAAATTTAAGACTGCAATTTAAACTGTGATAAAATAAAAAACCTAGATTCAGCATTTGCAGAAGATAATTTGCATTTACTTTCTATTACAACCTATACATTCTTTTCATTACATTGAATATGAGTGAATTATTCTTTCTAGTTCAGTTATAGGTGATACAAATAATTAATTACCTCCAAGTAAAACAGCAACTCCAGACCCTCCTCCATATTTTCCAGACAAATACTTGGCAGAATTGCAACCTGCAAAGGCTTTGACATCGAGAAAACCATATTAGTAAAACAGAAAGTATCGGTGTGACACTTAAAAAGAATTTCTAGGAGCCATATCTATTTACTGCATTCAAGGTTACTGTCATTAACATTTCGCTTTAGGTTTCGACAAGCCGACCAAGTCCCTGGCCATTAGATCTTTGGTCATTTCTTAATCAACACTTTCAATACTAGTCCATAATCAATATATAACTATTTTTTGACATAACCTTTCTTTTTTTATGTCAGGAAACCACACTCCCTGAAAAACACACTTTATAAGTCCATATAAGCGAGTAAATTCTGGTTGTCTCAGATTTTTACAATAAATACATGTCTTAACTCGAACTCGAGACCTGTTATGTAAATTGCAAGTCCTCTAACATCACATCACGCTCTTTAGGATGACATAACCTTCCTTCCTAACACAAAATATGAGATCCAAACTATCCTTTCTTCTTCTCCGTGTTTAGATTGGAGATTTTCCATGGCCCAAAACACATTAGGACAATTACATTCCCCTACAGGAGGGCATATTTTAGAATACCTCAAGGGCCCTGAACCTATTTTTCTGAATGCTTATCAAAGAAGCCATGCCCTTCCATAAAATGATAGAAACAATTTGGTCCCACTTGCCTAATTACTGATCATAAGCTCGACAGGATTAGTAATTTTAACCGCTTGACTTGAGGAGTATATATCAATGCTAAAGGGTCAGAATACTATTGGGGCCACTAACCAGTACTTTTTTTTCAAAAAAGATATGCATTCGTAATCATATCACTCTCCATTATGAGATAAATTCTGCTAGTGCTTATAGCTCAGCATAAGAAACAATTATGTACTGCTGGCACACCCACTCTGGTCGAGAGACCAGGATTTAGTGTTTGACTCTAGTTGGATCAACTGAGCGAGACTCGTCTTGCTAAAACATTTCGCAGAAACACTGCTAGTGCTTATACCTTCGTTTGATTATGCTCTTTCTTTGAACTCCTAAGAAGGTATAGCAGACAAGAAATATTATACGTTCAGGCTGGAAACTCCATTTCGATGAATGAGCATAAGCTCATTTTATTTAATCACTTCTTAACTACTCCAAATTTTTAAACACCTCCTTAATGTTTATATACGCATGGCCTTTTCAATCAAAACAAAAATGTTGAGATCATTTAGTTATAGCCACAATTATTTTAACAAGAGTACTGGACCATATGATGTGATCAACAAGCTAATCTTTGACCTTAGGCAGCTAGGAAAAAAGAAAAGACACACTGTAAAAATTCAAGAGTATATTTCTTCTTCAATTTTCTGACTTACTTACATTAATGTTTCTGTGCAGGACTATTTATAATCTACTCTATGCTACAAAACAAAGAACACACATTAATTTCCTAAGCACTAAGGGCCAAGAGCTGTTATAACAGAATTTGTTATAACAGCTCCATTCACAGCTGGGATTTAACACTCCCCCTCAAGTTGGAGCGTAGATATCTATCATGCCCAACTTGTTAATTGCACCGTGAAAGATTCTTCCTGAAACCGCTTTTGTGAGTACATCAGCCAACTGATCTTCTGACCTTACAAACAGAAATTGTATGATTTTCCGATCAAGGTTTTCTTTAATAAAATGTCGGTCGACTTCAACATGTTTGGTACGATCATGTTGTACAGGGTTGTGTGCAATTTCGATAGCTGCTTTATTGTCGCAGTATAAACTCATGGATGGCTCGTAATCAACTCCCAATTCCTGTAACACATGCTTTATCCATAACAACTCGCACACACCGTGAGCCATACCTCGGTATTCTGCCTCCGCACTTGATCTGGCGACCACTTTCTGTTTCTTGCTTCTCCAGGTTACAAGATTACCTTCTACAAAGGTAAAGTATCCTGACGTCGATCTTCTATCTGTCTGATCTCCTGCCCAGTCTGAGTCTGTGTACCCTTTAATTTCACGAACTTCATTTTTCATGAATAGTAGTCCTTTTCCTGGTGCACTCTTCAAATATCTTAAGATCCGATATACGGCTTCCATATGCTCCTCTCCTAGTGAGTGCATGAATTGGCTCACCACACTGACTGCATATGCTATGTCTGGTCTCGTATGTGATAAGTATATCAGTTTCCCGACTAACCATTGGTAACGTCCTTTATCTGCTGACGTTTGATTCTCTGACTCTCTTAGCTTGTGGTTCATCTTCATCGGTGTATCAGCTGGTTTACATGCCAGCATTCCGGTTTCTGTTAATAAATCTAACACATACTTCCGTTGTGATAGACATATCCCAGTTCTTGACCTTGAAACTTCAATCCCCAAGAAATACTTCAGTTGTCCCAAATCCTTCATTTCAAATTTTGAAGCTAGAAATCGTTATAGCGATTTTCTTTCTTCTAGATCATCTCCTGTTAGGACCATGTCATCCACATACACTATCAATGCTGTAGTCTTCCCTTCCCTGTGTTTTATAAACAAAGTATGATCGGAGTTACTTTGTTTATAGCCGAATTCTTTCATTGTGGAGGAGAATCTTCCAAACCAAGCACGGGGTGATTGTTTTAGACCATATAACGCCTTCTTCAACTTGCATACCTTGCTTATACTTGGGAATTTACCTTTAGCTCCGGGTGGTAAATCCATGTAGACTTCTTCTTCAAGGTCTCCATTGAGAAAGGCGTTCTTGACATCAAATTGCTGCAATGCCCAATCTCGGTTTACTGCTAGAGCTATGAGGATGCAGATGGTGTTGATTTTTGCAACTGGGGCAAAAGTCTCCTGATAATCTATTCCATATTTCTGTGTATATCCCTTTGCCACTAACCTTGCTTTGTACCTGTCTATACTGCCATCCGCATTTAGTTTAACTGTGAAGACCTATTTGCATCCAACGGTCTTCTTCCCCTCGGGTAGTGGACACAACTCCCAAGTGTTATTCTTTTGGAGTGCTTCCAGTTCTTCGTTTATTGCCACCGTCCACTTTGGATCTGCTAATGCATCATGTACATTACTAGGAATAGATACAGTAGATAATTGATTAACAGTTAATGCATACGAACATGACAACCTATGGGAAGAGACATAATCACTGATTGGGTATTTAGTCTTATTTTTCGGATCAGGTTCATATTGTTTTTTCGGGACTCCTCTATTTGACCTCAGGGGGTATTTATTTACTCTATTTTCAACAATAACAGGAATTTCGTTATCAAAAATAGGAAGGATAGGATTTTGATTTACCTGAGGAAGGACATTCTGAGTTGATTCTTCGGTTAATGGTGTAGACATTTGCAACTCTGATGATAAAGGGGGGTTATTGCTCGGGAGATTCTGATCAATGCTCGGCTCCAAATTCTCACTGTTGCAAGGAGCTACATTATTTTCCCTTGTTTCGTCAGAACAATTCTCAACCATTCTTCCATTTTCCTCTACTTCAAATAGACCGTCATTCTCTTCATTGTTTCTCTCCCCCTGAAGAGATGACCCAGAAGCTCCCCCTGAGTAATAGGGTTCCATTTCATGAAAGGAGGTATCCAAGGTCACATGTAACTTTGGGTGTAGAGGATCATAACACCGGTACCCTTTCTGAAATTCAGAGTATCCAACAAAAACACATTTCTTCGCACACGGGTCCAGTTTATTCCGCAGAACCTTAGGAATGTACACATAGACTGTACATCCAAAAATTCTCGGTTCTAGGTTCGGTAAACGAGGGATGGATAGCAAGGATTCCATTTTTTGTTGAGGAGTCTGAAAATGGATAACACTGGATGGTGTGCGATTGATCAAGTAGGCTGCCGATTTCACTGCTTCACCCCAATAAAACTTGGGCATATTCATGCCGAAAAGTGAGGCACGGACGACTTCCATAATTTGTCTATTTTTCCGCTCGGCTAGACCATTTTGTTGTGGAGTGTAGGTGCATGAAGTTTGGTGTCGAATTCCATGATTGCCCAAGAATGTACCTAAAGTTTTATCCATAAACTCCGTACCATTATCTGATTGCAGTGTACGAATCGGCCTCTGGTATTGGTTTATCACCATTTTATGAAATTCCTGAAAAGCTGTACTTACATCGCTCTTATTCTGAAGGAGAGAAATCCAAGTCATCCGGGTACACTCATCAATAAATGTAACAAAATAACGAGCATGTGAAAATGACGGGACCTTTGCAGGACCCCAAACATCAGAATGAATAACTGCAAATGGCTCTGAGCTTTTATTCAAACTTGGTAAATAAGGGATATGGTGGCTTTTGGCCAGTTCACAAATTTCACATTTAAACTCTAAATTACTGATATTTGAGAACATAAGTGGTTTTAGTTTCTTAAGATACCCAAAAGATAGATGTCCGAGCCTTCGATGCCATAACCATACGAGTGCTTCAGCTTTGTCCTTATTGTTTGCCTGATGTGTCTGACTGAGTTTCCCCCCCCCCTTTTTCGGTTAACTCCAGATAATAAGATTATCCCGTCTAACACCATAACCAAGAATCTTCCGGGTCAGAATATCCTGAAATACACAAAAGAAAGGCCAAAATGTTACAGTACAGGAAAGGGTAAAAGTAATTTGGCTAACCGAAAGAAGGTTGTATTCGAGTGATGGCACAACAAGAACGGTATCCAGGGTGAGAGAATCATTCAAGATTACAGATCCGGCTCCGGTAATTGGGGAAGTACTACCATTAGCGGTACAAATAATTGACTGGGAGGAAGTTTTTGAGGAATTTAAGTTACCAGGGTCTTTAGTCATATGTTCGGATGCACCTGTATCAATAATCCAAGAACTATTCTTAGTAATAACAGAGAGTGCAGAAGTTTTACCAATTATACCTGGATGAGCCACAGTCGTAGTGGGCTGTGCCAGATCTGATTCCGCCAGATGGACCCGAGGTTTTCGGATAATTTTCTGAGGTTTTTTCGTAAAGTCCCACCAGTCCGGGTAGCCAATAATTTCAAAACACCTCTGTTTTGAATGTCCCTTTTCACCGCAATGAGAACAAATCAGTCCACCAGTATTTTTGTATTTTTGGTCAACCCGGTCAACCCGGTCAGCCCAAATTCGGTCAGCTATAAAGGGCAAAAAATTTTGCCCTAATTTCTCATCCCTTTCTCCCCGCGCAGCCCCCCTTCCCTGTCTCTCCTTCCCGAGTTCGATCGGCCGATGGTACCTCGTCACCATCGCCGATCGCTCGGAAAAACCTGGGGGGCTGCCATTTCCGGCCATGATCGTCTTTTGGGAGTGTTCTCTCCGAACACATGCATATGCTCCCTCAAGATCGAGCTGGGGTTCCTTTCGAAGGATCTCTCCATGGATTTGCTCAAAGCCAGGGTCAAGGCCACTTAGGAAGATGTGGACCCTGAGCTGAGCCATGGCTGAGTGGTGGTGAAGGACGCCGTCGACTGTCCTGGCCTGAGGTGCAGTCCGGCCGTCGATTTCTTGGAAGATGGCGACGAGCTCGGTGTAATAACTGGACAGTGGTCGTCCATTCTGACGAGTATTGAACGAGCGTTGATTAAGCTCGAAGAGGCGAGTTGCATCGGAGCCGTCGTAGAAGGTTCGCCCGACGGCGTCCAAAATCTCCTTGGCCATCGGGAGGCAGATGAACCTCTCCATCAAGGACGGGGTCATCGAGTCAATTAGCCAACATTTGACTCGATGATTCTCGGTAACCCAAGATTCCAGTCGTGGGTCGCCGGATTCGGGCTTCGCAATGTCTCCGGTAAGGTATCCCAACTTGTTTCTAGCTCCGATTCTCATTTCTATGAGTCTTGACCATAACCTAAAATTGGTTTCATTTAGGATAATGTTCAATGTGAATGCTGAATTGTCTGAGGATGGGGTCATTGAGGTTAGTGGATTTGTGGAATTAATTTCCATTTTGTTCGTGTTTGGTTTCTGTGAAATCTGGGATGTTTGGTTTGTTTGTGTTTTGGTTTGATTTTGGGGCTAGGGTTCTTTGGGAAAAAAGGACTGATTTAAACAGTAGAGGTTTCGAGATGGGATTCAATTTCTGGGTTTCTGGGGAAAGGTTTGTGGGTGTTTGGTTGCTGGGAAAAACTGGGTTTTCTGGGGAAAAATTGTGGGTGTTTGGTTTCTGGAAAAATCTGGGTTTCTGGGGAAAATTTTTCGTGTTTGGTTGCTGGGAAAGTCTAGGTTTCTGGGAAAATACGGGTGTTTGGTTTCTGATTTGAACAGTGTGTGTTCAATGAACAGTAATACGGGCACTGTAGCCTTCGAAAAAAAATTCAAATTCGAAAAAAAACCTTTAGATCTGCTCTGATACCATGTAAAAATTCAAGAGTATATTTCTTCTTCAATTTTCTGACTTACTTACATTAATGTTTCTGTGCAGGACTATTTATAATCTACTCTATGCTACAAAACAAAGAACACACATTAATTTCCTAAGCACTAAGGGCCAAGAGCTGTTATAACAGAATTTGTTATAATAGCTCCATTCACAGCTGGGATTTAACACACACCGTATATAGTAACTTAATTCGGTAATTGGTACGTTCTGGCAACCAAAACTGACCTTTCCGGTAGCCAACCCCGGCAAGATATCCATCACCAACTAGCCCATCTCTGCACTGGCACCGAAATCCAGACCCTGCAGGCGATTCAACTTGAGTACAAATGGCATCCTTAGAGCAACGACAGTCCCCTTGAAGCCACCACCACAGCTCCATCATCTGAATCTCTAAGGAAACACCAGAACCAGTGAAAGACTCTGTTGATATAGATGACAAAAGATACTGACAACGGCTAATCTTGGCCATGCTATAATCAAAGAAACCGTCTTATGTAACTTCCTTGGAAAAACAACTTAAGTTGTTGTTATTTGAACAATTAAGTGACTCGAAATGAGTCTGCACTTTTATAGAAGGTATATTGCATGGCGATACTGCAGAGGTACAGTTGTGTAAAAGAATTGCGTTTATTGACTTTGGAGCATAGTTTTTGGTAAAAAGATTGTCGAGGGCTTCGAAAGGACGGTTACATTTGGGTTCAAGAATGATCTTTATTGAATTTTGGCCTATGATCTGGACTGAAAACTCATTGATAAGCATCTCACCACTTGGGCTACAATTTAAATGGATATCACAATCGGCAGAGAATCCAAAAGGGTATGGAAGATTGTTGGTGCCACATGTTCTGTTGCATCTGAACTTGATGGAAGCATGAGCTTCGATTAATGAAGTAGCCAAGATTGCTAAGAAGATGGCAGTGTGTTGTTGAAGGATCATATTTTTACTGCAAAGGCGTCAAAGAAATTAATCAACTGAAACTGGTGTAGAAAGAAAGAAATAAATGAATAACAGAACGGGTAAGTGTTCAAAGATGGAAGGCATGGAGGACTCTGATGATCAAAATGGATAAGAAAACGGAGACTCCTGAAATATTGAGATTCTGGGTGACTTTTGTGTTGAAGGTTGAGTTCAAGGACTAAGGTCTGATATAGACTAACACGAATTTAGAAATGGATGGCAGTAAGGAATCTATGCGTGGAGAGATACACAAAGAAAAAAGAAAAAAAAAAGGAGTTTCTTCCCTTTCAACTGAAATTAGCCCTTTCAAATCCTGGAATTTAAGCTATTTCTATCGCACCCCATGACCCCAGCAACCGCATAATTTCTGTCACTGTTTCAGAGTGTGATTGGGTTATTTTTAAAAATATTTTTTATTTAGAAATATATCAAAATAATTTTTTTATTATTTTTAAAAATTATTTTTGACATTAATATATGAAAATAATCTAAAAAACACCATAAAAATATAATTTAAAATAAAAAATAAAAAAATTTATTTTTTTTCAAAAACACTTTTAAAACACAGCATCAAACACTCCCTGAAAAAAGGGACATAAAATGAAACGGGGAGAGGGGGAGAAGAGAAACGGAAAAGATTTCGCACTGAGTTTTTTTCTCATAATTTTCCCTTTTTCATACCACCACCATTGATTCATAATGCCATGTAACAATCGATTATTCTTGAGCTCGGGAGTTGAAAGTTCAACATACATCATGACAGCCTCACTTGACATCATTTTATCCTCCACTTGTGCTTTGTTCTCTTACGATGTCGTTTTTCCTAGAGTAAGTTACTAGCTACTCTTTAGGCACTGACTGGGTTTTTAGTGAGGCACTGACTGGGTTTTTAGTGAAACTATAATTTATTCCTTAGAATATGAACTCGTATACCAGAAAAATCTTGAAAACCAAAAGCTAAAAGGGGACAAATTTAATGTAAATCACCCTGTACTGCTCCATTTGAACATTAATTATTGTTCTTGATTAATAATCTGTCACTTCCAATTCCTCGCAAAAACTTTGATTCTCTAATCTGTCGTCATCGGACCGTTAATAGCTTGATCAACAGTAATAATAATAATAAAAAAAACATCATCAAAAGTCATCATCATCACTAGTGAATGTGGCCAGAGCCTGAAATTAGGGTGGCAGCACTTCCACGCGCGAAAAGGGCGATATGCTGTTAGAAGATAAGCCTATGTAACCACGACCCGGCAATTTCTTTTTATTTTTTTTAATTTTAAAAGTTTAGTTTGGTATCATCATATTGATTGTATTTTAAAATTTATTTCTAGTATTAGCATATTAAATCTATATATAATTAATAAAAACAATATTAATTATCTATTAAAAAGAAACGAACATAGGCTAAATAATGGTAATGCCAGGGTGATTAATAAAGAAAGCAATTTGACAAAAAGAAATCATAGGTTAGGGGACTTGGGTTTGACTTTACAGGGAGTGGTGTCAGATGATCTATCCCGCTATGCTTGGCAATGATTGAAAATATGTTTCATATAAACGGGGGCCTTTGCTTTTCAAACGTGATCTTGACCATTAACGGCGGTAGATCAATTAAACTGACGAAGATGCTGAACATTGCTTCTTGATCAATGTTATAAAATAAGAAAATGAAAATAATATTAATAATAATAATAATAATAATAATAATTCAATAATAGACAGAAACAATTGGGCAAGTAGGATCATCAACGTATTTATAATATTTTATTTTATTTATTATTATATGATCAAGGAAGGGTTTGTCACTCCCAAACACTGTTTGCTAATGTTATCACTAAAGGTATAAAAATAAAACATAAAAAATAATAATTTCGGGCTCAAAAACAAATGAGGCCTTATTATCTTTCTCTGACTGATCTGACACTAAATTATCGCACATCCATAGTTGATGTGGCCTTGACACTTGGCTTTTTGTTCCTGGCCTCCTCCTACCTTGAAGTTCAATCATTGGCTGTGGGGTGATTCCAGTCAGAAAATAGAAGTTCAAACTTTTTTTTTATGCTATTAAATTCCACTGTAAAGTTTATTGTATTAGTTTATAATAACAATTAAAATCTTGTTTGTTTTAAGTTTTTATAATATATATATATATATATATATATATATATATATATATTAAAAAATATATGTGATTAAAATATATATATCTATATATATATAAATCACATATTTTTTTTTTAATTAACCCTAGAACAAGTAGTCCACATAATACCAGGATCTGGGTATTAATCCCATATCAACCTACCAAGCTAACAAAAATATTAAAATAGACCTAAGAGGCAATCTCAGATTCTAGATAGGATATGCAAGAAGGAAAATCAATGGTACCACAGGAATAAAACAAAAAAACAAAATGAAAAAAAAAGAAAGAAAACAAATAAACATGGTCCCCCCCAAAAAAAAATAGTAATCATGAAAAAAAATACCAGTGGAGCCGTATTGGTCTTCGATTCTAGATCTAGAATTAATATGAGCAATCCATTTTATTAAAATATTCTAATTTCATTAAACATATAGAAATAGAGGTAGCTTATTGATATCGTGTGATGGAAATCTATTTTAATTATATAAATTATAGATGAATATATTTTTTTATTTTCTTAGTTAAAAAAATCATGATTTTTTAAATTTAATTATCAATAACACCATAAATATTTTCGATTGCACTAAGAAAATATTATTTTTTACTTATTCATGATGAAATAAGTATTAACTTATTTCTTTTCTTTTTTCTTTTTTTCACATTTAATTATTTTTTGGTTTTTTTATTATGAAAAAATTGAATATGGACAAGCACATCAAGAAAAATATAAAGGGAAAAAAATCATGTTTTATTTTTAATGTTCAACTCGTTAAAACAATACTATCATCATATGCCACTGTTTTAAGAAACCATAAACACATGTATCTCTTTATCTTGTAAAATGATATATAAAATAACTCAAATGAAAATAAAAGATTAAGTATAAATCTAGGGTAGCATACACACACACACACACACACACACATTCAATTATTAAATGTCTAAATTGATATTATCATTTAAGGGATGTTTCTCTTACATTTAACATCATCATGTAAATATTTTTTTCTTAGAATTTTACAATAAAATTATTTTATAATTTCTATTGAATAATGGTGTAAAAAAATATATGATAATTGTAGGATGATTATGAATCAATAACATCAAACAAGATGGTGTTAGGGTTACAATAATTATAACAATTACAATTAGGAAAGTGAAGGTGGAGGTGATAATATCAAAGATAATAGTGATGAGGTAATGAAGATGAAAGTTATGATTGTTCTATAATATTAAATTTAAAATTTATGTTGCAAATCTTTCAATATAATAAGTGACTTAACTATAGATAAACATAAGTATATCATCTTCATCAATCAATCTCTTATGTATTTCATTTTCATATATTTTAAAAATACAAAATGTAGCGTAATAGCCAACAAATTATAATGATAAATGACCAAATTGGAACAAGAATATTAAAATTTGAGGAACCAACCATGCTAGTGATTTATAGAGGGCCGATCTATTTTTCATTAAAAAGTGTAAATGGGTAAAAGCTAAATCGTCTGTTGATTTAGAAAAAAAAAAAAAAAAAACAAGGCCCACCTATAATGGAAAGCATGGAGGCTTTAATGAACCTTGTAAATTGTCGTTTCTTACAACGGGCCCCTAGATAGGCTTGACAGTAGACACAACGAAGCTAATCTCTAAGGGTGTGTTTGGTATTGCCTTTGCTTTTGTGGTTGAGGTTTTAAAAAAAAGAAGTTTCATGAAAAGCACTTTAATTGCGATTCAAAATAAGTTTTGTAGTGTTTTGTTAAAATTGTAGTTGAGTTTGAGGTTAATAAAAAATAGTTTCATGTGTTTGGTTACTAAGCTTTTCATATTGCTTTCAACTTGTAAAATTACTTTAAAGGACATACACATATACACACACATTTATATATATAACAATAAGAGATAATTGAATAGAGAAAAAGAAAACCTGTAGATGTATAAATTAATAGACTTGATCTTCGATATGTCTCTCTCTAAGGTAATGTTTGGGACAAGGTGCAAAAATTGTTTATAAAAAAAATCATTGTTTTTTAATATATTGTTTTTATTTTCTTACATGATCTATATGATTATATTAAAATTAAATTTCAAAAACCAAAAAGATTTTATTTTAATGTTTTTCCAAGTAAAGAAAAAACCTTGCAATGGTCAAAATTAGCAAACCAATATAAAAAATAATAATTCATCACAAATAGAATAATATAATTAAATTATGATTTACTCTATCATTAAACCATTTCTCCACATATATATGATAAGAAAAATAATAATTAAACTAATCATAGGTTAAATAGGGTATTTGCATCCAAAAAAAGTTAATTGTTGAAAATGAAAGATAGTGATTTTAACATAATTACATAGTTTTTTTTGTTACCATTCCACCTTTTCATCATTAAATCCAGTTTTAATTTATTTACAGACATGTCTAATTTTTATTGCTCTGTATTATGTATATTTTAATTATTATATTATTTTTTCCGTTGATGATATTTATTTTCTTTCATAATGTTAAAAAATCATTCAGTAAAAAAAATCATTTTTTATACTTTTTAATATAAATCACTCTTTAATTGATTAATTTTTTTCCATTAAGAAAAACAATAATTTACTATAATTAATTTATTTTGTAATTGTTATAAATTATATGAAATGATTTATTATTTATTTTAATCAATTTTTTTACATATTAATTTTATAAAATAAAAACATAATTTTTAAAACAATTATATTTTTTTTTAAAAATAAATATTATTATGTGTGTTTAAATGAGAGACAAAAGTGAGATTAAACATATTTTTTTAAAAATAAAATTATATGCTCGGATCCATATGAGCAATCAGACACTAAGTGGGTGTTTGGGGCGGCGGTTCAACGTGGGGTTGCGTTGAACCGTAGCCCCAATCGTAGCATTACCAAACGGGAAGGGTTTTTTTCCCGGTGGGTCCCACCTAAAAACCTGCGGTTGCAACGCGTTTTGAAAAGCTTTGAAAAGATGCTTTTAAAACGAACGCGACTCAAACTTACACGCACCAGAAGAAACTTACAATGTTTCATCTCAGCATTATGTTAGGGTTGGGGGACCTCGCCTTCTCTTCTCTGCTCTTCTGGATGAGATCAAATCATCATTTCTGAATTATCAGTTGGCAGATGGAAGCATTGAGTGAAGAAGGGTCGTACCATTAATTGCTAGCGACCGTGAAAAACTTGTTGGAGCATGGAAATTCTTTGCCAAAAAGAAGGAAGCACTTACATCGTGGGGGCCTGGTGATCCTTTTAGCTCCACATCTGTTACAACTGGAGCTCCATTAGGGTCGTCAGCCTCTGTAGTAGGTGGCCAAGGGTGAGGGAACAAACCCAGCGGCAGCTGCGGAGTTGCAGCAGTTGCAACCTTCCGAGGGTCATACCGACCACCACACAGCACCATTCTTGACGTCGCCACCATATAAAGAACCACCTCGGCCTCCTTTACCCGTCGGTACCGGCCGTTGACCCTCTTGTCACAGGTGGTGAACAGTAAATATTAACATTGTTCACAACATTTCGGCTAATAATTCAAAACATGAACGAAAGGTGCAACGCACCGTTTTGTGCCCGTGTAATATTTGCATCACAGTTAACCGTAACTGATTTTTTTTTGGACTTTTAATAAACTAAATTTGTTTCCTTTTGCATGGTTGTGCCTGTTAAAGGTTTTTTTTATGGTTTTTTCATTTTTATTTTAAATAATAATAATAAAACGGAATAAATCGTATAAAATATTAATGATAAAATAAAATATTTTACTTAATTTGCAAAATGTTATTATTTAATTTATTAGAAGATGATCACAATGTGATATTATTTTTGTTAAATATGATCGCAATCTTAATTTTATTCCTGAAGATATTTTATCAGATGTTGTTCCTCGATCAAATAGTCAGTAATCGCATTCGCGTTCACGTATGGATTTAGTTCGTGATGGAATTGCAAGTAGTTTGATTATTTCAATTATTTTGTTATAATAATTATTAATAAATATACAAAATTATTCCAACAAAATATTTATATATGTGTACATATGTATGTGTGTGTATACATGTGTATTTTTAATTAATTTCACAAGTTGACAGCAATATGAAAATCATGGTAACCAAACACACAAAACTGCTTTTCATTAAACTCAACATCAACCACAGTTTTAACCAAACACAAATTTCAATTACGAACCGCAGCTAAAAATGCTTTTCATAAACCTGCTTTTTTTCAACCTCAACCATAACAGTAACAGATGTGCCAAACAGGCTGTAAAGCATCCACCACATAATGAACACAGCCAAATCCCATCTAATGAGATCAACGATCCCTGTTTTTCATTTTTAAGGGAACCCAAATCTCTCTGTTCAAGCAGTCACAAAGTTGAACGTGAACACGTGTCAAAATCCCACGCCCTATATCTTGTTACCGTTAATTTCCCAGCTATTTATGCATTATAAGGACTCCTTGTCTTCTCTCCCGCCTTCAGTTTCTCTCATATTTTTAACAACACTTTTTTTTTTAGAAGAAAAACCAATCAACC
>OZ037755.1:8580753-8766554 GCA_964035475.1 Salix caprea | reverse complement strand
CCACCAGACACCGAGATCGAAATTCGGTAACATTATGCATTCTGATCCAAACCTTTCAGCAACAGCAGCGGCAATACCCCGTGATGAAGTTTTCAGCTATCGAAATAGCAGTGCTTCTTCCTTTCCAAGCCCTGCCCGTCTTGACCCTAACAGGATGAGCTGTGAGGGGTCTCCTATGACCATGTCACCATGGAACCAAACCGATGGCGGTTCCAATTTTCCGTGGTCATTCGAAGAAAATCTTCCTCAAAATGGGCTAATTGGTTCGCTTGTTCGCGAAGAAGGTCACATTTATTCCTTGGCTACAACCAAGGATCTTCTTTATACAGGTTCTGATAGCAAGAACATTCGCGTGTGGAAGAACTTGAAGGAGTTCTCTGGATTCAAATCGAGCAGCGGCTTGGTGAAAACCATAATAATTGCCGGCGAGAAGATTTTTACCGGTCACCAGGATGGCAAGATACGAGTATGGAAGGTTACTCCAAAGAACCCAACGATACACAAGAGATCAGGAACCTTGCCTACATTAAAGGAAATACTCAAGAACTCTATCAGACCAAGCGCATACGTCCAAGTGCGAAACCGTTCTGCTCTCTGGATCAAGCATTCTGATGCCATTTCATGTTTAACCCTCAGCGAGGACAGAACCCTTATGTATTCTGCTTCCTGGGACCGGACTTTCAAGGTATGGAGAATCTCAGACTCTAAATGTCTTGAATCAATCAATGCCCACGATGACGCTGTTAACTCTGTCGTGGCGAGTCTAGAAGGCATGGTGTTCACAGGCTCAGCTGATGGAACGGTGAAGGTGTGGAAACGGGAGCAACAGGGCAAAACGACAAAGCATTCTCCTGTTCAAACATTGTTGAAACAAGAGAGTGCGGTTACAACGTTGGCCGTGAACACCTCTGGTTCGGTTGTGTACTGTGGGTCCAGTGATGGAATGGTGAATTATTGGGAATGCGAGAAGCTGTTCTCCCATGGCGGGGTACTCAAGGGCCACAAACTTGCTGTTCTGTGCCTCGCAGCCGCAGGGAATCTGGTCTTTAGTGGATCAGCTGACAAGACCATATGCGTGTGGCGAAGGGATGGCAAGCTTCATGCAAGCATATCTGTGCTGACAGGGCATACCGGACCCGTGAAGTGCCTGGCGGTGGAGGAGGATCATGAGAAATCCAAAGACGGCGATCAACGATGGGTTGTGTACAGCGGGAGTCTGGATAAGTCTGTGAAGGTCTGGAGCGTGGCTGAGATGGCACCTGATATGTATCAGATGGCCATGATGCAACCGCGGCAGCAACACTTTGGCTCCGATGCAGATTCATTGCCATCTGATGGAAGCAGCAGAGCTGGTAAAAACAGGGGAGGCAAATCTTCAGATCCTTGAACTTTAATTGCACATTAATGTAATCAAGATCAATCTAATTATTAAACATTGTGAGTCAGTGAAACAAAGAATCGATTCCATTCTTTCCTTGCTGGGTTTGACGATGGAGGTCTGGGGTTGGGGATAGCGGCTGCTCATCTGTATTTTTTTCAGCGGCATTGTATTGAACGTTGTAAATACAGGTAAAATGAATGACTGTCTGACTATTGACAGGTACATTTTACAAAACAAAGTGGGGATGCCAGCACGGTGATCATAAGCCCAAGTGTTTCGTAATTCAGTAACCTCGCAAATCGAACTTCAATCCCACCAGATATTCTTTTTGTTCAAAAGGCAGTCACGTTGGAGTTTTTTGCTCGCTGCACGTTCATTTTTCTTCGGTACAATACAGAAAATCAATTTGCATCTACCTTTACCCATGGATTTGAGAGTTCTTTTTTAATTAAATAAATTACCTATTTTTATAAGATAACATTTATAAGTTTATATTGTGAACGCCAAAAAAACTATATATGATAAATAACTAAATTTAACAAAATAAAAACACATTAATTACAAAATGTTAAAATAAAAAAAAATAAAAACATCTAAGTTTTAACAACATAAAATAATTATAAATTAGTTCATTGCATGAAAAAATAAATACAGAAGTTCTTAAAAAATTGTCTTCATTTTAATTCCATCATTATATAATTATAAAAAGCTGAAATTCAGAGTCCTATGATAAGAAAATTACTTTTATTTTATTAATTATTCTGATAGCATTTTAATTGGATTTATGTAGAGAAATCCAGGAAATTAATTATGGTAGAGCACAATTTTAAAAAATAATTGATATATAAAAGAGTGAAAACAATATTGGAACCAAGTGCCCTAACTAATATTTATGTTGGATACTATGTTTTTTTTTTTTGAGAAAGTAAAAAAATATTGAATATTTATAAATTAAAATCTTAATAAGATGGCATGAGAAAGGAAAGGTTTAAAAAACTTAAGAGAGCAAAAAACTCTTTTTCCTTCTTATTAATATATACGCTTAGGGTTTTGTAAAATTAACGTTGTATACCATGATGATTCATGGGTAACCAAACCCAACCCAAAACTTTCAAGTTGAGTTCGGATCATGTTAGGTTTAGGGTTGAAAACGCTAGATCCATAACTCTAATATTTAGGACAGCCTGGGGTCGGGTTCACAGATTGGGTTCATATTTGCCATCTCTAGAAACACATGCATGTGAACGAGAATGCACATGAGAAGTTAAATGAAGCAGAAAAAAATACGGAAGAATGCTACGTACCATCTCTTCTATTTTCATCAATTTAAAATTTAATGTCCAGATACTGGTAAATCAGTTATAAACGTACGAGTGACACTCCATGATAAATTTCTGGAGAATGATGACGTTCACTAGATAATTGGATCATCGGGGAGTAGAAGAGGTATCATGTCAACATTTACGTTTGAAAATGGGAAAACAGCTCACCTATGGAAGATCCGAACTGTGCTGACCTATACATTTAACAGAAGATCATCTCACCCTAAAGTCCATATCATTCATTATATATATAGGGTGGTGCTAACTAATGCAAAATCAGTTTTCAGTGAGAAAGCTTATGAGAATGATCCCTCCTTCCGTCAGGCTGTGTTCAAACTCAGACCAGGCAGACGACCACTTCTATTGCCGACTGAATTCAAGTCTAAGCTAAGAGGAACTGCCAAATCTCCCCCCTCAAGTATTCTAAGGACCTGGTAATTCCCAAGAATGAAAAATATGTAGTTATCCTTCACTTCAGAGAATGTTTTAGGTGATAAGGCACCAAATATGTCATAAATAGATTAGAAATACTGGCAAGGAATCGTACCTTTGACATTGGAGGTCTGGTCTCTGGATCTTGATGGAGGCACAAGGAAGCGGCTAGGCCCACAGCTTCTAGTTGATAGGCAAAGTCAGGGAGTTGCTCTGAAGCCAAACATGGATCCAGTAATTGATAGATATTTTCCAAAGCATGACTTGGTTCTAATGCAGCAGCAGGGTGGAACCAGTCAGATAAAAATTTCTGCCCTTTGTAAAATTGCAACTTGCTGATTCTTTGACCTGTCATTAGCTCTAATAAAATCACTCCAAATGCAAATACATCAACTGTCGGCGTGTTTTTTCCACTACTGCTATACTCTGGTGCAAGATACCTGGATTTTGGCAAGTCATGATGTAATCTTTCCTGTTTAAACATAAATTCAAAGCTCAGCAGCAAAGAATATGTGAAGAATGCAGGTTAGATAAGTACCCTGAAGTTCTATTCACTCGCCCGTCACTACTGATATTACATTCAGCGTGCCACCTAGCTAGCCCAAAATCAGCAACCTATAATAAAACAGTAGCATGCATATTCCATCAGTGTTGGCATGCTAATAATAATCAATCAGCTGACCATGTGATAAAGCACTGAACATAAATGAGATCTAATTTTTCCTTTAGAGACAAAATAGACTTTCCACAAGAAAGAACCGTTGAAATTAAGACATAGTTTTTGCGCATGTTCTTTTTCGGAATTGTATTTTAAAAGCCAAGGTTTTGGGCATTCCATTTTTGGTTCAGCTAAAGCTGCAAGCAAGGATTTTTTTTGTTTTCACACAAGCAGGGCATGGATCTTATAAATTATAATCAGGGACACTTGAAGATGTTATCATGATCCTTCTAACTTAAAGAATGCAAGCTCATGCTTCTAAAAAAATAAAAATTATATTTAGTACCAGAGGTTCAAAATCATGAGTTACGAGGATATTGTTAGGCCTCATGTCTCTGTGCACCACACAACCCACTCTGCAATCTTCATGAAGATAACGTAAACCTCTTGCTGTCCCGATTGCTATTTTCATCCTTAAGTTCCAATCTAGAGGCGGTCTTTTGTTTCCTGTAATCACAGAAGTTCAGACAAAGTGTTAATCCTTTTACTTAGCCACATTCAGAAGCCAGAAGATATTGAGCACAAAAATCAAGAAAACCATCAAAATAAGTGCACTGCTCTTGATGCAAACAAAGACAAAAAAAAGGGGACTACCATGCAAATGGAAGTCCAATGACCTGTTGCAAATGTACTCATAAACCAATACTCTCTTCTTGCCATCAATGCAAAACCCAATTAACAACACAACATTCCTGTGTTGTGCACAGCTCAATACCCTCACTTCCCTGCAGAAATCAGCATCTGCTTGAGAGCTACCGTTCTTTAAGAGCTTCACCGCAACTACCTGCCCATCCCTTAACACCCCTCTGTAAACATTGCTAAAACCACCTTCCGCCAAGAAATTAACGTCCGAGAATCCTTCTGTAGCTTCGTCCAGCTCCTCAAAAGAGAACTGTTTTGGAGGTTTTCCAAAAGTTGGTGCCTTGTGTTGGCACAAAGAACATAAAGGAGGGGGCATTGAAGAAGTTCTACCTGAAGAAACTGCATGTCTGATACCTGATCTTACAGTTTTTTCTTGATGGCTATGGTCAAGCCTCCCAGCCCGAGCATCTTGATCATATTGCACAAACTTATCAAGAAGAGTTCTGGAAGTTGGAGATTTAATTTCGCAAGTATTTTTGCGATTCCGGTTTATGAGGGCCTTCTCATCAACAATGTGGTTTTGGGGAATCCAATATACACTCTTCTGATCACTGGTTACAGCTGATATTGGGTCTGCTGATAAAGAAATGATTCTTTCCCCATCTGAGTACATAGCTCTAGGCTGGTCATCATAGATGCTTTGATTATTTTTTGATGTGTATTTTCCATCATTCGGTCCTACAAAAAGAGGATTTTGTTCATAAAGAAGAAAAAACGGCATTTCTGTATCATAGCTTAATGACGAAGAATCTTCTCTGGTTCTTGAGTAGGAAGTACTTTGTTCTTCAGGGCTGCTCACTGGAGTAGAATGCTTCATCCTGTGTCCCAGCAGCTTTCCAACATCCGTTCCTGGTGAAGAAGCAGCAGAATAGTATGGGGTTTGGATTTCATTCGAGCATCCCAAGTTAAGCCGAAGGACTTTTGCTTGAGAACCTTTCATTACAACAATGTTGCACTGAAGTTCCTCTATGCAGTGTTTCATCTCTTGCTTGAGTTTTCTGTTTTAGCAGAATAAGACACGATATTAATGAACCTCTAATTTTAAATTTCTCAATATGCTCACAGGTGAATAGCAAAACACTATCAACACCATAAATATTTACCGTTATTATTCTTGTTGTTGTTATCATTATGGTGGAAAACACCAGTAAATTTAAATGAGAAGTTAAGCCGCAAATATTAAACAAAGTGGAAGTTCACATGGATGTCAATATGCATCACCAGCAACATGTCAACAATACAACAGAAACTCACCAACTATGTATCCCAAGTCAACCAAAGGAGGAAGATGGCTGTAACTTAGAAATCATGCAAGTTCTTGGTATTTTAAACTCTTCACTGTTACCATATGCCAAATTAGAAAACTACTTGTTATCAGCATAAATTCATTTGATTGATATACAGTTGAAATGATTTGAACTTCTAGCAGCATTCACATCAGTAACAATAGTATCAGTATCCGGCATCCAAACCTCTATTATTTGCCGAGGAATTTCAATCTAGTATCACCAGAACAAACCTGTGTAGTTCTAAATGGGATTGGAAAATCAAAACCAAAAGTCAACATATTTAAGAGGGATTATCCAGGGACCCAGGGACAAATTACCCTATTAGTGTTATTTACGAAATATAATCTGACAATGATTGGTTACCTTTAGTTAAAACTGTCTATTCTATGAATTACAGCTACTAGAAATATCAGATGACCATTGATCACTGACCAACCAATGACTATAGTAGTAGCTCAGATATAAGAAAATACTTTTTTAATGGGTAATTACTTGTCCAGTACAACCCAGGTGGCTCCATTGCGCCTTGCTTCAGCTGCCACAACACTGCCGGGTGTACTTGATACCACCTTAATCCTTACTCCAACCTACGATCAATAAAACAACATCAGCTACCTTAATGAGTTCATGCATATAGCTATATTCCTCATTATATGAATGTGCTTTATCATCAAATAAAAAACTTGACCTCTAAGATTTTCCTTTATCTTCTTGGAATTTCTTACCTTTTTAACATCGCTATCCTCGAATCAAACACTTCATATTTTTCTTTATCTTTTTGAATTTTGCTTCAACGTTTTCTGCATCACCATCCTCAAATGTAACACTTGATTAATTTTTTCTTTATCTATGTGGACTTTTCTTCACCTTTTTAACATGACTGTAACAATCAGTAGCATTTTGTATCACTCCTGGAATTCCTGAATCCAAAATAAAGTACTCCAAGTTTGTTACTAATTTATTGCTTCTAGTAACTTCAATTCTCACATGGGGTGTACAAAATGTTCCCCAAAGCATGGCGATATGGGGTACTATGACTAATAATTTATTAATAAATAAATAAGTAATAGTGCACCCAAGTTCAAATATAGCATATGATCAGGGGTCCTTGATTGAGCTCAATTAACTCAATTTCCAAGCACATGCTATTCCCGTCATTAACTCAATTTGTCTGTATTTGACAACACACTCAAGGCCTGTTTGGGATCCACACCATCCTTCTATTCTCTCACACCACACCAAATTCCAAGAAACATGATTACGGCATAATTTGGACCCTACTTTTTTTTTTAAAATTGCCCCCTTGAGCTCCAAATGCTTCTAATACATGCATTTTTTTCCCTTTACGAGAGATTCGTTGACTATGGGTCTATACAATGGCATAATTAGCCAAGGAGGAGAAATGATTTACAAATTTAAGAGAAAGCAATACCAAATAGACAAAAATAAAAAGAAGCCAAGCAGGCAAGTGGACAAAAGGGTAAATTCATGCTAACCTCGATTTGGTTATGAAACTGAAGCACCATCTGAGAACAATTCTCAGATATTTCACAAATACGATCCGGCAACCTCTCAAATCGATTGCTCCCACAATCTCCTGCCAACCTCGGAAAGTTCCAGAATTTTTTACCTACGCACAGCAGACACGATAAATAATCCAAAATTCAAAACAAGAAAGTTACTAAAAAGAGAAGATTTTTCAGCAGTTGAAAATCTGTATTACCGGATTTTTCGCTATTAAAGACAGCAAGCAACGTTATGCAATCTCCAGGATGGACAACGTGAGTGAGAGCCCAAGCCAATGCTGTCTTGGACATCACTTTCTCTGCTTTCACTGCGATCACCACTTTATCTGCCACCGTGTTCGTGGCGCGCTGCTTACTCTGTTGCTGTTCAATTTTCTCCTGAAACATCACGCCGTCGAGCTGCAGATGCCGGCAAGACTCGGGAACCTTATAGCGTGAGTTTGACAGTGAAATTTTGGCTCGCTTAGGTTTTATATGCGACGATCGCGTAAGAAGGGAGTAGTCTCTTTAAACGGTCTAAAGTGAAGGGCAGTTTCGGAAATTAGGAACCATGGTTAGCTGACTGTGGCTAGCAAGAAGTGAAGGCCCGGATTTTCTTTTTCTTGTAAAAATGAACTTAATGTTTTTTTTTTAGAAATAAAATGAGCTTAACGTTGTTTTCAATAAAGAAGATAATAAATAGTATTTATTAATAATGTAAGGAATTGGTTTAGGAAATTTGTTTCATTTTTGTTGAGGTTGAATATTGAAGTCACCGCATAGGTGTTATAAATATATATATTACACAATAGCTAAAATAGCTCGGGTTCGTACTGTAGATATAGAGACAATTCACTGTGGACTGGCTATTTTTCGGCCGTGCGTTGCGACTGTTCGTCTACCTTTTTTTTTTTCCTTCAATGAACAGTGCTCCGACGATTTAAGCCCCGGTAATAAGACAAAATAGCGCACGGGCTGAGGGTAAAAAGCGTTGAGGGTCAGGGTCATTCATGTAATTGCACGCGTACGGACCGGACCGGTCTGGTCCGGTCCGCCTCATGTTTTTTTTTAATTTATTTAAAATGGCTAATTACGGTTCTAGGCCCGAATAAGACAAAAACATGGATTTTGGTCCAGGGGCTGTCCGGTAATTGACCATATTTTTTTATTTTTTCCGCGTTTATTGTCAGAGCGTGTGTCACACACACCTACCTGTTTCACGCCCCACGCCCTGTTTAGGTGGCGCGTGCGACGTCATACGGTGGACGGAGACGAGATTCAGACGTCCAGAGCTGTTCGTCTGGTCGTGTTCTTCCTCTCGCGGTGGCGCGTTTACCATAAATATGTCCGTGGCCGCGCCAGGAACCGGTTAAAGCCGCCGGCCACGTTTCTCTCTCTCTCCTGCACGTCAAAGTGCAGGAGAGTCCCCTATTTTGTGATACTTTTTACTTCAGTCCCTTGACTTTTGATTTTGTTTTTTGTCCTGATTTTGGTTGCATAAGTTTTGATTTAGTTCGATTGGGTCCTCCAATTGGAATTGATTGGATGTCAATGTTTCAGTTCGGTCCTCCTTCTTTTAATTTTTGGATTCGGTTTAAATTATTCAATAAATACAGTACATAAGTTTTGATTTCTTCAATTGGATCCTGTTATTGAAATTGATAATATATTGAATTTTCATTTTGGCCCTTATAGTTTTAATTTTTGATTTTCATGCCTTGATAAATTGATATTTGTGTTTTATTTTCCATTATTAACATAATAATAATAATAATAATAATAATAATAATAATAATAATAATAATAATAATATATTCTTTTTCTTACTTACTCTTTTGTTAATGTTTATGAGTGTTTTTTTTTTCCGGGATAATTTGATAATTTTAATTGTTTTTGCAATAATAGGAATAGTCATTTTATATCTAATATTACTGGAGATAAAAGACAACTCAAGAACAACAAATAAACAAATTTACCTAGGTTATCTACAATTAAAAAACGATACAAGTCACTTTTGTCTCGATTACACTGTTCCTTTTAAACGGCAAACAAGTCATTATTATATGTTTTAATATTTATTGCATATTATCGCCTAAAAGTATATAGAGAGATAAAAAAAATGACCTCGGATTTTTTGGATTAACAAAATTAATATCAGCATTCTTAAATAAATTTAATATAATAATATGATGAATAAATCTTATAAAATAAAAAAAAATTGGCTTTGAATTTTAATTTTGTGCTCTTTTGTTAAAGTTTATTTCTTAAAAAAAACAAAAAATTGGATTTTTAATATTTAAGATCTAATATTACCCGAGAAAAAATACAACTCAATAAAACAAAAGGTAAACAAATTTGCCTAGATTATCTACAATTAAAAAATATATAAGGTACTTTCTGTTTCAACTACACTGTTCTTTTTTTACGGCAAATAAGTAATTATAGCACGCAAAAAAATTATATTTCTTTTTTGAAAATAATAATAATAATAATAATAATAATAATAATAATAACAATATATTCTTTTTCTTGCTTACTCTTTTATTAATGTTTATGAGTGTTTTTTCTTTCGGGATAATTTGATAATTTTAATTGTTTTTGCAATAATAACAATAATCATTTTATATCTAATATTATTGGGGATACAAGACAACTCAAGAACAAAAAATAAACAAATTTATCTAGGTTATCTACAATTAAAAAACGATACAAGTCACTTTTGTCTCGATTACACTGTTCTTTTTAAACGGCAAACAAGTCATTATTATATGTTTTAATATTTATTTCATATTATCGCCTAAAAGTATATAAAGAGATAAAAATAAAATGACCTCGGATTTCTTGCATAAAAAAATTTAATATCAATATTCTTAAATAAATTTAATATAATATTATGATGAATAAATCTTATAAAATAAAAAAAAACTTGGCTTTGAATTTTAATTTTGTGCTCTTTTGCTCAAGTTTATTTCTTAAAAAAAAACAAAAAATTAGATTTTTAATATTTAAGATCTAATATTACCCGGGAAAAAATACAGCTCAAAAAAACAAAAAGTAAACAAATTTGCCTAGATTATCTACAATTAAAAAATATACGAGGCACTTTCCATTTCAACTACACTGTTCTTTTTTTACGGTAAATAAGTAATTATAGCACGCAAAAAAATTATATTTATTTTTTGAAAAAAAAATCAATATTTTTATTTATAATGTGTAAGATCTAATATTATTAGGGAAAAAAGGCAACTAATCTTTTTTTTTTTTTTACAAATTTACTTAGGTTTTCTACAATTAAAAAAATATAAAAATCACTTCCCATTTCGATCACACTATATAGTATGTGAGACTAAGTATATGTGTTTAATATTTATTTAATAGTCTCGCCTAAAAATATATAGACAGAGAAAATAAATGACCTACAATTTCTTGGAAAAAAAAATTAATATCGGTATTCTTAAATATATTTAATATAATAATATGATGAATAAATCTTATAAAAAAAACTTTGTCTTTGAAGTTAAATTTATATTTTAGACTTTTTTTTTCCTTTTCAGAAACGGTGACCTTTTTTCCACATGTATTTTTTATTTTTTAGTGTCCAAGTCAGTTGTTCTTTTTTTATCGGGTTTTTTTTTTGTTTTTTTTTTACCAGAGTATCCATGACAACAAATTTCTAATAAATCATTTAACCTTCTTAGTAAATTTTCTAACAAATTTTATCAAAAGTTTTTTAGCAATAGCAATATTCAATCACATTTTGGTTGAAAAAAACTATTTTTAACAGACTTTATCAATTACAATTATACTAATTAAATATTAAAATAATAAAATACAATATTTATAAATCAATCAATTTTCTACATAGATAAAAAAGCTCAGCGAAGCAGGCAAATCAGCTCGTTATCCCTAATTGGAGTTTGAGTTATTAAAATCGTTTGAAAAAAGTTCGTATTAATTAACGTAGGAGTTGTCTAAATATATGTTGTCCTTACTAACAAGCTAAGAAGAAAATACTTTTAAAAAAAAAATTATGAACTTTTAGCAACGAAAATCCATTAATTTGATGACTATTGCAAAAGAAAAAAAACACCTGTATTTGCTTTCCTGTATAAATTTATTTGAAAATGTGGTTAAAGTTATTTTAAAAAAAATATTGTTTAAAAAAAATATTTTAATAATTTTTTTATTTTTTAAAATTATATTTGACATCAGCACATTAAAATAATCTAAAAAATATCAAAATAATTTAATTTAAAATTTAAAATAAAAAAAAATCATTTTTTTTCAAAATATTTTTGAAACGGAGACAAAGGGGGGAATAAGAGAGAAAGTAGAAAGATTTGAAGAAAAAAAAGGAGGGAGAAGAGGGTTCAACTTGTCGTACGGGCATAATTTTATTTTTTTGAAAAATAGATCTTAATAAAGACATACAAACACATGAAGATATATTTACGTTTTAAAAGTATTTTTTTTTAAATGAACATTTTTATTTTTATTTTTATTTTTATATTAAATTAATTATTTTTTTAATATTTTTAGATTATTTTCATGTATTAATGCTAAAAATAATTTCTAAAAAATAAAAAATATAATTTTATTATATTTTTAAATAAAAAAATATTTTAAAAATAACTTCAATCATATTTTGATTAAGATTTTTACGGATACATGGAAAAAACGCATGCTTGCAAGCTATCAACATAGAGAAAGTCCTAAAAGAATGCAAACCTTAGGAATGTTCTTAAATCCAGTCATTACCAATTCTAAGACAGCCACCAGACATCCTTAGCACGATCAAGGCAGGATGTCATTGAAGTCCAAATTTTCTGATGCCCTACAAAAAATCACATGAAGAGAGTGATATCCTTGAAATACTTTGACAGGCATTCTTTTTCAAAACTCAGTAACAACTTTTCCTATTCATTACGATGAAAAAATAATAAATTCGTTTCAGCAGTGAGATATATTTTGATGACATTTGACCATAGCCAAAGCATGATTTTTTTGGTGCCATCAAATAAGAGGAAATATTTATTTCTATGCAACCAATGTGTAAGGACATTTGTTTTTCCAATAGAAAGTTCTTTTATGGCACGTGTAATAGCAATTTACTAATCCAACTTATAAACTTGATTAAAAGAATTGCAATAAATTCATTTTTCTTAGAAGCAAAGTCCCATATAAACCCATGCCTTTTATTCTATACCACCATCTCTTTCCATTTATCATATATTTCAGTTTGGCAGTCCCAAATTCCAAAATTGAAATATAAAAAAAGTAAAAGAAAAGAAAATTAATAGACAAATAAACGATTAAACTATTTGTTTTTTCATTTTAAAAGTATTTTTTTTAAATAATCATTATAATAATATTGTTCCGGCTCCAAACTATTGCGAGACAAAAGTAGATGATCTTTTAAAATGTAGTATTGATTGTTTTTTAAAGTATTTTTCGCTTAGAAATATATCAAAATAATATATTTAAAAAAAATAGTTTTAACATAAACATGTCAAAATTATCTACAATAGCTAAAGATAATTAATTTCAAATAAAATATATATACTTTTTTTTTTTAAAAAAAAACAATAAAATAACAGCATGCGAAACACAGATACACATATTTTGTCCCAAAATCTACCACAAGATATCATGTAATAATGAGGGGTGTGGAAATTCATGGAGAATGGCTAAATGTCTGAATTGTCTCGGATACTTGTTTCTGAACCCGAAATGATTTTCAAGCAAGAGACAACCCGTGATAATTGCTGTACGATACCCACGCTTTCTTCTTCTTCTTCTTCTTCTTCGCCGGTGACATGATTAGCTGCCCTACCGCTATCCTGAACTGCTCTGCCGCGTGCACCAGGTCACATTCTTGACTGCAGTGGACTCCATGTCCGACTGGTCTGTGTACGCGGCCCGTTGGTCAGAAGTAGTAGACAAAAACCCATTATGGGATTAAATTTGTTAGTTAATATGGGAGCCAATTCATTGAATGGGTTTTGAAAGGATTTAAACCTTTTTTTTGCTAGTTTTTCTTCTTCTCATTTTACCAAACTAATAAAGATACGATAATCCTACAAGATTGGAATTGAGCTTTTATTTTAAAAAACAACATCAAAGATTAAAACATATCTTATGAATGTGTTTTTCGTCCGTTCTACTTGTTGTTTGCATCATTTCTGGATTTAGTGTATGTTTGGTAGTGTGATTGAAGTTATTTTTTAAAGTGTTTTTTTATTAAAATATGCATCAAAATAATATATATATTTTTATTTTAATAAAAATCATTTTTGACATCATACATGAAAATGATTTAAAAATACCAATTTTTTTAATTTAAAATATTTTAAAAAAAATACTTTTAAAATACAATATAAAAAAAATTGATTTTTTTAGTACCAATATGGTAAGAAGCTCTCCATATATTTATTATCTCTAAAAAGATTTATGTGAGTGTGTATGTATAATCATCTATAACCTGACTAATTAAGCAAGGATGTAGTAACAATATGGTAAGAAGCTCTCTATATATCTCCAAATGCAAATGCATGTTGAATGTTAAATAAAAAAGAAATGGAACCTGTCATTTAATTTCCATTAAACCCTAGTGGTTGGAGATTGATATTCAATTTAAGTGCAGTTGGTGGAGAACAGGAAGGCTGGTAATGGAAAAAAAGGAAAGAGGATGGTTCGGACTTTGTCTGTCCAAATTATTCAACCCATGAGATCGAGCCAATGAATCATGTGTTAAACACTGTCAGCATATTTATTTTTGTGTTTTAAAAATATTTTTTAATTTAATTGATTTTTTGATTATTTTATTGATGTTAAAAATAAACATATCTACGTCCACATCCACATTATTGCTCAATTTCAGACTGCCGGAGTAATAAATGTGATGTGTATATATATAAAGAAAATAAATAAATGAGTGATGGAAATTTGGCAACACCAGAACCCTTTCTGATCCAAACTGGAAGACGTGCACCCGCCCATGGGTGAGTGAGTAAGAAGCCAACGAGAAGGCTCCAAGTTTTTAGTCTCATAACGGACAAGGCATCAATCATCGTGGATTGCAATAAGACACTGCAAGTATCTGTCAAATATCCACAGTTTCTGTTCTAACATTTATCGTATTTTTTGGACCATTTCTAAATAAATCATTCATATAATATAAATGTGAGTGTAATTGGATATGATATACACGATATTTTTAATTTTATTTTTATTTTTTTACTTTCTCCCATCAACGCAAATCTATTCACACTCAACTTAGTTCTTCAAGCTCTAAAACTGTTCCCCGACACATATCGGTACATGCACGTACACTTTGAAGCTTTGTTTCCTTGATAGATCAATCAAATTGCCGAAACGGCCAAAAAAATCAAAATTCTTCGTTTTTGATGTTGCATATTGTCTTGTAATTACATAAAAGTTCGACTTAATTACGATAAAAACTTAATTTTTAGCTCAAATAAATGAGTTAGGGGACAGTGAATTCAGCACAGTTCTTCACCGATCGAGTTACTTATCAATCCAGACCTTCTATGGGTATATGGCATGGCCAGATAATCAAGGACCATTTGACTAAACTACTGCCCAAATTATAATAGGTATCCATGGTGCTAGTTCAGATGTTCCGACAAGTTCATCGAACTAAGCTCTCCAGGAGACATCCCCGGCGGTTGAAAAGCTTTGGAACTACGTACGACTAGCAGGAGTACTGTTATGTACAAACTTTATAGCTCAAGATTCCTTGAGCTTCCCGTTGAAAAGAAAACTCACAATTAACCATGGCTTGTATTCTTTGACTACAGCTTATATGATAACTTTTTTTCTTTTCAGTACCCTCTGATCACATTTGAGACAAAACCCAAGAAACATGGAAGAAGCATAAGGACTAGCTAGCTAGAAGATATGTCGTCCACTAATTAAAAAGAGGATTAACTAGATAAATCATAAATTCATAGTTTGTTAGCCTGTTTAACACTTGAGAAGGGTTAACTGATCATTCGAAGATTCAGCATAGTCCAAGTGCCAACTTGGCCTTCCAAGGGTGAACTCTAGGCTAAGCAACGTGTCTGAAGAAGACAAGGAACTAGAGTCCAATCTCTCCTTCAGATTAGCAGCCATGTTGAGGGTTGCCTTCTGTCCGACCTCCTGATTAAAGATAGAAACAGATCATATAATCAGGTGTTAGAAGAATAATGGATATACGCTCTACATATAGTATTTTTTATTGTGATGATAAAGCATATATATATACCTTGGATTGATCATGTGCAGTGATATCAGAATATGTCAGAGAGTAAAGGCTTGATCTATTTTTCTCATCTCCCGCCATTGATAATGTCGACCTTGAGTTTCTGCTCACAGATAATCATTACGAAATCAATATTAATTAATTATTTTTAGTAGTAATGATCAATATGTTAAAACAAATTAATACTCGTAGGACAAATTAATACTCGTAGGTAAAAGGGTGAGTGTCCTTTCTTTTCTTTCCTGCTATCTTAATCATACTTTATCAATAAGTAATAAGATAATCATGATGTAATGAAATTTATTGTTAAGTACATAACTAGTCAAGGCTCGCTCGCCTGGGAAGATATATCTTGATGATCAATAAAAAAAGAAAAATATATAGTTTAAAAGTTCCGATACAATACACTCAAAAAGCTTTTGAGTCGAAAGATGTGAAAGCTATTGTAAAATATAAAATGTTGTATTGTTCATTTATATATGTTATCAGATGCAATTACTAGCTAGAGAAGCAGGTCAGACTACACAGTATATATATATTTTTAAGAGGATCGAGGCAATGTTGTGCATACATACCAATACGTAGCATAAGCTATATATAAAGATTAATTTTCCTATTCTTTTTTGTTTTTATCCTCTATCCTGAATAAAATAACATGAGATCTTATTTACAAGGCTATGAAAAAAATTAATTGTAGCTAACCGGCCGGCAAGGATAAAAACAAGATTAATAGCATTGTTAAGAGAGCATGGAACACAGGAGATCCAAATTAAAGATTCAAATACGGGCATCAAAACTCAGTCTTCTGGTTTTGAATTGATTGTGCAGAGGAAGAAGACAACAGAATCCAGCCAACGATGAAACATTAATGACTCGATCGTTTGACTAAAAATGTTAACACACATGACCATTTGATCAGGTTCTGAGCCGTGCACCGGAGACCAAACCAAATAACCCTTGGAATAAATTGAGATTGGAACCAAGTCCTTGAGTTTTCCCGTACATCGGGATTAAGCTACAATATTCATAATCTAACGGATGAAGAGCATGCTAGCTAGGGCACATTGCTGATATGAAAGGTACACGTTCATACGTAAATCACCACACTTAACCTAGAAACCCTAGGCGAACTTCATTAAGATACATCTAGAGACATCACTCAATTAATGAAACCTCTTATCTACACAAATAACCAAGGCAGAACATATATGTTGGACCAAATCGAAGGCCATCACCAAGGCATCTGTGTGAATTCGTGCATGTATATATATATATGTTTGCATTGGCTTGATGCATTCATTGAAGATGGAATTGTACTTTACCATTTTAAAAAACAATTATTGAGAGGATAAGATTGAACTTATATTAACAAAAAAGAAGAGAGAGAGAAGAAGAAACGAGAATCACAAGTCATACCTTTGGTTTTTTTGTATAGAAGATAGTGGTGGTGGTGGTGGTGGTGGAGGGTTATTGAGAGAGTCAGAAGGGTTGCTGGCACCAGTTTTTTCACCAGATAAACCTGCAGCATCCACCTCAAGAATCGTTGCCCTTTGTTCTGTCTGCCCTGAAACTAAAACCATCATAAATTGATCAGTACTCAATATTGCTCCTGCTTCATCAGACAAGAAGCAAAATGATTCATATATGGACTAATACATCCAGTGATCAGTTCGATCCCAACATTTTTTTGGCTTTTTAGTTGAAAAAAGTAAATCAATGATAGAGTTTTTGGCCACGCTTGAATCGCAAACTCTCTCTAGCAAAGACAATTACACGGAAGAGATTATATATCGATCGAGTTCAATTCGTAAGGGGACATTATAATTTACCTGACCCTTTGTCAGTGCTCTTCACTGTTCTATACATCTGCATGAACACCCAGAGGAAAAATGAGAAAAGGTCCACATTATTAAGATTACTTTAGAGATGCTCTTTTGTCCTTACCCCTTGTAAGCCACCCCAAACCCCACCCCACTACAAGCAAGTCACAGCAACACATATAGATATATGTTTTGTTAAAAGTGCAAAAATAAGTTGAAAACTCTTGAAAATGTCCGAACCAATTAACAACTTCGAAGCAATGCAGATTGAACACAGTAATCCCACCTGCAAGTGACTCTTCACGTGAGCTAGGGTAAGATCCTTCACATTCATCAACTCTAAGACTGATTTAGGTGTTGCTCCTGTAACAATAATATTTTCCAAGAGAAAAGTTTAAACTTTCTTCTCTTTTATATCAAAAAACAGACTTCAGATATAGAAATGAACTAGTGGGTGGGTGCAAGTTTTTGAGAAATATCTTAGAGTGTCTTGGAGTGTTACTTTCATGGCCACCAAGAAGCTGCACCGCGTGGATAAAATGGGCATGGAGAGTTGTGGTCCATCTCATTCTAGGAGCCCTCGCGCTTCTTTTCACTCCTCTAATCATTCTTGCACTTCTCTTGAAATCATGCCCGTAGATTTGAGGGTGGTGGTGGTCGTGGTGGTACTGGTGATCAAGATTTCTTGGTAGTTGAAGTGATGGAGAACTCAAATCTGTCATATCAAACCCTAAGCTCAAAGGTGGTTGACTAGGACCAAGATTATAAGTGATCCTGTCTTGATTGAGAAAACCATTTTCATGGCTTAAATCACTTCCACTACTACCAGAATCTGCAGTTGAGCTCCTATCCCTGCAGAGGGCCTTTCCAGCTAGTCCTCCATCATCGCCGGTTTCTTTAGCTGCCATCACTGCTGGCGGGCTTATCTGCAATGAAAGATCAGGAAAAAGAGACACGGCTCTCATGATGTGTTTGGAACTTAGGGACACGATGAGAAGATGGAGATCTAGTTCAGTCAGGTGCGGGACTGGCAGGGGAGAATGATGGAAAGAGATCGATATGACTAAAGAGGTTAATTAAAATAGGAAAAATAAGGAAAGTAAAATGGAAAGAAAGTGAAAGGGAGAGAACTTTGAAGGAAGAGCGCTATGGGGGATATATAGCTGAAAATCAAACGAATCGTTGTGATTATATAATGATTATCTCATGAGTACCTTACGATTTGCACGGTTGTTGAGAGGGGGATACACAGAAATGTTGAGAGAAATTATGAATAGGATAGCTTTCTTATAGCAGTAGGATCCATCTAGGGTTGATCAATATATGGAAGATCATCATAGAAAGAAATATAAAAAGTGATGGAATGAACGGAATTGCAAAGTTAAAGAGTGATAGTGCGAGAGATTTAAATGCACGAGAAGGGAAAGTGCTGCAGTCTTTCTGGGGATTGTGGTCTAGATGAAAAGTTTGTAAAAGGAAAAGGCTGTATAAAATTTAAGGATGCAGAAAGGTAAGAAACATTTCTTCAGAGAGAGCTGGACGAGGGGACCCTTTATCTTCTTTTTTTCATAATGGACAAGGAAAATAAGGTAACTGACATTAATGGTGCATAGTGTTTAGCAGAGAAAAATGGATGGAATTTGAGAAAACAAAAAAGGAATCGTTCGGTGGGAATATTAGAAGGGATCGAACTGATTATTGAGTAGCTAGTCTACTTGATCATAAATTATTTTCTTGCACCCACAATCTCTGTAAATCGATGCATCATGATGACTTTTCTTAGATTCCCTTGAGCTACTCCTTGTTTTCTTTTATAACAATTTATTTTATTTTATTGTGGTTTTCATATCCCTTATGCTTCAATAATTAGAATATCCCCGTTTTATTTTATGAACGAGGATTGACTAGCAGGCCCGGTGTTTTTTTTTTTTTTTTAAGAATATATATAATATTCTTGTTCAAATGCTGCAGTTGATGGCCTCTTCCATGCATACGTATCCTATGCATTAATATTTATTCAATTAATAATTAAGAAAAAATCTAATTAAAAGCTAATTATCCTTCCTTTAACTTTAAATCAATGTCTAACTATGTCCCTAACTATTCATGTATTCCTTCTCTTCATCGTTGATTTCTATACAATAGAATGAGAATTAATGAAAAATCAAACTCAATAACACTTGATAAAAAATACTCAAATAAAATATTACAGAATTATTATTATTTTTTAAAATAAGCTATTAAATAAAATTTTAAGATATAACTTATATTATTTTCTAATAAAATGTTATTGTCTTAGTAAGAATTTATAAAAAAAATATAAATAATTAATGTAATTTATGATCAGGGCACAATAAAGATTAGCAGGATGGATCCCCTACCTTCCTCTAAAAATAAATAAATAAATAAATAAATAGAAGCGTCCATTTGCAAAGACTTTTTTTTGGATATCCATATAGGAACGGGGAAACCACATAACCCGAAAAACACACTTTATGAGTCTAGAATATGCATAAATCTCTGGTTGTCCCAAACTCTTACGAGGTCCATTTGCAAAGACTCCAAATAGAAAATGGCAAGTTGATAATACTTTGATGGTCTAATTAATAGAGCAGTTCCAGCCCAATTCTAATTCTCTTGGCCTGAACCGACCATTATTTTGCCAGCTCTCTAGTCAAGTCAATCAAGAGCATGTGAGTGTCCTTCGTCCAACTTCCATTTTACAGACGACACAACTTAAACCCTGAGGAGGAAAACTCCCATCGATCTCTTCAAGCACTGTTTGTTATAGTAGTTCTAAATTCTTTTTGAAAAAAATTAAAAAAAATAATACATTTATGAAAAAAATATATTTTAAAACACAACAATAATCATAAACACAGCAACCAAGTCTTGGTGCGCACGTAGCAATTTGTCGGTAAAGATCGAGCTGTACACGTGCGAACCTCGTTTCTAGCAGGAGTACATAGGAGGGGTTAGAAATTGAAAATGATCATAAGAGAAGAAGGGTGTCAGATTGGCTTTGGCGTCCGGCGACACCACATGCAAAACTCTCTCTGACCCACTAAACTTCAAAAAAGTTGATGCCCCACGCGCTTTTATTTCTCCAATTAATGCCCCCTTGAAAATCTGTGGTCAAATTTCTTCCGTTTGAGACCTCCCTTGTGTCGAGAACAGTAGTTTTATTCATTGCAGGTGCTGTTTGAATTTTATTTTTTAAATTGTTATGACCTTAGAAATATTTTTTAAATAATATATTTTTTAATGATGAATATTTTAAAAAATAATTGATCAACCAGAAAACATGTGTTTTCATCTATTCCACGTAAGTTACTGTTTGTGGGCAGAATTATCAATGTCCAGCTATGTCGTCCCTAACTGTTCATGCATCCATTTTCTTCATCGTGGATTAATCCATCAGGTAAAGTTGATTTCGGTCCTGTGAGAATTATTTTTTAGTTTCTTTTGTCAGATAACCTATGACCTTTTTGTTAAACCTAATTAAATGTGTTTAAATTTATTCACTTTTGGTCCTTTAAACCAACATATTAAAGCAATGTAACACCTCCATGACACTCCATTAGACCATCTTTGATTGCAAATAACATGACAAGTAATGGGGTTCAATTGACGAAGACCGAGCAAATATCATGAGGATACACATTGCATTTACCTTTTAGTTAAAGAGATTCAAATTAGAAGATTATTTTGGTGCTTAATCTCCAAAATCATTCAAAGTCGTCCCCTCTCGTATTCTCCCTCCAATTAAACATCTTCTCCACTAGAAATCTAGTCAAACCAACTTCCATCACAAGATAAAAACTTCTTTCTCTCCTCCTGATTTCCCTGCTCTCTACCTCTCTTGATCCCCCTTTTTGAAACCAGCAATGCAATCCCAGATTATTTTTTATATCTTCTTAACCGAACACGACACCTCAAATTTACAAACAAGTCATTGTTGATTTCCCTCCATGAAACCCGATTTAAGAAAAATATGGCTTCGACTTGGAAATCGATTCATCAAAGCTTTGGTATTTGAAGAGGCGCGTGGGAGGTGAGAAATGGAAAACGGAGGGCAACCCCGATGTTCTTCAGTTCAAGACCACCGTGTAGTTATTCGTCTACTATGTAATCATATTTAACCCATCTCCAATATTCCCTCTCCATGTCCAAATATTCCTTGGCTAAACCCGACGGTGGAGCCCCACCCCGGGCGTGGAAGAAATATACTAAATCAATGGAAAACATACCATATTCCTCGGCGTCGACATGGGGTTCCCATCACGTGACTTATGGACGTGACCTTGTCTGTGTTATATACTCTCTTCTCTTGTTCTTTCTTTAATCTTGTCCAAACCCTGTTTAAAATTTTATGCTCGAAAACCCATGCTTTTCTTTTTATTTGTTTGTTTGTTTGTGTGAGTTGATTGCAATAACAACTAGATGATGACTAGAAAATGTTAATCATTTCTTAATTATAGATTTCGAAGCCATGGTCAGCGCCTGATGCGCTCTAGATTCTCCGGGAAATGAAATTTTTTTGTATATATTGTCTTAGTTTATTAGGGCTAATAAATTCTCTATCTTTCTTTAGATTATAACTTATTAATAATAACCAGTTTGGACGATAGTATGGTATTATCCGGTCAACATGTCTCTCTATGGATCACTTGTAATCTTGTCAAATGCTACGGCTATATTCCATATTCCATGTGTTTGTCTTTTAAGAACTATTCCTACCTCTCTTTTTTAAAATATATATTTCAAAGCTCGAGCATTGATTAATTTTACATCTCTCTTAGCAAAGGACTCCATTCTTTTTCACGTTGCAACAAAATTGAGCTAAATTTTAGGCTAGTGGGTATATCCATGGCCAGCAATTCGTAATTAAGATACCTATCTCTCCATGTACTATCCTTTTAATTACTGCTACATGGTTGTAGGGGTTTATCGGGGCAGACCAACCAAGGAGGCATATGGGCGTGTGCGCGTCCATATATTGCTTTTGCTTATCACCTAATGATCATCTACGTGGAAATATATGTTGGTTAACTTTAATATTTCTTACCAAGTTATTGGCAAATTTCCCACCATGTTAATTTGCTCCACCTATCGGTAAGGTTTTGAATTTATCATATGTAATGTGTAACAAGTTAGCTGCTCACACAGAAAATTCTGATCTTTGAAATTATATAGATTCTTAATTGGCCAACAGATTAAACTAAATGGTGAGTAGCTATTTGTTAAAATAATTCCTTTTTTTAATAATTAAATTTCATCAACTGATATATGATCAGTGACCTAATGAGCATTTTTTGGACAACAACCGAACAATATTCCCTCTTGGGTTCGAGCACAATTGAAAATAACAGGAGGTTTAAACAATGTGTTAGTCATCTCTCTCTCTCTCTCTCTCTCTCTCTCTCTCTCTCTCTATATATATATATATATATATATATATATATATATATTACACAAGATATAGTATTACACAAGATCAAACCTTAACATGTTTAGTATGAACATAAAATTAGATGGGATTCGCTGATAAATAAGTAACACCCAAATTGTCACACTCAATGGTAGATATAGAAATAGAAGTAATCTATAGATCTGACAATAGATAATGAAGTTGTAAGTCATTAGCAATACCATCAATTAAAGCCTTATATTCAACTTCAATATAAAAGTGAGCAATTGTTCATTGTTTGCTTTATTTCCAAGAGATTAGAATAGTGGTGAAATACAATCACTAATAAACTTAAGATTATAAACATTACCAGCCTAATCAGTGTTAGCAAGACCATAAAAAGAGAAAGATGGACTACGAGTGATACATTAACCATAAAAAATTATACCCTTTACATAACACAAGATATGTTTAATGACAGCCCAATAATCATTGGTTGTAGGAGCATGTATAAACTGACATTTCTAACCCAAATAATTTGTTAAGACAAATAGGATAAAAAAAAAAAAACACCTATCATTATCTCTAGCTTTGAGGAACAAGGAAGAGTATCGCCTGGTGAAAATCGTAGTTGCTGTTATGAGAACCAGAGGATTCATGTTGAGAAACAAAAACCGAGGGGGGTTGAACTGGTTAAGGAAAAACGGGACATTAACAATGGTGGAGGCTTTGTGCTGGATTCATACGGAAGAAAAAAGAAAAAAAACATTAATATACAAGGATATTTTACCAAATTGAAAATAATACAAGGTTTAAACAATGTGATATCCATCACTTTCTTGTAAGATTGTAATTAATATACATCTTATAATTCAACAATTACTACAATAAGCACAAAATAATGTTGTCTTCAAATAGAAATCGAATCATGATCATGCGGTACCAGTACATTTATGTCTGTTGATACGATTAAAATAATTGTATACCTTTTTGGAAGAATATTAGCTTCCTCATGGTGATTCGTGAGATCAGAATGCAGGCATGTGTTGCTTTGAGATTTGGTTTCTCACCTCCTCTCACTCTTTGAGTATCGGAAAGAACGATAAAATAAGAAAAGAAAGGATGGAATCACCGAGATCAACGCCGTTTAGGCTGACGTGCACAGCTACATGCATGGAATAAACACGGCTGTACAAATTCCCACCACCGCATCGTTTTGCACCAGATTCGATAGAATTTCCTGTCCCTTTAATCTGTAGTACTTACTATAACCTAATCACAGAAGATAGTTTTATCAGATCATGCCCTCGTGATAATAGGAAAGAATTAAGATGGCTAGCAGTATTCGAAACTCACAGCTACGACGCGGTCAAAAATCGATTCAAAAGTTCATACTCAACGAGTTATTTATTGGTGAATTTAAATTAATGGGTAGCACAGATGAGTAACGTTCACAAGTACCCATTCGCCACTCGAGAAGGGTCAAAAGTTCAGTGACCTCGGCATCCACCACCTCCTGTGAATATTTTATTTTTATTCATATGGATATCTGAATATATTTATATATATTTTGATTAATTTTACTGGATATTAAATACCAACATTTTTTTCACAAAACACTATTTACTAGAATATTTTTTTTTTCTTTTTTAGCTTTATGCTTTTAATTTATAAACTAAATTGACCGGTTACTTTAGGGGAAACAAAAGAAAAATAGGAGAAAAGCAAGAACAATCCAAGCTGAAATAGGTATATAAAAAATATCTTTAATGAATCATATTTCCCAATCCAAACTTGTTAGCACAGATTGTATCCCGTTATGCAGCAACTGCAAGATCGGTCAAACCAATTAATGCATATCGGATCTCAGCTGGCACGAGAGCCTAGAGATGGATGGAGTTCCATTTTTTTCCTGGGCGTAAGAATTTCCAATTTTTCTTTCCTCGGACGGGGGTTGCTCAGATGAAAATGAAATGTCGTAAGACAGATGGGAACAGCGGCGCAAATTTTACATTCTCACTGCCACAGGACATTGACTACGTAGAAGGCTAGCTCCTTGGTCCTAGCCATAGATCCTCACCGGGTTGAGTGAACTGAAGGTGACGGGTAGGTCCCGAACTCCTGCAAACATTATTAACCACACCTATCCCTTCTCTTTCTGACATCAATTTGTTCGAAGAAATTGTACATGCACAGTTCTTTTTTCACCCAGGAACTGAAAGCCGTGTCAGGTAGTCTATAAAAATTAATTAAAAATAAAAATTAAAAATATATTTGAGTGCCGTATGCTGTAAGAGTCAAAGAGCCAATCTCTAAAAACGCAAAGTGTTGAATAATTCGTAGTGTGATGACAGTTGTGTTTTCCTTATAATTACTGGTGGTGTACGACCGGGATTTATAGAGCTTGTATAAATTCAGCACCCTCTTGATGAAGATTTCTATCGATGTCACTGCAAACTGAAATACTGTACTGATTAATTTCACAGGACCTATGTTCAGAGTGGATCATGTGACTGCAATCAGTTCTTGGGGATTGCAGACAGACTTACCAGAAGCTATAATAATAGTATGTGAGTGAAAATATTAAAGCAGTGTTCTTACATTTTTGTTCTTCCCACTGCAAAATTTAAAGCTTTTTATTTTATTTTATTTCTACTCCCCTGAAAATATCAACTTGATCCTCTTTATTGTTAGTATTTTAATTTTAATTCTTATTCTTTTGATTTTTAATTCTTGTTGTTGGTTTTTTTGTAAGACTTTTATTTGTTCTAAAGTATATCCTTCAATCCTAATTTATCATATAATTTTTCAATTTGATTTTTATTCTTTTAATTTTTATTTTTTTCAAATGGAGCCACCTTCAAGATCATCCTGAATGGATTAGCATGGTTGAGGCTTAGTATACAAGATTTAAGGTTAGATAAATAAACTCTACTTTAAGTCTTTTTATAGTTTTTTTAAAATCAAAAAATTAATTAGTTTACAAAATTAAGTAGAAAGAAAAGTTTTAGTGGGACCAGGCAAATGAGATTGGGGCAAAACAAAGTGTGGGAAAATTACAATGCAGTTAGGTAAGTTTCAAGCCAAAATTTATATTATTGTAGCTAATCTTCTTTTATCGTTACTTAATTTTTGTTTAACAATTTTTTAAATTAGGTCACGTGATTTGTGGTATAACACCTATAAATATGCAATATATTTTAGATTGATACAAGTCACAAAGAGTTATTGGAAAAACATTCAAGATTTTCTGTCAATAGATGAATTTATTTTTGAGTTAATATTCTTAGTCTTTATTAGCTCGAGGCTCTTGATTTTTTTGTTCTTTGAATGCGGTTCATTTAATTATGAATCAATCGATATTGATTCTTTATTACATTGGTTTTTATGAGATGACCTATAGACCTTACACATATTGGAATCCTATCCTTGATATCCTATAGACCTATATCATTGATATTCTTTTCTCTCTTTCTCCTATCCTTCCATTTATCTGTATAATTTTCTATTTTGCTTTACAATTCATAATCAGATTGGTTTTGAGTTTATTTATGCAAAAAAGATTTCAATTGCGACAATGAAATGACCAATGGATTCTATCATGACTTTGACTGCTTTTTTTTTATCCAAATCCAGATAATATGAAGTTATCCATTATTGGTGTCATTCAAGAGATGGTCTGAAAACAACTTGAGGAACGAATGTATGTTCTAAAGGTCGATATGGAAGAAGAAAATAGGAAGAATTTAGAGCAAATACATGTATACATGGTGATGTATTATCCTTCTCCTCTTAACCTCCCGGTGCAATAGTTTTCCTCCACCTCCTTCTTGTTAGGAGAATTTGTAATGTAATCAAGGCATATAATTATTTCTTAAATTAATATTATAAAAGTTTTTAGTTTGTTTTTACCATGATTTTAGGTTTTAAGAAATGCACTTGGGGTTATAACAAATAAACATGAAATTTTTTTGATAAAATATCGACGGGATTTGTGATGGAAATTGTTATTCCATAGACGATATCTAAACCAATTTCATCGAAGAATTATAGAACATTGTGAGATTTGTTGATGGAATCAGCGATGACAACCTCTCTGGAAAATTGTATCCGTGATGTCGCAGGCGATGGAAATGGGATGCTATGGAAAGAAATAGCCACCCTCTCCCGTTGTACTTGTCTATGATTTGACCTTCCTTGATCAATTTCGTGTTTTTATATATTTGGGAATGAATTTCATCTAATATTCTCGTGACTCTGCCGCACTCTCATTTTCTGATAGTTGTCTCAAGGACCACATAGTTAGATTTTTATATTTTTTCCAAAGCTTAACCATGCCTCTCCTCTCAATTTCTTCCTTGTTTTAGCCATTTTTCACATTGATAAAAAGAATGCCTTTATTGGCTGTCAGTTTTCAAGCACTCGAAGTTCCTCATTCATATATATATATATATATATATATAGAATAATGGTATGAGCTTCATACTAAATTCCTTGTTGACGACAATACTTATTATGTTATAATGATTGTCATCAACAATACTTATTATGAAAATGATATGTCAAGTATTATTATTAAGGATGGAACTCAGCTTTTCTGTTTGGAAATAGTTTTTTCTAGTCAGAATGTTTTGTCCAATCTACATGGGGCACTAGAGAGAGTAAAAGGTAGTAAATATGTTTCTTTTTTATGGGTCCAGTTCAAAAAGAAAAATCTTTCTTTGAAGAAGAAAGAAATCGGTTGTTATAATGCTGTTCTCATAGCACTATTTGTTGAAATATCTACACGCCAGGATTGACGATGATGCTTTCACTATTAGGTTGAAAGTATGCAAGGAAAGTGGAGGATAGCTTTGAGAGAGAGAAAAACAAGCAGACAAGTTCATTTTAGAAATTTGAATAACGCATGACAGAAGCACATTTAGCAGGTTGCAAACAGGTGTAGCCTGCGAAGAAGGTTACAGTAAAATTAATAATCGCAGACCATGTGAGGGCATGGAGAAAGATGAGGAAAAATCATTCGAACAAAAGATAGAGGTACTTGGGATCTAAGACATTAATCCTGGAATCTGATTTCTTCTGATTTAAAAGACAAGGCTGTCAAATTCTACTGGCCGTATACAGAACAAGAATAGTTTATGGTTGGTAACAGTGTGCATCTTGGACGATCCATACATTCAATCACTTCAACTATTTTCTTACAATGCATCTTTTCTTTTTGTTTCGTACTTTAATCGAATGTTTTTTATGCTGGCCCTTTGTGCCTCGTATCCAGGAAAAGAGGATCCGAATTCTCTATGCATCTGCAAATGTTACAGTAAACCTAGATGATACAGTGTGAGCGCAGGAATATAGCGATGGTGTTACGAAGACTCAAGATTCTTTTGCTCTTTTGAATTCAAAAGTTAAATTCAATTTAGCCAAGTTCTTCGTAAGGAATTTATGAGGTAGTTGATGAGGTAGTTAAACCCATATTCATTATCTCTTTCTTTCCCTGCAATTTCCAAGAAACGTCAGAGGCAACAAACTCCAAATACTTTTTGTAAATTTTGCGGCTGCAAACTTGATTGATTGGGGATATCTATAAATCCTCAATGCAGAGAAAGGAATTGATGAGGTAGTTGAAATACTCTGCCGGTAATGATTTTCCAATACCATCGAAGGCCGAAGAGATAATGAATATGGTTTTGGATAGTTGCAGAAACTGCAAAACATTAACAACAACATTGATTTGATCAAGTAAGGGGCTCCGGTGTATAGAGAGGACCTCTCCGTTTAAGAAATAACCATAGAAACGATTTCTATTTACTACTTTTTTTTTTTTACTATGTTTTTGTTTGATACCTGCTACCAATAAAATTTCTTATTTCAAGGCGAAATGCTTATAATTTTAGGAAAAAAAATTAATAATGATAAAAAAAACTACACTCAATTAAGATCAATTCTTATGGGTGACACGTTAAGATATCGGGCCTCCATGTCATCCTGGCCCTAAACCACAATGGTGTTTAGGCCCGTTATGTTAGGGCGTTAAGAGACCCATCATGTACATATTTGTTTTTTGTTTTTTTCCTCTTTTGAAGGTTCATACCCCTTGACCTTCATGCCACTCTAAAATTTTGAAACGTGTGGCTGCTTCAACTATGGCGACATGCGAAGATATGAATTTTCGATTAATTTTTATTAAATATTTTAATATGATGGTTATGGATTTTACTATACATGAAGACTTAGTTTTCTAGGAAATAAAATAGTGAAATGATAAATTTTCTCTTCAAAAAAATATTACTAAATTGATCGAGGACAAGTTATTGTTTTCACGTTTTAAAAATATGGTAAAATAATGAAATTATTTTTAAAAACAAAAATATTTAACTGGAATCTAAAAGTTTTTTGTATTTTAACTTTTTAAAAGCATGGAAAACAATGAGAAGCAAAAATTATTTGACTAGTGTTCAAGGCGTTTTTTATATATTTTACTCTATTAGTTTTTAGTTATAATCAATTTGATTGATGAAAAAGTTGGGATTTTAATTAATATAAAATATAATTTAAAAACAACAATAGCTAATGCTACAAAAAACAAAAAAGCACGTTAATAGGTGGGGAGCGTAAATGCTTTTCAAGCAACACGCAAAATATCTCTTAATGATCAAACGTTGTTTTACACGATAACAATCAAATTATTTTGGTGACCCCCGTCCTTTTTACAACATGTCTAGCCAGTGGACATCCAGTTGGTAACAATGATATTTTATGCATGAATTTTTAATTTTTTAAAGTAATTTTTCAATTTATTTTTTCTTCGGATTTGATTTATGTTCTTTTGGTTGCTAGTTATTTTATTTGAAATCATTTATATATATATATATATATATATATATATATATATATATATATATATATATATATATATATTTTAAAATAATCCTCTTTCAATTCCTTTCATCAATCAATTTTGATTGTTTTTCTTTTTTTCTTTTTACTTGTTTATTTGTGATCATGTTTACAATAGTTATTTATATATAATTTCATCATTTTTTTTCTATCAGATCTGATTCCCATTTTTTTTATTGCTATTTTTTTTTTACTTTGACAAATTTCTTTAAAAGATATTTTTATTTATTTTAACATTCAACATTATATTTGTTTGTAATCGAAGTTTTTGATTGAGCACGAGTTTAGGATTTCATGAATAACGGGTTTGGAAGATTAATCTAGATTTAATATATTCGCATGAGTATTGTTTGTCCCTTTTAAAATCATTTTCATCCGTCAACCTTTATTTAATTGGAGATTAAGTTCGATTATATTTCTTTTTGATAGGATTTTTCACTAATTTTACAAATGATTTGGATTTTCTCGAGTTTTTTTTTTGTTTTTTTATTCCTTATTAGATATAGCTTTTTTTTTAAAAGCATTTTTGAGTTAAATTAATTGATTAATTTTAAGCATGCTCGCTTCATGATATTTTGTCTGTTTTATTTTTCGGGTTGTTACTGTAAACTTATTCAATTTTTTAGTGCTCCCTTTATTTACTACTTATATTGTTTTTAATTACTTTAATAAATTAATTGATGCTATTGAATCCGGTCACTTCAATAACTTAAATATTATATTTTTTTTATTTTCTTAAAAACATTAATGTTGCTTAAATATATTTTTTGTATTATGAAAAAATTAACTTAGTCAATGGCACACCATGAAACACCTATTGGTATTTACTAAAGCACATACAAAAGCTTCTCCTATTATCATTCAAGGAAGAAACAAAAAAACTCAAAGTGCATTGGTAACAAGAGAAAAAAACTTTCGAATTTTCACTTTAAAATATCAAAGAAGATATAAACAAATTAAATATTTTTTCATACATCATCATTTTTTATGAGAGAAAATATGAAGTTCTAGCTCATGTGTTTTTAATATTCAAATACCTCAATGTTTTAGGGGTGATTGGGATTTTAGTGAAGGTATTTTTCAAATTAATTTTTGATTTAAAATACATCAAAATAAAAATAAATCAAATTATTTATTTATTTTTAACATCATAGATAGAAAAACTACAAGAAATACTAAAAACAATATCAATTTATTTTTTTTCAAGTCGAAACTATTTATGAAAAACATTTTAAAACAAAAGTGTAAAAATTATTAAAATTATGTTGATATAATAATATTAAAAGTAAAATTTTAAAAATAAAAAATATTATATTAATATAGTTTCAAATAAAATAAAACTTACAAAACAATAACAAACATTTTTTAAAACAGCTCTCTTCCTTGAAGAAAAATGCAGGCCCAAAATAGAGTCAGAAGGCCCAACAATTGGGCTCTTTCCTTACTACCTCAACCAAGCCGGGCTCTTAGTGGTATTTTCCATGAATTACCAGTGCTTCCTCCTCCGTTCCAGATTTCGATTCATTTTTTGGATCTCGCAGCCCGGAGAAGAAGAGAGACAGGATTCGATAGAGAGATGACACTGTTCCACTTCTTCAACTGCGCGATTCTCACATTCGGCCCTCACGCCGTCTATTACTCCGCCACTCCCTTGTACTCTCCCCTTAAAAAAATCTTTTAAAATTCCAATAATTTCATGCAGAAAACCCATTATAATTTCTGATTTGTTTTTATGATTTTTTGGTAAAAATAATGTTTACAGGTCTGAGTACGACACACTTGGTACTTCTGTTAAAGCTGCTCTTGTTTATCTTGGAACTGCTCTGGTCAAGGTTTGTAGAGTCCTTTAATCATGGGTTTTATAAATTTCATTTAATGTTGAATCTTTGCGTTTTTTATTCAATTATGAATTCAATGTTGGCATCTTTTAGCTGAGATTCTCTTACGTATGTTGGCAGCTGGTTTGCTTGGCAACCTTTCTTAAGGTGTCTGAGAATGATAGCTTTGATCCGTATCAGGTACTTTCTTTTACATAGAGAGATTAATTTTTAACAATTTTGAAGTTGAAATGGAGCAATTTATATTTGTCTTTGATTAGCTGAATTGTGATGTATAAGAAGGCTAGAGAGTGTTAAAGAGGAAATAAAATGATCAGATATGAAAGCAATGAAAAATGATTGTGTTGTATTACGATCTCACCTAAGATATGCTTGTGAGGCTGCCTGTGAAGTTTTGTGTATGAAAAATAAAATGTTTCCTGTAGGGACGAAGAAATAAAAAAGAGAGGAAGGAGAATGATGTAGCATTTAATATCTTTTTGCTGGCCTTCTTTTATAGTTTCTTGTTTTAAATTCATCATATCGTTAAATTTTGCTCTTGAGATGACTAACACGCAAACGTATTTTCTTTCCATGCTAGCCGTGCTTGACTGCATGCTCTTAAATGTTCACTTCTGCTCTCTGATAAGACTTGTATTCTGATTTGGGAATCACCTATCGCTAACACTGCTTATATGCAGGAACTACTGCATGCACTTATTGGATTTATAGATGTTGCTGGGCTTTACTTTGCCTTGACCCAATTGACTCATAGGAATATCTCTCAAAATCATAAATTTCAAGCTGTTGGACTTGGTGAGTGTAACTTGTTTAAGTCAATCATCTGAATGGCAACATTCTTTTCCCTTCAAAATTAAGCTGATTTACTGCTTTGAATTGGTATTGAATTCCTTCTCCAGAATCTTACAACAGATTCTTATATAACATGCTATAATTTCTTCAGAAACTTATGGCCTCAACTTGTGGTATACATCCTTAAGAAAAAATGGTGCAGAAAACCATGGTTCAACGAATAGCAGTTTAGTTAGGGGAATTTATTTATTTTAATTGTGTGTTGGTTTCAACTGTTTCCCTCTTTTCTTCATGGTCATTTGACTTTTCTTGACCCTTTTCCTCCTGTTGATCCTAAACCTTCAGAATTTTTTCAAACCACTTTGGGTTTTTTTTTGCATGAAAATTTATAGAAACCACAACTGATCTGTGCTGCTGTAAATGACAAAGAAGAAAATTAACGTTATTGTATTTATAAATGTTGCACATCTCTGTAATCTCTTCTATTCATGCTCGCATGCAAAGAGTAGTGATTGGTCTCAGAAATTCATCCTCATGGTTTTCTTTTGACTCAGCCTTAGTTATGCGAGCTTAATCTTCATAAAGCTTACAAAATTATTTCCCCATTTGCAGGATGGGCTTTTGCTGATTCTGTATTACATAGACTGGCACCTCTGTGGGTAGGATCTAGAGGACTAGAATTCACGTGGGATTACATTCTGCAAGGCCTTGAAGCAAATGCAAACCTGGTATGTTTATTTTCTTGTTAACCTCCATTACTGCTCTTCATATATAATTGGCTTCGATTAGTTTGAAACTTGAAAAGATTAAAGAGAAAAAAAAAGAAGATTATACATGTCTGATATTCATATTGGAATTTTCTCTTCTATGAATTTCAGGTGTTTAGTATATCTCTTGCTGCTTTGGGATCTCTGATGTGGCTTCGGAAAAATAAACCCAAGACTTTGATTCCCATCATATATGCATGTGCAGGAATTTTGGCAACCATGCCATCCATCACGAGGTTTGATGAGTACTCATCCTTCATGCCTTGCATAATGTGAAAAGGGCATGTTTGTGAGTGCAAGATCTGAGCTTTATAGCAATTTTGAAAAATGCATTAGATTCAACAGTTACCCTATGATTGGAGGGTATAAAAAATCAGAGAGGCTGGACACTAGGTGTGTGTCAAATGTTTCTTAAAACCTTGTAAAAGCTCTTGCAAACTGTGTTCTCTTAACATGTGTAATGAAATTTACCCTAGCATTTCATTACAACCCCAAAGATGATAGCAAACAGAGCATCATGGATTTTGTATGTTTATGGTTTCATTCTTCTGTGTTGGGAATAAGAATCTGCACTGAGCTTATTCTTTCACATGTCTTGCTAAATTATGGCTTTTGCAGCTACTTGAGAAGAGGATTGGGGTGGCATTTTCCTAAGGTGGTCGGCTTTGAACTGTTCACCTCTCTGATGATGGCTTTTATTAGCCTGCAACTTTTTTCTGCATGTCAGAGACCCTCTTCTTGAGGCAGACCAGTAGCTTCTCGAACAGCAGATAGTTGGCCGAAGAAAAGCTCTTGAAGCATATTGAAAGAATTCGCTGGTCATATTGCTGTTAATGATCACTGTCAATTGTTGCCTCAAGATGCTGTTGTGTTGCTTTTAAATTGCAGTCTCTTCTTTATAACCTGTAGAAATTATTGAGAAACATTTTTGACTTGCACTTGGTATTTCTCCTCCTTCCATTTGACTCGAGAGTTGCCTGCAATTGCAGAATTTACCAGATTTTTATCCTAATGATCACTGGTGAGCTTCACAATTTCTGTATTACTTTCACCGGTGTCACAAGGAACAATGTGCATGCTGAGTCAATGTAACCACTGTCCATTAAACTTTCATCGTATGCGCTTTAATGCATTTTGGAAAATCATCGAATTTTTTTATTTATTTTTTAATTATTATTGATTCTTAACAGTTAACACCGTGGAATTAGTTGCTCTCCATTAAACTTTCATCGTATGCGCTTTAATGCATTTTGGAAAATCATCGAATTTTTTTATTTATTTTTTAATCATTATTGATTCTTAACAGTTAACACCGTGGAATTAGTTGCTCTCTATATTGTCTTGAGACTTGCTTCTCCTAATGACTCAATAGTTACAGTGCAAAATATATTCTGGTTTATCCAGCAATTCACCAGCAAAAATAGAATATTGGTTGACATTTCTATTTCAGTCAATCTTCAGAAGCAGTTCAGGTACAAGCATTTTGGGATTACCATGAGTCAGCACTTGCAATCCTACTATAAAAACCCCAGGATAGATCCAATTCTATAATAACTTGTTGACCAAATGGATGATGTGCAACATCTTCTTGAATGTTTTGAGCCTCAGCTAATTGCTCCAGATATACCCGAAGATTATCTTCTGATCCTCTTAAGAATTACGTGACGAGACAAGAATTAGAAAACATGCTAATAGGGCCGATATTAACTATTAGAAGGATAATTACATTAAAAAAACACAGGATGATCATGACTAAATTCAGAATATGAGTTAAAACTAGCATAATAATGATTCAGAAACTAAAAACACGGCAAATGGGTTACTTCATGACAGGCAGTTTTGGAGACAAAATCAGATAAACTCTGATTTCAAAATCCCTGCCTGGCTCTTTATTTGTTTTTAAAAACTTTTTTTAATGTTTATTTATTTTTAACTGTTTTTATATACAGAGAGAGAGAATTATAGATAGATAGATTTTGATATGCTATTACTAAACATAAAAAAACAAGAAATAAAATATTTTAATTAAAAACAATATTTTGAAAATATATTTTATTGTATTACTAAAGACACTGCACTAGTCTTTTAAAAATATCATCTTTTATCTTGCTTGATTGGAGTTTAGTGAAGGTTAGGAAATATAGTTGAAGTTATTTTTTATAATATTATTTTTTAGAAATATATTAAAATAATATTTTTTTAGTTTTAAAATTTATTTTCAATATCATCAGATGAAAATTATCTATCTATCTATCTATCTGTCTATCTATATATATATATATATATATATATATATATATATATATATATATATATAATAATTTAAAGTAAAAACAATTAATGTTTTTTCAAAAATATTTTTGAAATACAGTGTCAAACAATGTCTTAATAGGATTAGGTCACATATTGCATAGTAAATTAGCTATTTGATTTCAGGTTTTGAAAAACAAAGAATTGGAAGATATATTTTTATACTGCTCAAAATAATAAAATAAAAACATTAATTTATATTTAAAAAAATATAATTTCATGATGTCAGGATGAGAAACATGATTTCCAATTGAATTAATTGAGAATCTTGATCTTGCAAGACATTTTAGAAAATTATTAGCTTAGGTCAGATAAGTTTTTTTAATGTAATAAATAATATATAGATCATAAAAGATATTTAAACATTGTTATTCTTGAGTCTTGACCTAACATATCAGCATTTAAAGCTTCTTGACTCAATCCTTGTTTAGCTCAAGTCTAAAGTTGAAGTTAACTCGACATAATCTTGTCGATTTGGTCACTCTAAAAACTGTAAAGAATACCACCTCATCATCCAGCTCACCAGCCACCTCATCAGCCACCTCATCACCTGCACATAACAACATGTCGTTTTCTCAACAAACAACACAGGACACGCCTCTCAATCTGCTGCAACAAACAAAGGAATAATATTCCTTTTCTGTTGAATTCCATCTACTTGTAAAGTCTATATAAATGCACTGTAACACAATATAAATTTTAACTTTTCATCAAATCTTTTATGGTATCGGAGCCCATACACTCCAACGTGTATTTTTCATTCTTCTTCCATGGCAGAAAACACCTCATCAGCAACAGTTTCCATTCTGTCCAACCCAGCTATTGCAGCTCCAAACTCATTGATAGCCATCAATGCCACAGCTCAGCTACCCCTTAAGCTCTCACCAACAAATTACCTTACCTGGCGTGCTCAGTTCAATGCACTCCTTATAGGCTATGATCTCATGCAATATGTCGATGGCACCTACCCAGAACCACCTAAAACCATTAACAATGCTGTCAACCCAACTCACACACTCTGGCATAGACAAGATCAGCTACTGCTCCACTCTATCATTGCCTCAGTCTCAGAGAAAATTATGCCTCTCATTGCCTCCACAACAACCTCCCACATGGCTTGGGAAAAGATCAAAACTCTCTATGCAAACCGATCACGATCCCGAGTTATGAGTCTCAAAGAACGACTCACGGCCACTACTCGAGGGTCCAACTCTGTGCGTGAATTCCTGAATACTATGAGAAGTATATCAGATGAACTCTCCATCATCGGAGAACCACCCAGTGACATTGATCTTGTAGTTCATGTCCTAAATGGCCTTGGTCCTTCCTTTAAAGAAATTGCTGCAGCAATTCGTGCAAGGGACAATCTCATCAGTTTTGAAGATTTGCATGACAAGCTCATTGAGTATGAAAACTATCTCAATCATGAAGAAATGCGTGCTGTGTCTCCACCATTACAACTCACGCCACTCATCGCACGGTCCAATATCACACAAAGCAATATCACCACAACAGGCCATCTCCACCTAACCGTGGTCATTACAACTCCCCCAACTTTCACAGCAGCTATCAAAGCACCAATCAGCCCCACAGAAGACGCACAGGCCTTGGATACAAAGGCTTCTGCCAGCTATGTGACCAATAAGGTCACAGTGCCAAACGTTGTCCCCGAGTCCGTGCTGATTTCTCTCACACTCCCACTGCCAACTACACTGCCAATGTTACTTCTCAACCCAAAAATTGGCTTGTGGACTCTGTTGCTTCAAATCATGTTACCGATGATCTTAATGGTCTCTCTCTCACCTCGGCATATGAAGGATCAGATGCCATTGTTATAGGAGATGGCACAGGTTTGAATATAACCCACACTGGTAATACAACTGTCTCTACACCTTCCAAGACCTTCAATTTGTCTAAGGTTCTATGTGTTCCCTCCATCAAGAAAAACTTAATCCCAGTCTCTAAATTTTGCAAAACTAACAATACCTCTGTTGAATTCTTTCCTGCGTTTTTCTTGGTGAAGGATCTTCGCACGGGGGTGCATCTCGCTCGTGGCCAGAATAGACATGATGTGTATGAATGGCCTACTTCCCTGTCTCCTTCTATTCCGTTTCATGCTCTTGCTACTGTCAAAACTCCAATGCTCAATTGGCACCGCAGACTTGGCCATCCTTCCCCACGGATTCTCAGTCACTTAGTGTCTTCATATGCCCTGCCATTTTCCAAGGCTTCCAGTACCTCCTTCTGTGATTCATGTCTTTGCAACAAGAGTCAGAAACTTTCTTTCCATGTATCCTCTCTTAAGAGTTATCATCCCTTACAATTAATCTATTCTGACGTTTGGGGCCCTGCTCCTGTTGTCTCCAATACTGGTTTTCGTTTCTATATTATTTTTGTTGACCACTTCACCAAATACATTTGGTTTTACCCTATGTACCGCAAATCCGATATCATCACCATCTTTCCCAAATTTAAAGCAATAGTCAAAAATTACTTTCACACTAAAATTGTATCCCTCTACTCCGATAATGGAGGTGAATACACTGCTATCAAAGAATACCTTGCCACTCATGGCATATCCCACCTCACTACCCCACCCCATACTCCCCAACACAATGGCTTCGCTGAATGCCGCCATAGGCACATAACAAATACAGGCCTCACTATGCTTCACCAAGCCTCACTACCCTTCTCCTTCTGGCCATATGCCTTTCAGACTGCAACTTACCTAATAAATCGTCTCCCCACACCTCTCCTTCACCTCAAATCTCCCTTTCAAACTCTCTTTGGTGACATACCCAATTATCTCAAACTTCGTGTCTTTGGGTGCTTATGCTACCCTTGGTTGCGTCCCTATGTCCAACACAAACTTGACTCTCGTTTTCGTCCTTGTATCTTCCTAGGTTACTCTCTCACTCAAAGTGCATATCATTGTTTTGATTTCACCACTCAATGTCTGTTTGTGTCTCGACATGTTTGCTTTGTTGAGTCTGTGTTTCCTTACCCTACTCATTCATCTACTGCCCAATACCATTCTCACTCTCTTCCCAATGTCTCACTCTCGGTTGACATCCCCTCCCCACTACCTATTGCACCCACTCCAGTGTCAATCTCAGCACCTCAGCAAGCCATCATACACACATGCCAGCCACCCCCACTGTGCGAAGATAACCACACTGCTGCCAGTCATCCTCCCCTGCCCTCACCACTCCCCCCCCCCACCACAACCACCACCACCTTCTGTCTCTACCCACCCAATGGTCACCCGTGCCAAAAACAACATTTTCAAGCCACGACAGTTGAACACCACTAGTAAGCACCCTTTACCTGTTTCAATTGCACCTTCTTGTGTTTCGCAGGCACTCAAACATCCTGAATGGCGGGCTGCCATGTCAGAAGAGTTCAATGCCTTAACCAGAAATGGCACCTGGACTTTGGTTTCCCCTTCTCAACATCAAAACTTGGTGGGATGTAAATGGGTCTTTCGTATCAAAAGACACCCTGATGGATCCATTGACAGGTACAAAGCTCGCCTTGTGGCCAAGGGCTTTCACCAGCGACTAGGCCTTGATTACACCGAGACCTTCAGTCCCGTCATCAAGCCAACCACCATTCGCATTGTTCTCAGCTTAGCACTGCGACACAGATGGCCTGTCCAACAGCTTGATGTCAACAATGCGTTTCTTCAGGGGTCCTTAACCGAAACTGTTTACATGGCTCAACCTCATGGCTTCATCGATGAACATTTGCCTCACCATGTCTGTCATCTTCACAAGGCCATCTATGGCCTCAAACAGGCTCCACGTGCCTGGTATACCGAGCTAGCAATATTTCTCATCTCCCAACAGTTTGTCAACTCAAAATTTGATGCATCCCTTTTCATTTATAATTCTGGTGGCATCATTGCTTATTTTTTGATCTATGTTGATGATCTTCTCCTTACTGGGAATAACAACTGCTTCTTGAGTTCCTTCACAGCTGCTCTATCCTCTCGATTTTCAGTCAAAAACATGGGGGCTCTTCACTATTTTCTGGGCGTTGAAGTTATCACTACCTCTGCTGGTTTCTTCTTATCTCAACAGAAGTACATCCATGACATTCTCATTCGAACCAACATGACAGAGGCAAAATCTGCTGCCACTCCACTACAAGCTTGACACTTCATGATGGTTCTGCTTCCATGGACGCCACCCAATTTTGCAGTGTTGTTGGGTCCTTACAATACCTTTCCCTCACACGCCCAGACATTGCTTTCACAGTGAATAAACTCTCTCAATTCATGCACAAGCCAACCCACCTCCACTGGCAAGCTGTCAAATGTCTCTTGCGATACCTAAAGGGAACAATTACCCATGGTCTGCTCCTTCACCGAAATATATCTGCTCAATTAACAGCCTTCTCGGACTCCGATTGGGCTGGAGACCCAGATGACCGCACCTCTACATCTGCGTATATCATTTTTTTAGGTGGCAATGCCATCGCTTGGGCCTCTCGAAAGCAACGATCAGTGGCTCGATCCTCCACTGAGGCTGAATATCGTGCCATTGCCTCTGCTGCAGCCGAATTAACTTGGGTCAGAAACCTATTGCTTGAATTGTGTGCGTCTCCCTCATCTTCTCCAACCATCTTCTGTGACAATGTGGGTGCTACTTACCTCTCTGCAAATCCAGTATTCCACTCTCGCATGAAGCATATTGCTATTGACTTTCATTTTGTCCGAGATTATGTACAAAAAGGTCTGCTCAAAGTCTCTCATATTTCCACCATTGATCAATTGGCTGACACTCTCATAAAACCTCTCTCACGGTAGCGTTTTGATCTTCTTAGAAGCAAGATTGGTGTCTCTGCAGGACCCACCATCTTGCGGGGGTGTGTAAAGAATACCACCTCATCATCTAGCTCACCAGCCACCTCATCAGCCAGCTAATCACCTGCACATAACAACATGCCGTTTTCTCAACAAACAACATAGGACACGCCTCTCAATCTGCTGCAACAAACAAAGGAATAATATTCCTTTTCTGTTGAATTCCATCTACTTGTAAAGTCTATATAAATGCACTGTAACACAATGTAAATTTTAACTTTTCATCAAACCTTTTAAAAACATCTTGTTCAACTAATAAAAAAAACAAATTAACAAGAAAAATAGTTTATGATCTAACTTTTTACCTAATTTATCTTAAAATTAAATAATATATTGTTGTTGTCATTTCCATCCTCTTGTGACTTAGTTGATTTTAAAAAAAAATATCTTTTAAAAAAAATAAACCTTTTAACTTGATTACTTATCTAGCTTGAGTTTAGAATTACATCATGTGGAAGCTATCCCAATACAACTTAATTAATTTGACCTATCCAAAAGCAATCCAAAATATTATTAAAAAAACACGAGGATAATTTTTTTAAGAAAATAAAATAAAATAAAATAAAAAATAAAAGAGGATGAACAAATGAAATTCCATGATGTTTTATAAGTCTTTTAGTTTTATAAACAAATGAAGCTCTATTATATTTTTCAAGTCTTTTAGTTGTATTATGTAATATATCAATTTTTATTTTTATAAATGCTACAAATTATATTTTATAAACAATTTGTTTATCAATAATTATCCGATCCTTTTCAGGCAATTATCCCATGTATGAAATTTTTTATTTTTATTTTTTACTTAAAATTACAATATCAATCAAACTCCAGAATAGACACTAAAAAAAGGGAGAGAAAGAAAGAAAAAGGTCATAAACGTGGCCTCCGTTTGTACACGGAGCAGGATTAGCCCACTTGATGCCCAGGTCCGTTTGTTGACTTCCAGCCTGAAATTGGCTCTGTATTACAGAGCCGGCCCCTTCACCGATGGAGCCCATTCGTGTTTACAGAAAAACCACTTGGTGATTTCAGTTCCACATATCAAATGGCAATTCAGCCACTGCATTGAAGCACGGAGTCCACCAAATTAAACATTAAGAGAACATCACTATTTATATTTACATACAGTCGTCTAGTCAAGTTCATACAGCAAACTTTCAGCTGCCAAAATACTAACAACATACAACACAGCTAAATCCATCAGTCTGGAATACTCAAGTCGATAAGAAAATAGGTAGCATAAAACAGTCCAAACGAGCTATGAAATCATGCATGGTCCTGCAATTTTTCCTCATCCTATTGTCAGGTAATTGGTTGCTTCTTCAACGACGCGAAAGATGTTGACATTCAGGATAATTGGGCAGTTTACCAGGTCCAGAGGTTCAAATACGCACACGTCAAATTCATGTAATTTGTTGTCCAAAGCAAATTTCTTCCACCCAGCAGACAGCCCTCCGTTATCGCGAGACTTCTGATAGAAGAATCTGGTGTGCCATGCTCGATCTTTAAAACGTAGAATTACATCTTGATTTCCTTTAATGGGAATACGTTTAACTATCCATGCTGAAGGAATTGCCTGCATGATGATGCAACACAAGATATAATAAACAAGATCAAGATTGTTTTCCATGCAATGCCAACTGTTGAATCAATTGGCATTACGAGACTCAAAACATAGATGGGAAAAGAGAGGCAATAGATTGTAGAAGGAGGTATGATACAAGTCAAGAAAGAAATGTTTACCATAAAGAATTTCCTACACACATGTGTGGGCTTCATGAGTATAAGGAAACCATTAACGGTTACGGCTCTTACAGCCAATTGCATTGCATTCCTTTTCTCCTGCTCTGTTACTTTCCTTCCTCTCCTCGCATGGAGCACAGTATCCACTGGTTGGCCTAGGGATTAAATATTCATGAATGGAACTATTGGAACAATAAAAACTCATCAATCTAACACGTTCGTGCACTTAGAAGTAATACACTTAATTGAGCACGTTAGGAACACATGTTAGTGGACATAAACCCTGGAAATAAATAACAAGATGGACCAGAGTGTTTCCATCAAATGACAATACAAACAAGCAAATAGAAAGAAAGAGGTCTAGTGGGGAGCTCTAAAGTAGAAGATATAGTACAAACACTCTTCTGAAGAGCAAAAATGTATAGAAACCTACCAGGTTCAGTCTCTATTTCCTCACGAGTAGGCTGATTTAGTGGTGTTATCGTGTCAGAATCATTATATGAACACTCCACCTGTTGTAAACCTCCAACAACATCCTCTTCAGTGGTGTCAGTTGACTTTATTCCCCTACAGATTTTCTTGCCAGTAACTCGGGAGTCATTGGATTGTCCACCTAGTATTGCATCAGTATCATTTTCTATAAATTCCTCAGGTTGAGAACCTCCAGCTACACCCTTAGGAGAGGCAAAAACAACTTCAGCTGAACTTTTGATAGTTTTTCTTTTTGTTCGACAGCCATTGCCACGTTCTGTAGATTCATATTTTTTGACGAAGTATGAGGCAACCTTCTCACACATGCTCTGCATATTGAACATTAAGACATCGAAGTTCGACTCCCCGTTGTACTTAAAGATCAAGAAATCATTCTCTTCAAGAGCATGGTCCTTGACAAATTCTTGCCAACCATGATTGAAGAATAGGGTATTATTGTAGGTTGTTAGTCCAACTTTCCATGCAGAGCCACTAGGACCTTTAAGATTCACAGTATTAGGCAACTTCTTTCTCATATGTCTAGCAAATATTTCAGGGATCGCCTACAATTCCATAAACTATTAGAACCTCCACCTTTAAGGAAAAACTGATGGATGCAAAATAACAAAAAAATGCGAGCTGATTTCAATCTCTCAACCACCAAAAAAACAAACAAACTCATAAGTTAGCAGTCAAAATGAACTCTATAAAACAACTAAAATGAAAAACAAGGAAGAAGCGGCAGTACTGGTTGGTTGCATTTGAAGAAATTGAAGGTATGCTGGTATGGAATAATAATTGATTGCTGGTAATACAGCAAAGTTGAATATTGAATCATAAAGATTGAAGAGATTACACTGGATATATATATAATACTGTGCATAGAAAACTAAGCTAAACTCAACTAACGGTATTATTGAATACATTCCCGTTGGTTTATTAATTGTGATTATGGGAGCATTAACTGTGCACACTGTCTTATGAGCATGCTTCAATTAATGCACTGACTGGTAATATTATTGTGTCCAACACTCCCCCTCAAGCTGGATCAAGAGGGTTGATGGATCCAAGCTTGCATAATAGACGATAAAACTGGGATGATGGCACGACTTTGGTGAACACATCGGCAAGTTGGTCACTGGTTCGCACATAATGTGTAGTGATGTTGTTTGATTGAACTTGCTGACGAATAAAATGACAATCAACTTCGATGTGTTTGGTCCTTTCATGAAACACAGGATTTTTTGCAATATGCATGGCCGCTTGGTTGTCACAAAAAAGGCTCATCGGAGTGACTGATGAACAACCCATATCAGCTAGGAGACTTCGCAACCACACAAGTTCACAAGCCGCAGCCGCCATGGCACGGTATTCGGCTTCGGCACTGGAGCGAGCCACAACATGTTGTTTCTTGCTCTTCCAGGACACAAGGTTACCCCCAACAAACATGCAATACCCAGTAGTCGAGCGCCGATCAAGTTGATTTCCTGCCCAATCCGAGTCGGTATAGCCCATTACATTTGTATGGTTGTTTCTGGTCATGACAATTCCGCGCCCAATAGTTCCTTTTAAATATCGCAAAATGCGTTTGACCATGCTGAGATGATGTATGGTTGGAGCATGCATAAACTAGCTGACAAGACTGACAGCATAAGTAATATCCGGTCGGGTAATCGTCAGATAAATAAGTTTGCCCACGAGTTGTTGATAATATTTAGGTGAAGGAAGAGCAGTACCTGCAAGAGATAATTTCAGTTTACTATCAACCGGAGTAGGGGAAGGTTTAGTTGAAAGCATACCTGCATCTTGAAGCACATCAAGAGTGTACTTACGTTGATTAAGGAAAAAACCTTTCTTAGATGAGGCCATTTCAATCCCAAGAAAATATTTTAAGGGGCCAAGATCTGTAATCGGAAATAATTGTTGAAGAGTTTTCTTCAATTGGGAAATAGATTCAATGTTATTCCCTGAGATAATTAAATCATCAACATAAATGAGTACCATCAATTTATCATCATTTTGGAACCGAATATATAAAGAGGAATCTGCAGAGCTTTTGCTAAATCCTAATGTAGCAAGGGCTCCACTAAGTTTTGCATGCCATGCGCGAGGACTTTGTTTTAGCCCGTAAATGGATTTATGGAGTTTACATACCAAATTAGGGTTGGAGCTGGACGAGTGACCAGGAGGAAGCTTCATAAACACTTCTTCTTCAAGATCCCCGTGTAAAAAGGCATTTTTGACGTCCATTTGCGATAGGAACCATCCATTATTGACAGAAACAGATAAAAGAACTCTTACCGTGGTCATTTTTGCAACAAGAGCAAATGTCTCCTTGTAATCAACACCAAATTCTTGGGTATACCCTTGAGCCACTAGACACGCTTTATAGCGATTGACAGATCCATCGGAGTTGAATTTTGTCTTGTATATCCATCGACTACCAACGGCGTGTTTCCCTTTGGGAAGGGGAACTAGACTCCAAGTATTATTTTCAGCTAGAGCTGTTAGTTCCTCCTCCATAGCTTTTCGCCATACCAGGTGAGATTGTGCTTCAGCGAAATTGCGAGGCTCATGATCATTGGATATTGCTGACAAAAAAGCAGAATACGAAGGTGATAATTTTGAGTAATCCAAATAATTTGAGACAGGATACCTGACTGCATAAGCTGCATAGTCTTGAAATTTGGAGGGGCACTGTCGTGTTCTGGGAGGATTGCGTCTTGGAGCTGGCATTTCATCTGGCGAATATGGAGACATAGGTTCTAGAGGTATGATAGATGATGGAGGATCGTCAACCGGGATGTCCGCTGGAGTAATGGGCCTAGTGGGCCTAGGCAAGTCGAGGCTGCAGATCTCTGCGCTGGGAAGAGGAACTAAGTCTTCCAAGGACTCCCCCTGAGTTGGATCAGTGAAATAAGGAGTGGTTTCTGCAAATCTAACATCCCTGCTGACATACTATTTCTGGCTAATGTTATCATAACATTTGTACCCTTTCTTGGTATGGGAATACCCTAAGAAAATGCACTTGGAAGCCCGCGGGTCAAGTTTGTCACGTTGATTGGTGTGCAGGTGAACAAAACATTGACACCCAAAAATCTTCAAGTGCGAAGTATTGGGAATTTTACCCTGCAAAATTTCAAGAGGACACTGGAAAGCCAATACTTGACTGGGTAAGCGGTTAATAATATAGGTAGCCGTAAGAACTCCATATGACCAAAAATTTTTTGGAACATTCATTTGAAGCATGATGGCTCTAGTTTTTTCTAATAAATCCCGATTTTTGCGTTCAGCAATCCCATTTTGTTGGGGAGTATTAACACAACTAGTTTGATGAAGAATTCCATTAGAATTTAAATAATTTTCCATAGCATGAGATGTAAATTCTGAACCATTGTCAGATCGAAAAATTTTAATATGTGTGGAAAATTGAGTAGCAACTAGTTTGTGAAAATCTTTAAAACAATTAAAAACTTTAGTTTTTGATTTTAATAAATATAACCATGTAACTCTTGAAAAATCATCGATAAATGTGACAAAATATTTAAAACCATCAATTGACATGGAAAAAGGTCCCCATACATCTGAATGAATCAGTTCAAAAGCCTGAGATGCTTTGGACAGAGATAATTTAAATGGAAGTCTACTTGATTTGGAAAAATGGCACGTCTCACACTCATACGTTCTTTTTGACAAATTTGGTTTAATTTTTGCGAGGATGTAATCGGATGCAAGTGCCAGACGAAAATGCCACAACTGATGATCATTGATCGGAGAATAAAAAGCTTGTAATCCTTTCGGAACTTCGGAATCACAAAAAAATAGAGACCATTCAAATGAAATCCTTCACCAATCTTCTGTTTGGTGTGATGGTCCTGAAAAATCACCTTAAACGAAGTAAATATAACATCACAATTAAGAGCAATAGTTAACCTTCGAACAGATAATAATTGAAATGGAAATGAAGGTACATATAAAATATCGGAATTAATTGTTTTTGTCGCAATTTTAATTTTGCCCTTGCCTTTTACTGCTGCCGTAGATCCATTTGCAATTGAAACAAAAGATGGTATTGGAAACGGAGTAAAATCATGGATTTTGTCTAAATTATGTGTCATGTGATCACTAGCACCCGAATCCACTACCCAATTATCATGCAATTTACTTAATTCTAAGGCAGTTAAAAGAGCAATATAAATACCTTCAAATTTCTCATCATCTTCTCGGGAAAAATGCCCGGATAAGCCACGGAATTTCTCATCATTTTCTCGTATGTAATGCTCGGACAAATCACGGTTTGAAGAAGTGGACATTAGCGCTGCACGTGTGGATGGTTCTCCACGGGTTCGGGTTGAAGACCCACGGGTGGATAATCCACCAAAACTGGATAAAAAAGCAGCGCTGTCACCTTCCTTTGGCAACCCACCATTCTCACGGGTTTTTAACCCACCGAAATGGCTGAGCAAGGCACTGCCTTCTTCGGCCAAAAATCCTTCACCTCCCTGAGTTCTCTTCTCCAAAAAACTGGCAAATTCGTTTAGCAACGACATAGGGCTAGAATTCATGGGTTCTGTGGCAGCTAGATTTGCCTTAAATTTTCCAATTTTTCGGTGACCCATTGAGTTCATGGTCTGCCGATTTTGCTTCAACTCAGGGTGAAGACTCCAGCAGCGATCAATGGTGTGACCCATTGAGTTACAGTATGAGCATTTGAGATTAGGACGCTTACCTTTGAAGAATCCTTTCTCGGCAGTGTGTTGGGCATCACGAGCATCAGCTACTTTGAAGTTCCCTTTGTCTGCAAATGGATGGGCAACACAAGCATGGGAGTCAGCGAATTTCAATGGGTTTTCACGGGGCATTACCTTTCGCCTGATTTCTTCACGCTGGATTGTAGCACAGACGCTCTTCAAGGAAGGGGTTTCTTCGTTCATCAATATGTGGCTCCGGAGGTCTTCAAATTCTGGACCCAAACTGGCCAACAATTGGAAGATTTGATCTTCTTCCTTGCGCTTGAGTAGCACGATTGGGTCAATTGAATGAGGTCGGTAGATTTCTAATTCGTTCCACAAACTTTTTAATTTACTCAGTAATTGCACAAAAGGCTGACCATTTTGATGAACACTGGTGATGTCCTGCTGAATTTGGAATATGCGAGCGGAATTGTTTTGGTTGCCATACATCTCTCTCACGGCTTCCCAAAGTTCCAGGGATGATTGGTAGTAGCTGAACATCTCAGCTAGGTTTCGGTCCATTGAATTTAGCATCCAAGACATCACCATTTGATCCTTGGCTAGCCATTGTTCGAAGTCGGGGGAGCTGCTGTCAGGTGCCGGTTCTTTGTCGTTGATGAATCCCAGCCGTGACCTGCCTCCAAGAGCAATGGTCACTGCTCTTGACCACGGTAAGTAATTAAAACCATTTAACAATAATCTATCAATTCATTATGCATCATTTTAAAACACCATGATAAATAAATGCAAATCAGATTTTTATGAGCATGAGTATATATCTCTTGATCCACGTGGATGATAAAAAGTCCAGAAGAGAGGGGGGAAATCTAAAATAAAAACTTGATCGTGATTGCAAGTAGTACTAGTTTCCCCAAATCAAAGAGGTATAATTTATAGAGTAGCTTGCAATGTAGGGCGGGTTCTGGCGCACAATATTATGAGATCACTCTCCAGTTACAAAACAAAGCACGACCAGGGAAGAATGAAGCCTGAAAAGCAAAGCAGACATACCAGGCGTTGATCAAATCCAGAATGGAAGAACTGAGAGAACTGTATACACTGGAAATGGGTCCAATATATTTTATCTTCCCAGCTCCTACATTCCTTGCACGTTTCTTCTCCCATTTCTAAGAATATACGTACAGCTCTGAAATCAAAATTCAACACAAGGCGTGAGTGAATTCAAGAACATATTTTTGCAAACGCAGTGCTAGTGCAAGGTACAAAAGAGAGGTCCAAAACTTTCCCAGAGAAAAAAGAACGGAGAGGAGAGGACCCACCAAAATAATAGAAGAACGGAAGGAAAGCAGAGGTGTACCAGAGAAAAGAATTATAAATGAAGCAAAAGCAGAAAATAATGAATAATTAACTTTCCAATAGGTACACCAACGACCAGTAGCGCTGCTTTGCACGAAAAACAGTTTTTTTTGTGTTTTTTTTTTTAAAAAAAAAGATAAGATTTTTATATTTTTTTAAATTATTGTTTTATATTTTATTATTTTGAGATGCTGATATTAAAAATAATATTTTAAAAAAAATATATTATCTAAAAACAATATTTAAAAAAACAATCTTTACCATAATACCAAACATTTTATAAGATACTCTATCAATAATAATTATAATTACTAGAGTGATTATTACTATTTTTTTATGTAAAAGTTAATTTTATAAAAGAAAAAAGTTTAAAAAACTTCTCCTACCTTTCCCCTCCCGGGGGAATGAAATAAAAATTGAAAAAATAATTCTTAAAATAAAATAGTTTGATGGGTCACACATGTAATGTTTTATGAATATAAAACATTATTTCTGGAAAACATACATTATAGATCTAGGCGAGCGATTAAAATTTCAATTGTTTTAGACTCTTGCAAGGAATACATGTCTTGACTCGAATTTAAAATCTAATGTGTAAATCACAGGTTCTTTATCATCATGTCACATCCTTTAAGAACTTCACACATGTATTGTAGGTATGTCTTAAGCGTGCATGTCTTCATGTCTGTTTGAAAGTATAATTGAGATTACTTTTCAAAACATTTTTTATTTAGAAATATATTAAAATAATATATTTTTTTCTATTTAATTTTTTTTTGTGGCATCAATACATCAAAATCATAATAACAAACCTAAAAAAATTAATTTAAAGAGAAAATCATTGTTTTAAAAATGTTTTTGGTTTCCAAACTCTCCCTTACATGCATAACCCGCTGCTAGTTAGTGAAGCATGTTGCAATTTTAAATGGCATGTGTGACTCACTTCAGCTTTAAATTTAGCTTTTTTAATGTTTATAAATTTATATTGTCAAGATTTTTTTATGGTAACAAAGAAATTCAATGTTTTCAACCATAGTTATTAATTTCGTTCTGTTCCGTTCAAAAAAGCGAGACAAAACGGCGTCGTTTTCGTCTCGGTTTTAATTCCGGCCCGTTCCGAAAATTCCGGCCGGAACGCCTCGGTTCCGTTCCGGTCGTGCCGTTCCGGGTTCAAAATCAATTTTTTTTTAAAAAAAAAAATTATTTTTGACATCTATACATCAAAATAATTTAAAAACACCAAAATATTTTAAATAAAAAAGAATTCAAATTTTAATTATGCTTGTTAAATTAATATTTTATTTTTTTCATATATATATATATATATATATATATATATATAATTAATTATATATGAACAGTACGACACCGAAACGGCACGCCGGAACGCTCCGAAACCAGAACGTTCCGTTCCAATTGAAAAACCGGAATGACGACCGGAACGGTATTGACAACTATTTTTTCAACTTGTCATTCTTTGTTTTTTTTTTTCTTCTTCCTTTCCTCTCTCTTCTATATTAAATTGTTATTCGCTCCCAAAAATTTAATATATAGTTAACTTCATTTATATATTTGTCATCGTTTTATTGATTTAACTTATGCTCATTTAAGTTGGGTAAAAATAGCTATTTTTGTAGGGAAAATAGCTATTTTTATTTATTTTTAGCATTCTCATTCAAAAACAAATAAAGATTTTTTTTATTTCATTCACTCTCTCAACTAAACCACCAAACAAATAGATATAAACATTAAATTCCATTCTTAACTCTGTTGAACAAATGATTTATTTGCAGAGCATATTTTAGAGCAGCTGAAACATGGGTTTGGCCATTTTGAGCATCTCTTCCCCACTTCCTTTAATTTCCACCCTCAAACCTCGCTAATCTCCTCTGCCTTCCTTCCTTGCCAGCACCCATCTCTTCTTCACTAGAATCAGGCCTTCAACAATGGGCATCTCTCATGATCCACGAGATGGGAGAGATAATGCAGGTACAGTTGATGTGATGTTTTATGATCTTTATCTTAATCGTATCGACATGATAATTAAGTGTGTTAATTTGTTTTCCTTACAGGCAAGCTATCTTGCATTGGTTTTATTGAGGGATTCTCTTATCTTTTGTTTTACTGTAGAAGTTCTTGAGATTTCATGCTTTAAATGGTGGAAAAAGCTTGTATCTTCTTGCTATAAAAACTACATATGAGCTAAAAATCTTGGATTCGAAAGGCCTGATTTTCTAGGATTGAAAGTTGCGTGTGTTGCATGCATATGAATACTGGATTTTTGAAATGTTGACGAAGGCTAGTATGGTAGTGGAGTGAATTTTGTAAATTTTAGCAGTGTAGAATAAAATGGATGAAATAGAACTAGAAAATCTCGTCTAAAATTTAGAATGATTCAAGATTATAAACAAGACGAAATTTATTTTTATTTTTTAAAATAATAAAATATATATTGATACGATGAAACAAAACAAAGATAACTCATTTTTTACAAAGATAGCGAGGGAAAGAAAGAGATCTCCAGAAACAAGATTATTTAATGTATAAATAAATAAATAAATAAGAGGATTGGGGGGGGGGGCGGGAGCAAAATGGACAAACAAGAAAAACAAAATCAAAATCATGGAGAATCAAATGATATAATAAGAACAGCAACCTCCAGCTCGAGACCTGTCGTTTCAAAGACGATGTCTCCATCTTTACCCAATCCGATAGCAGCAAAGCAACCTCCAGCCGCTAGCATCCCCCCTCTCTCAACCTGTGACAATGTTAATGACAGTCCCTGCAAACCAAAACCAAACACATATTTTTCTCACTTCTTTCGGCTGCCCTCACTGTCAGCTTCAGCCTCCCACCAGAACCAGCCAGCAGCCCAGCTTCAATCTTTGGCAGTCACCACAGTAGCCATCAACGCCACTGACAACGCCGATAACGATGAGGAGCAGATGTTCCTCCACGAGAGAACCCTTTTATCTTCCAGCGGCAACCAGGTCTTAATTTTGAGCGGGAAAGGTTCGGCGTACCAGTAAAAGGAGAGGAGGAGGCCAATACTTCAACGGAGCAAATTTCCCTTCTGAAATATCGTGAAGGTGCATTAATTACCGATCTAGAAGAGACAAGGGAAAAGAGATATATTGTAAACCCCATGATAAATGGAGTAACTTCCAAACAAGATAAAATAATCACTTTTTTTTGGAGTGTGATAGGGTGAAAACCCTCATAAAAAATAGATTAGAGATGTGAATAAATTAATGTATGAATTTATGGGCGTATAATACCGACTTGATCGCCTAAATCCAAACAAAAAATAGTGAAGATCCAAGGGGGATTTTAAGATGATTAGGGGTAAAATATCTTTAAAAAAGTATTATTTTTTAAAAAACACAATATTCTTGCCCCCGTCTCCGTAAACACAACCTTGGACACGACAGAATTAAATTTTAAGGAAATAGAATATAAAACTATAAGTTATGTGTTTATGGTACTAATAATATATGATTTGCAAGGAAAGTCGCGAGTTAAAAAAGCAACAAAATCTTAAGTTCCTTAATAAATGCGTGCTGTGAACAGAAATGAAGCGGACAGTGCCTGGGACAGCCCACGCTTCCTGTAACTTCGCGAGTACCTATTGAAGTTGGATTCATGAATGAAGAGCATTTATATGCTCTTGATGCGGTCCGTATTCATAATTTAATATCCCGTGTCATTGATTCCTTCTGTTCGATTCTATTGGCTATTTTGATTTTTGACTATTTTTATTTTTTTTTGTAATTTTACAGATGTAAAGAAAAAAGTGTTGTAAAAGACATAAATTAAATTCTCGATGTTTTATGTTAATTTAACTAATAAACAAAAGTCGATGAAAAATACTTGCTGTTAATTATTCGAAGCTGACGAGGACAGATAAAGGGACTTCAACATTCAAATAGTTAGCGCATAGCTTGAACTGCACCAGGAAGATACAACGTTAGACATTTTTGCTTTTATGATTTTTTAAATTATAATATTTTAAGATTATTTTAATGTCAAACATAATTTTTTTAAAAATAAAAAGTTTTTATTTTAATATAATTTAAAATAAAAAATACTTTAAAAAACATTTATTAAAATAATCGCCTCTACTGTGACATGTTTATCCCAACCACTCCGAAATGGGGAATATTCCATGCCACAAATGCAGTTTGAACAAGACAAGGGGTATGTTTTTTTTTTTTTTTTTTTTTTTTTTTTTATAATTGAGGTATTCGGGACTAGCTTAAATACACTATAATTAATCTCTAAACTCATTGAACATTTTGCAAGTACAATAAGCAAGTAAAACACTGCGAGAATGACAAACATGCATAATGAAATCCGAATCCTAGTGCGGACTTGGCTAAGACCCCACCAACTGACAAAAAATATGTTTAAGAGTATAATTGAAATTGATTTTCAGATTATTTTTATTCAAAATAATATTTTTATTTTTTAAAAATTATTTTTGATATTAATATATGAAAATAATTTATTTTTTAATTTAAAAAATTAAAAAAAAAACTTTTAAACTTACGGATCAAAAGCCTAAAAAAAGGCGTCGCTATCCAATCAAATTGTTTTCCCAATCTGACAATCCAAAAGACATTACCGTAATGTCTCTCGATGGGTGCAATGACTCCAATATGTACATCGAAGGCTACTGTTTCCCATAAGGAAAATATATGATTAATTTTATCACACTCGCATCATTATGGCCACTAATACATAGCGTGGTGGTGTGATCAGAAGCCAAAAGGGTGTTACAGCAACAAGGCTCCTCCTTTCTAAATCCTTCTCTCTTTATGCAAAAAGCAATGGATGTTGCTGCAACTTCGATTCTTCCAGCTTTTCAAGCGATGCCCTATGCCACCCCTGCCGCCGTGGGCGGCCTGGTCTTTTCAGTATTCCTCTTCAACAAGTTCATCTCCGGTCAAAAGAAAGGAAACTCCAAACTTCTTCCCGTACCAGGTATCGCGTTTCTCTCTTCCTGTTTCAGGAAATCAAAATGGGGTTTCTCGTTTCTTATAATCATCTAACATGGTTGATTTATTATGGGATGCAGTGGTGCCAGGATGGCCAGTCATAGGGAACTTGCTGCAACTGAAGGAGAAGAAACCACATAAGACGTTCTTAAGGTGGGCTGAGACTTACGGGCCAATCTACTCAATTCAAACCGGTGCTTCTACTGTGATTGTTCTCAACTCAACTGAAGTTGCGAAGGAGGTGTGGTTTTCACCTTCGATCTTCTTCTTTTTCAATACTTTGATCTGTGGTTTTCATCTACTCCTGTACCTGGCACCGAACCGAACTTTACTCTCTGTCAGAACCAATCCAGTTCGCATGTAGATATATTTCTGTCGCTTTGTTGAAAGACCAAACACAAAAACAGCAATTTGAGGCGGTCTATGACCAGTTGGAAGAAAATATTTGTGAAGTTTATTGATAACAATGTAGAAATACAAAACCAAAGAATAAAAAAACGATTCGAGAGGAATATAATTTTATGAAGTATTTTTTTTATGTATATTCCTCTTTATATATTTTAAATTACATTTCTGATTATAAATAAACCTATTTATAAGTATAAAATCTTAGACAGTCAAATATTTAAACTAAAGAATCAACTAATTTTGATTTGATAAAAAATATTTTCCGAACTTAAATGATCGACTAGTTTCTCTATTTATTTATTTTTTTTAAATCAAAATCTAGATTGTTTTTCCATACTAACAATCAAACTCAACATTATCTACTCTGAAGTGTGATTTCATGAATATTTCAGGCCATGGTGACTAGATATTCGTCCATTTCAACAAGAAAACTATCAAAGGCCTTGAAAATTCTTACAGATAATAAATGTATGGTTGCGACAAGTGATTATGACGACTTTCACAAGATGGTGAAGCGGTATATACTTACAGGTTTACTCGGAGCTGGTGCTCAGGTTGTCTATCTCCATGTGTTTTTGCCTGCTCATTTTATTTATCAGTAAAAATAATAGTTGATAATTAATATTATACGTTTGATATTCAGAGACGACACAGGGGTCATAGGGATACCCTGGTAGAAAATGTTTCAAGTCAACTGCTTGATCGTATAAAGACCCGTCCTCAACAAGCTGTGGATTTCAGGGAAATATTTGAGTCTGAACTTTTTGGATTGTCCATGAAAGAAGTGAGTTCTTTATTATCTTGTGTAGGTAGATTTCGTTTCCCGAGTATTAAACGTGGATAATATTCCAACTGTGTGTGAACCAATAATATCTAGTCTATGAATTGAGAAAATGCAATGAATTTTTCAGGCCTTAGGAAAAGATATGGAATCTCTACATGTAGATGAACTTCAGGCCACTTTATCAAGAGAGGAGGTTTTCAATGTTCTAGTGCTTGATCCTATGGATGGTGCAATTGATGTTGACTGGAGAGATTTCTTTCCATATTTGAGATGGATTCCTAACAAGGGTCTTGAAATGAAAATTGAGCAAATGAATTTTCGCAGGCAATCGGTGATGAATGCCCTTATTCAGGAGCAGAAGAAACGAATTGCTTCTGGAGAGGTAACCTTTTGCTTCCTTCTGGTGCAAATTTCTTTCAGAATATTCACCGTTCTGTTAACTTTTTCTTACATGTGGAACAGGAAATAAATTGTTATATGGACTTCTTATTATCGGAGGGCAAAACTACACTTACGGAGAAGCAAATTGGTATGCTGGTTTGGGAGACAATTATTGAGGCATCAGATACAACTATGGTCACTACAGAATGGGCCATGTATGAACTAGCGAAGAATCCAAAATGTCAGGTTGTCTGAATCACTAATCTGCACATTTCATCCGCAGATTCTTACTTGTTAAGCCTTGTAATGATTCCCTCTTGAAACGACAGGATCGGCTCTATCACGAAATCCAAAATGTCTGTGGGGCCGAGAAGATTAAAGAGGAACACCTGCCCCAACTTCCATACTTAAATGCTGTTTTCCATGAAACTATCAGAAAGTACAGCCCTGCTCCTGTAATACCTTTGAGATACGCTCATGAAGATACACAGATAGGGGGATACTATATTCCAGCTGGAAGTGAGGTTGGTCAGTTTGTCCAAGAGATTTATTCCTTTCTATGAACTCTGGTTCACAAAATTAACTAAACGTGTGACCTGCAGATCGCTGTAAACATTTATGGATGTAACATGGACAAGAAGCTTTGGGAAAACCCAGAAGAGTGGAAGCCTGAGAGATTCCTTGACGGCAAGTATGATTCCATGGACTTGCACAAGACAATGGCATTTGGAGCAGGAAAGAGGTCATGCGCAGGTGCTCTTCAAGCGTCCTTGATAGCATCTGCCACGATAGGCAGAGTAGCGCAAGAATTTGAATGGAGACTTAAAGATGGAGAGGAAGAAAATGTTGATATTGTTGGACTCACCTCTCGCAAGCTTCACCCGCTGCATGTCATTATAAAACCAAGAAATCTGTAGGGGCTTGGGAGAATTGAAGCCCTTCAATTCACTCCCTTTTTGAAGCATGTTTGTGTAAACATTTCACAATCCCTGGCGTATCCTATGATTCTAGTAAGAATAAAAAGATCTCTTTTTTCACCTTCTTTAAATGTAGCATGTGGGGCAGAATGTAACATCATATGACGATGCAGTAAAACATTTTGCTTCTGAACATGCTGCTGTGGGTTCGGTTCTTTATCAATTGCACAATTTTGATTTCTGCCTGTGTTTTCTCAGTTGCTAGTGTTTTCTCTACTGGTGTAGCAGGGGGTTATTTTATTGTATTATGGTGATACAATAATCCTATAGCACGTCGTAAAGGGTTATTTTATTAATCCAGACTCTTACTCCCTTATAACACCAGCACCCAAATCAGCTCTGTAAACCAAAAAAACAGAGAGAAAGAGGCAATGACATGAGTTCTTCCTCCATCCAGCCTATCTCTGGAATCTGGATCGAGGCTTAGCCAATCGCATAATAGGTTATGCTCAAACTGCTGATCCAGAAATGCTAATCTATTACATAATATACTACCAGAAGTTTTGGCATGTGAAGTAGAATGAGGGGATTAGTGGAAATATGAGATGTAACCTACCTCCATGTAGATGGCAATACAAAAAGAGGCTTAATCGACAAAGGCCTGGGAGCAGAGGTGGCCATGATCATTTCTGGGCACATTATAGGTTCATACCATTGCTAAGCAAGGCCGTGGGCCTGAGACTCTTGTGCTGGCATTGTCTCTGTTTTACCACATCCCTGCTTCTGCTAAATGAGTATTAGTAACTCAATTCAAATAAATTTGAACCCTTTTTAAAATTATTACCAATGCAACGCCCACCATTCTAACTTCTTTTTTTTTATTGGAGACCTATCTTCTTCTTTCATTATATAACAATTAAATAAATATTAATCAACAACTTTAGTTTTTTCTTAATATATTAAATAAAATTACATAACAATGCAACTAGTTTTTTTTTTGGATGTAAAAAAACCTCGCCCCCAAGAAAGCGTCATTTGTAAGTCAAGGTGAGCGAGTAAAATCTCTCTCAGTCTCAGACTCTTACAAGAGACACATGATATAAAAAGTTCTTTGTCATCACACCATGCTCCTTGTGGCAATGCAACTAAATGGCTAATAAAAATTACAAGATGTTTTATCATGTTATAAATCAATTATAATTTATTGTTTTAAAATTTATTGATTTGATAATAAAATATAGTTATTGTTTTTAAAACCATTGATTTGACATGTTAGCTAATACGACGTTGTCATCCACAATGCACTTGCAAGTGTATTTTATCCAAACTATCATGGGTCCTAAGATTCTCTAATGAAAAAGAGATTATATTAATTAAAAAAATGTATCAAACAGATGTGATTCCAGGAGAACCCGTGGGAAAAAAAGATATAAAACACATCGCATCGTTCCCATTATAACCCAAAGAAATTTTATCAGACCGTGGTGCTGACCGAGGGCCTGGCCCCTGTTAGAGAAAAGACCCGAAAGGTGCCCGCCGTCCCTTCTCCTTGTCTCTACTCGGCGCTTTCACCAGGAAGATGCATGCTTCACCCTTCGATCGTTACCCATCGATTTCACCATTTCTCCCTTGAGGTGCTCGTATAAGTCTAAAGAACGTTTTAATATCCGAATCCCTTTTGAAACCATTGATGTCACTTTTCGTGTGAATCTCGCTTGTGCATGGTCAACGCCTCTCATGCCTATTCCTATCATGGTTGATAAAGCCACCTACTTCTTTTATACCCTCTACGTCTTATGAATATTTTCGATACCCGTTCTTTAAGTTATTTTTAAAAATATTTTTAGTTTAGAAATATATTAAAATCATATATTTTTTTATTTTTTAAAAATTATTTTTGACATTAACACATGAAAAATAATCTAAAAAACATAAAAAAAAATATAATTTAAAAAAAAAATCAAATATCTTCGAAAATACTTTTGAAATAAGGTGAAAAACAGACCATAAGTAGGGGGTGCAGGAGTAGGTTGGACGTCGAGCTTGCCGAGAGGTACATCTCTAGGCACATCACTCTTGTTGGCTCGACAAAGGTCTGTCATGTCATCAAATCTCATCTCCATTCACTCAAACTTTCATTTCAAGTCCTTTTGTGTTGTCCCCTAAGCGTTCACAACGTTTCGGGCTGGTTCTAACTACGATTTTTAAAAAATAATTAAAAGAGCACAAATTTTGAAACAGGAATTATCAAAAGTTAAAATATTTTTTTCCAAAAAAAGAACGTTTATTATTTTAATAAAATGACGTTTGTCAATATAATCCATAAATTCATTAATTACACGTCATGGCTCATAAATTGTCAAGATGCTACTGCTGGCTATCTCCTCCATGGCTTTGGTGGAGCCACTCTATGGACCCAAAGGACAGCATGGTAAAATAAGTCAAACCGCCCCACCGACCTGTGATAGGCGTGGATTGCATCCCCTGTTTAGATGGATGGCTGCAGAAAATTTCATGTCAAGATCGCAGGGGTCTCCACCTGCGATGAAAACTTCCATGGACGCTAACCCATAGGTACATTATTTTTCCTGTTCACCTGACCCCAGACGGAAAAGAAACTGTTTATTTCTTTTTTTCTATATTTTAATTTTGTGATTGTTAATATAATAAATAATAAAAATTAATATCAAAATTAATTTTAGAATTTATAAAATTAATTAAAATATATATAATTTGACATGGTTTAAGTTCTATAATTATTAATATGATGGTGGAGGCTAACATGATCATTAACTATAGAGTCCATATGATTAATCGAGATGTATACAAGTTAGTCTGAACACACATTAATTAAATAAAAAAGAAAAAGAAAAAACAATAAAAACTGTATAAATTCAACGAAGCAGGTCCACCAGTTGATTTGGAAGCAGCCAGAAATCTAATAGGTCTGAAAACATTAATTTGCATGTTTCTTCAGTGCTGACGATCTTTACCCCAAAGAAAATATATCAATTCTGTGAGCGTTCATATTATTTAGTGGACTTCTACAAGACAGCGACCCGCAGTTGATCTTCATGTCATCTGAACAACATTGAGTAAAGTGGTGGTGTTGCTGTTTCTCTAATCATTTTTATTTATTTTGATGGGTTGATTTTTAAAAATATAAAAATATATTATTTTAACCTGAATTATATTTTAAATTAACTTTTATAACAATATCAAGACAGCTCCAACAAAGCTAATAGAATTGCCTCTCAGTAGTTTGACTTCACCTGAGAGATCGAGCTTCTCAGGAGGCCTACCATCTCAAGACATAAGCTGCTGGACCGAAACTGTTTTCTATGGTGGGTGCAGTAAACTCCACACTTAATCTCTTCTGACAAAATAATCGCAAACTTTATAATCGTCCGATTAAGAAAATGAAAGAGCTAAGAACAGCCACGCAAGATGCTCATCACTGCGATCAAACCAAACTCAAAAAGAAAATCGGATCATGTCGCAATGAATTGCTTCGTTTATTCCAACGAGGACCCATCAATCATATGTGCTAATCTGGGAGATCGTCAAAACAAGTATGCAAAGAGAAAACGGAGGCTAACTTTAGGTTAGTATTGTTGAGGTAATTTTGAAGGGGAGAAGGAAGAGATATTTAATCTTGGACTGAGTCACCTTATTCGACTCACCGCTGCTTACAAACCGGAGGGGCTCAAGCGGCTGCCGTGCCTGGTCACTCCATGAAATTGTAACGTATCACTTCATCATGTCACTCCATGAAATTGTAACGTATCACTTCATCATGTCAGGCACTTAGCCAGTGTTAGGCCTGATAATGTCCCTGGTTAGGCTTGTTCAGATCTTAAGATAGAACTAGCCTGTGAAGGATATCGCTAGCTAGCCTGCCTCTCATTTCTATATATCCAAAAAGCAAAAAAGGTGGCCATGTTCATGTTATAGAACAACACAAGCTGAGTTATACATGTGGTAGATCAAGATTTTTTTTAACCTGAGATGAAACAAATAATCCATGAAATTGACACATGCGGATACAAAATACGATACAAATTTGTGATGATCGATGGAGAGGAGAAAAGGGGAAGCAAAATCAAAGGAGCAGAGATCACGGTAACCAAGAAATCAGGCACAGGGAAAGTGTTAATGATCAGGGGTTCCAAGAGAGAATCTTGATTTGGTACACTAAATTTCTGCTTCCCACGCTGCCAGACATCAATGATGGTTTCTGTCTCGTTTATTCTACAAATCCCTGCACTCTCTCTATCTACCTCGGACAATTAATCCACTTTAAGCGCACACCATTCCCGGTAGGTGGCCTTTGATTTTCAATTCTGTATCCCAGATTACCTCGTTAAGTACATACCACTTCACCATTCTCATTGTGTTCACATGTTTTTAAATAAATTGTCTAAGATTTCAAAATCAAATATTTCTTAGGAAAATATTTAAAAAAAAAACCCTTTCAATCATATTATAAATATACATTAACGCTGAGAAAAATAATCTAAAACACATTTTCCATGTTATATGACTTTTATTAGTGTATTTATAATGGGCAGTTTATCCGTAACATTTAGGAGGGTGTGATATTGTAGTAGTTATTGTTTTTTAATGTATATTTTGCCCATACATCACATCAAAACAATTTAAAAAATAATTTTAATAAAAAATAAATATTATATTTTATAAAACAATTTTAACTACACTGCTCCAAATGCATTATGAAATTAATCTATGCATGAAGGTCTATAATAGGACATCCTATACTTCGATTATTGGTGTTGCACGTACACCGATGGGTAGCTTTCTGGGTTCACTCTCATCTTTACCAGGGACCAACCTCGGATCTAACTATAGCCTTGCTGCCCTGTTTACTTATCTCTGTATATGTATCTTAGGTGTCTTTAGTGGGATTGGAGCTATTGGATAGACAGTTGATTGCTAACATCACTCGAATAAACACGCAATTAAAGAATTGAGACCCCTTTAAGAGATTTAAATCTGCTACCATAGCCCTTCCCTAAGCTGGCTGAATCAAGAAATCTAAGGCAGAGAAGCAATCTTGATTTCTCCATCATGATAACGTCCACGATATAACCCATTTCCTGCCAAGTAAAATTCCAACACGTCAACAGAAACACCGAAAACCATTCAAAATCTGTCGCACCAAAATCTCACTTCAGGCTTAAAAAGAGACACACAGTACTATTATTTAAAAGAAACAATTGACCCACGCGAAATCACGCGTCAAGCCGTCAAAACATCGTGTGTAGAGCCCACCGCCTGTATTACTTAACAAAGAAAAGCCATCGACTCTCGAGAACATATCAAGCACTTCTCTCTTGCAAGAAAAAGAACACACAGATAGACCAAGAATGCCATCAGAAATAAGCCAGACGCACCCAAACGAAGCCCAAAACACCATGGGGACTACACCCCCGCCACCCAAAACCACTGAGCCACTGCCCTGTCCAAGGTGCAACTCCACCACCACCAAGTTCTGCTACTTCAACAACTATAACCTCTCTCAACCTCGCCATTTCTGCAAGTCATGCCGACGTTACTGGACACAAGGCGGGACCCTCCGTGATGTGCCTGTTGGTGGTGGTTCACGCAAGAACTCCAGGCGCTCTCGCTCATCTTCTAATAATTCTTCACCATCTACGTCATCTTCCAACTCTACGACCTCAAATTCTGCAACTCTGACTGCTCTTACCTCCATCCATGAGCCCGAATCAATACCCGTGGCTTTATCATCGACTACAGACTATGGTGTAGCTGCTGTGAAGACTGATGAGATGCCAGCGGGCATAAATCTGAATGAGGGGTTGGCTGAAAATGGAAACTTCATCTCGCTCACAGGCTCCAATGATCAACACGGGTTCAATGGTCTTGTCGGGTACGGTTACGAATCAGGATTTGGATTGGGGTCTTGTGAAGCGGGTCTTGGATTTGGTGCAAGAGGGTTTTGGTCCTTTCCTGGAATGGAAAATGTTGCTGATAATGGTGGAACCATAGGGGGTTGTACTTCTGGGTGCAATACTTGGCAGCTGCAGGGTGATCATGTTGAAGGAGGGGGTGGTCACGGTGGGTTTGCAACTGATGGTGAGAATTACTTTGGTTCTTGGCCTGGTCTTGCTATTTCTGCTCCAGCAGAGAAAGGTTCGGACTGATAATGGTTTGGTGTCCTTTTTTTATTATTAACTGGGCAAGACCGTGTAGACTATAGGGTTATGGTATTAAAGACGAACCAGTTCAGAGTGTACCTTTTCGAAAGTGCTTTCATATTATTAACGGCTTTGTGAAGCTTTTGGGTTCTTTGTTCAAGAAAAGAGAGGATTTTTCTTCTTCTTGTCAATCTGAATGCATGAAGCTTTATAGTTAATTTTATTTATTAGCGTTTGTTATTGATAGTCGTGAATAAGTGACAGTAGAATATGATCATAACGCATGAAAACTGAGTTTCGATTTTCGAAGAATGTCTGGACTGGTTTTGTCTCGTCTTTCGAGAAATTGGCCACTCAGTTTATCCATGAAAACTTGAACCTGTTTCCTGGTTGGTGGGTTCCACCACCATTGAATTACCAAGTAAAATACCTCCGAAATAAACAATTCATTTTTCCATTGGCTCTTCGTTTTTCGATTCCGTACCCTTATGTTAGTTTTTTATTTTTAAAACAGTGATCATCGATGCATCTTCGTGTTTATGTATGTATGTATAAAATATTTGTAAGCTCAATTACATATTAAGCTAAATTACACATGACTTTAGATTATCTAATTATCTATAGGTTTATCCACCCGTTGAGTTTATATACATATAAATTTGATAAGCTTTTAGATCTTATTTTTTAAAACCCCACTACATGTTGAGTTCACATAGATATGAGTCTAACGAGTTACTGGATGCACCATCCCTAGTTTTGTTAGGCGTTAAGCCTATATATATGTGTGTGTGTGTGTGTGTGTGTGTGTGTGTGTGAAACTATCAGACTTAATATTTCTAGACTTGGCTACGCGTTACGCTAAGCCTACCCACTTGAGGGTTTAACAGGCTATCAAACCCAACCGTTTTGAGCTTAGCATCTCCCTGAGCCTAGATGTAAGTTATACTAGCCAAGAAAAATGTCGTAGAACTACAACATTTCTCAATTAGAAGGATAATATTCATTTTTATGATCCTGATAATGGTACCAAAAAAGATTTGATAGGGTAATCCCACAGATCTCGTTGGACAGCGACTTCTTCTACTATGATCGAGTCATTTTTTATCTCTTCCTTAGGCCTGCCGCCACTCAAGTTAAGAGATAAAGCCATTTCAATTCTCTTCAAACGTTGATGAATTTTTCCCTTCTCTTTTATCATTAGTCTTACATAAAAATAGAATTAATAATGAGCTTTAAAGTAATAAAAAAATAGGAAAGAAAGTCGCATACTTTGCAATAGGGCTTGATAATGCCATAATGCCCTATATCCATCATATTAAATTTGTATTTAGTTAAACGTTAATGACATTACAACATATATTTTCTCATCATCCAAGGTCATATAAGGTCTATTGTTAACATAAAAAAAACATTCTAATAGGAGAACACAACCCCATATCTTTTGCATCCTACTTATAAGGCTCATTGACCTATTATACATCATTACCGATCACCTTCTTCTTTATTTTTTATATGAGTAAGTTCCTCTGCAAGGTTCCCTTCATGGCTTTTATGGCTATATTGGCAAAGGTAAATGCCAATGCATGTCATTACCATCATCGTTACCAACAATCGAATGGTAACATGTCCTAAAGATATTAATTGTAAACTTAATTCACTCATGCTTAAGAAACTTATCAAATGCAAATAAGATTATCCATTTGTTAGGATGTAGTTAACCAAGACATAACAAGTAGCATCCAAAAGATTTTAAAATGACACTAAGTAGAGTTCATGGTCAAAATATGATCATGGGTGTGATATCAAAAGACCTAGTAGGAGTATCCATTAGGTCAGCTGAGTCAAAACGTTGTTAAATTTTCCACTTTGGATCTTTGTTTATTTTTAGGTCATATATAAAGGTACATAATGATTTTAGATGTAATTTAATTGTGTTAAAAACTAGACATTTGAACTTTTCCAATGATATGTAGTAGACCCATTAATTCATCTATACAAGAGAGAATAATGTGATTAAAGTTGAGCCTAAAACTTGCCACAAAGTATGAAAATATAAAAGACATTGCTTTCGTAAAAGTAAAAGATTTCATTCACCACAAGGAGTCTATAATACTTTTGAGAATTTATGTGGAAGCTTTTATCTTACTTATTTTACAAGGATTCCATTTTAAACAAGAAAAAATGATTGGTTAGAACTTGATTTTTATTTTATAAGTCACCAAGCTTTTGTTCATGAAGGATTCTTTAGCAATTATTTTTCTTTGGTATTTTTCGCTATCATATATGATAGTGTGTAAAAATAATTTGATTATTGCTATGTTTATTTTTATCATGTTTAAACCTTATTCTAATCAATTTACGCTTCATTTAAATTGGGTGTATATTAAACCTATTAGCGTTAGTGTTTTTAAGTATACATATTCTTTGCAAGGATAAAATATAAAGACTTGATAAAACTATTGTTACTAGATTTATCCAGTTTATACGAGAGAAATTCTTATATTGTTTTGTTTTCTATCCAACTAAATTGATTTATTGAAGACTAATTGGCTTTGTGGTGTTTTACTTATATTTCTTGTTCGTGAATCGAAATTCATAGAGTGAAGGATCTTATTCTAATAATATTAGTGCATTGAAACAAGTTTTCATTGTATCGCACTCCTATCATCATATAAATATGATGTCCCAAATATTGTAGAGCATAAAATTTATTAATGACTAGGAGACTAAAGACCACACCACTCGAATACCTGAGTTATTTGTCCAATTAATGAGACAATAGAGGGCTAGAATAATGGATGTTAAGATTGATTAATTAATCACGATGAAAATTTTGACACTAAACTACTTGGATATTTAAGGACATCATCAATAAATATAGTGATAAAGAACTAAACATAGCACAATGGTCAATGGCACATGGTTAATGTTGTGTTGCTAGTTTAACAAACTCCAATCCCCATTAATGAGTGGAAACCAAACTAGCTTGCCAACAAAATTGTTGAATTGCAAAATCAAAACCCTAAGCAGCATTTTCAAAGTCCCCCGTTAAATTAATGGAACATTTGTAATCAATCAGACAGATTGCTCAAGTCAAAGGTTGATATGTATATTGCCGGTTGTCACCTGCAATAAATGATAAATAAATGATGAGGATTGGATAAGAGGACTGGAAACTTTTTGATGCACGTAGATGGGCCCAATCAAGTAATTTACCTTGGAATTTTTAGGGTGCAAGGCTTATCATATCCCACCGAAAAAACAACATGACTTTTTAATTAGTGGCACGAATAATTATCATGCGATGTTTGTCATCATGAATGAACACCTCGTTCTAGCTTCAGATGAAAGCCACTTGATTGTCTCGAGCCGACACCAAGTCTAATTTCCTTCTCGGCTGTGGTGGGAGTTCACCGCTTGTGATCGGAGCTTGTCTTTCCCTTGCTATTGGACCTACCCTGTAAATGTAAGCAATGACCACGATCATGGAGAAAGCTCAGGCTTGCCTTGGCCCGTTCAAGCATGAAACTTGGCCTGACCGATGTTCCGTCGAGTGATGGAAGAAACGAAAAAACACTTCCCAGTTTGGAAGAGACGTCATGTCATTATTTAGTGAGGAGGTTGCAAAAATAATTTCTAATCTAGTATTTGGTTAAATATAAAAAGCATAAATATGGCATGGTCCATATATATAAATTGCATAGAACTCCGGCGTAAGAGAAGCGGCTTTTCAATATTTGTTTTTCGATCTGAGAGGAAGACGGGACGAGGGGGGTGTTTATATAATATATTAGCTGCTTTTCAATATTTGCTTTTCGATATGAGAGGGAGACGGGGTAGGGGAGCTGCCGGAAATCTAAAAACTTAATTAAAATGTAAATAAATATATTAGAAGGAGGTTATAATATAATTTTTGTCACGCAATTTTAATTTTGTTTTAGATAATATTTTATTATATGTTGTTCCGGGATCAAAGAGGCCTTCACATATGAATTTAATTCATAATGAAATTACAAGTAGTTTGATGGGAGACTAAAAACAAGTGTCTGATTTACTTGAATTATTAATTACATTTTAATATTATGATTATTAAATATTTAAAAAAACAATACATACACACACACATTTTAAAATAATTTCACATGTTGACAACAATATGAAAAGCTTGGTAACCTAAACAGATGAAACTATTTTTCATTAACCTCAAACTCAACCATAGTTTTAACCAAACAGTTCGAAAGTTATTTTTGTTGACATATAATGTCATACTTGTATGCTTTATATATTTTGATGATAACAATAAAAAGAAAATGGACTAATAATATGCTTGGATGAGATTAAGTTATAACATGTATTATACAAAGAATACATCAACAAGCATAATGGATTACACGAAGAAATCATTCCAGGAAGTCCAAGATGCAAGCAAATGAAGACTTAGAATAAGTTTTCATTTTAGTGCTTTATGTAAATCTCAATTTCTAACTTGATAGCACAAATTAAAATGAACTCACACACTTCACATTGCATGCATTAAAAGGGTTTGATGATTATAGGTTTAAGTCATAATCAATCGGTTCAAGAAATTCAGAAAAGATAATTTGTCAAAATAGGGTTTCTACATGAACCGGTCGACCGCTTGGGTTACCAAGTGAACCGGTCGACCGCTTGGAAGACAAATTGCCTTTCGAACTGAACCGGTCGACCGCTTGGTTTTTACCAAGTGAACCGGTCGACCGCTTGGTCAAAAAGATTGATTTTCTGGCTTTTAAATGAACCGGTCGACCACTTGATTTATCCGTTGTGAACCGGTCGATCGTTTGAGATGACAGTTGCACTAAAACGGCTAGTTTCTCTTTGAAACTTATAAATATAGAGATTTTGATTATATCTGATATTGAGGCAATTAGTAGTGCATAAACACCTTTATATCTTCAATCCTCATTATTACTCAAATTTGTGTTTAAATCTTCATATCCTAACACAAAGAGTATTAAATCTCATTCTCACTACACTTAAACACCTTCAAATATTCTAAGTGCTATTAAGTGAGATAAAGAGATCATAGATCTTAATTTGTAATATCCACACTATTGAGAGTGTATTGTTGTGTTACAAAAACAATCCTTGTAAAACTCTTGAGAGTTGAGTATAAAACTCTTGATATTGGTGAGGGAACATCACCAAGGAAAAATCTTGAAGAGGGTACATCTTCAAGTGGGAAAAAGGAAAATCTTGAAGATGGCATATCTTCAAGTGGTGTAAAAGTCTTGGTGTGGATTCATCAAGCGGGAATTGTAATCTTGTTACTTGGACTAGTAAGAGAATACAATACTCAAGTACGGGTTGGTACTTGAGCTGTGGATGTAGGCTTGCCGAACCACGTTAAAAACCGAGTTAGCAATCTCTCTCTCTTATCTCTTTACTTTAAAGTACTTAATTATATTGTTGGTTATTGTTTTACTTTAAAGTAATTAATTTTAAAATTGCATTAATTGTTGTATTTACACCTAATCCCCCCCGTAGGTGCATAGTTGCCTTAATCCTTAAACAACAATTTTTTGAACCGCAACTAAAAGTGTTTTTTATGAAACTGTTTTTTAAAATCTCAACTACAAAAAGAAAGACAATATCGAACACACTCTTATGGCTTGAATGTGTGCTTTGGCATGGGTGATAATAGTTACCTTACATGGAATGTTAAGAGGTTTTTTTTTTATCTATTTTTATTTAAAAAAAACAGGGTTGTTTTTTTCAATGAAAATAATTAGTTGTGGTTAATTGAGATTTTAATAAAGTTGTTTAATAGATTTATTGTAGTTGATCTCGATAGGATACTTTAATTTTATAATTATGTTTTAGTTCTATTGCACTTAATGTTTTTTTTATCTGATCAATTATTGCTCGAATGACCTTTCTACCCTTTGAATTTCTTGCCTCTTATCTCCATCTTTCTCCCGTATTTATCGAACATGGTAGAGAATTTGAATTTAAATTGAAGGTTTGTTACGGTAGTATGTGATCTTGGACTATTATAGAATTTGGTATGTTATTCTCCTTAAAACGTGGTCGTTCAACTTCCTGTTTGAAAAATTCTCTTTAGATTGATGTTGATTTGTTTTAGCAAAGAGAAATATCGACACCTGTCAACTAGTAGTGAAGAGGGCATCACAATCGTCCATGTAAGTCTTCTTCTAGCAGGTTCTTCACCTTCTATAGCCATTCATATTCTAATTACATGGTTAATAGTGGGGTGAAAGTTGATTCTTAAACTGTTTTTGGTTTAGAAAAATATTAAAAAAATATTTTTTGCTATTACTATATGAAAATCATTTAAAAAATTTAAAAAATAATTTAAAATAAAAAATAAATTTTTATTTTATTTTTTTTGAAAATCGTTTTTGTAATGTAGTGATAAAAGAGTGATAAATAGCACCTAAGCCTCTTCCCTCGCCGCTCAAGAGAGAGTTTGTATATATATACGAGCTGATTTGCCCGCTTCGCTGGGTTTTTTTTTTATCTATATAGAAAATTAATTAATTTTATAAATGTTGTATTTTGTAATTTTAATATTTAATTAGTATAATTGTAATTGATAAAATTAATTAAAAATGGTTTTTTTCAACCAAAATGTGATTGAATATTGCTATTGCTAAAAAACTTTTGATAGAATTTGTTAGAAAATTTGCTAAGAAGGTGAAATGATTCATTAGGAATTTGTTATCACTGATACTCTGGTTAAAAAAAACAAAAAAAGAAACTCGGTTAAAAAAGAACAACTGACATGGACAATAAAAATTAAAAAATACATGTGAAAAAAAGGTCACTGTTTCTTAAAAGAAAAAAAAAAAGAGTCTAAAATATAAATTTAAATTCAAAGCCAAAGTTTTTTTTATAAGATTTATTCATCATATTATTATATTAAATATATTTAAGAATACCGATATTAATTTTTTTTGCAAGAAATCGCAGGTCTTTTTTTTTCTCTTTTTATATATTTTTAGGCGATAATATCAAATAAATATTAAACACATATACTTAGTCCCACATACTATATAGTGTGATCGAAATGGGAAGTGATTTTTATAGTTTTTTAATTGTAGATAACCTAGATAAATTTGTAAAAAAAAATATGAGTTGCCTATTTTCCCCAGTAATATTAGATATGACACATTATAAATACAAATATTGCAATTTTTTTAAAAAAAGAAATATAAATTTTTTACGTGCTATAATTATTTATTTGCCGTCTAAAAAGAACAGTGTAGTCGAAACGGAAAGTGCCTTGTATATTTTTTAATTGTATATAATGTAGGCAAATTTGTTTACCTTTTGTTTTTTTGAGTTGTATTTTTTCCCGGGTAATATTAGATCTTAAATATTAAAAATCCAATTTTTTTTAAGAAATAAACTTGAACAAAAGAGCACAAAATTAAAATTCATAGAAAATTTTTATTTTATAAGATTTATTCATCATATTATTATATTAAATGTATTTCAAAATGCTGATATAAATAATAATAATAATTTAATATTTTCTTTTCTTACTTACTCTTTTGTTAATATGTTTTTTTTTCCTCTCGGGATAATTTAATAATTTTTATTCTTTTAACAATTATAACAATGATAATTTTTATTTTCATTTTATTTCTTTATTTGATGTTTTGTTTAAGTTTTTAGGATTTTTTTAGTCTTTCATTTTTTTTCCTTTCATTATTAACACACAAATAATAATAATAATAATAATAATAATAATAATTTAATTGTTTTTCTAGCTTACTCCTTTGTCTATGTTACTATTTTTATGATAGGGTGTGGTGATCTGTTTGATTATATTGAATTTTTCATAAATAAATATTATATTTTAATTTTAGACCAACATATCCTATTAAATTTTTTTTATACCAACAATTATAAAAACTTCTTAGTCATATAAATATTATATTTTTATTTTAGACCAACATATCCTATTAATTTTTTTTTATCCCTACAATTATTAAAACTTCTTACTCAGCCCGCAACGTGGTGTGATAATTTTTTTAAATTTTCAAATAATTTGTTTTTCTAGTCAATAATTTTTATGTTTTTTATCATTTATTTTATTTTTTATTTACTCTTTTGTTAATATTTTAAGCTTTTTTTTAGCCTTTGATTTAATTTCGTTTTCTTCCTGTTATTAAAGAAATAATAATATTAATATTAATAATAATAATAATTTTAGTTTTTGTTCCAACGTGCTTTTTTATTAATATGTTTTTTTTCTCTCTCTCAGATTTGTTCAATAATGTTTAATTTTTTGACAGTAATAGTAATGATAATTTTAGAAGTTGAGACTTTGATATTATTGTTAGTATAATAGTCGATGTTGATTCCTTTAAGTATATCAAATTTTATACATTAAAATATTATATTTTAATCTCAACAGCTGTAAAAATTATTTGTTTCGCCCGCACTACACCCACAACGTAGTGCGGGCATTCAGCTAGTAACAACTATTTTAAAATGAATTGGCCTTTATTATTCTATATCAAGTATATTACATCTCAACGGCTCTATTTAATAGTTTTAATTACTAAAAAAAACACCATATAACGTTCTTTTTCTTCTTCTAATGTTTTATTTTTACAATATTTGTATAATTTCTAGAGAAAGAACTTTTCTTAAGCAATCAATTAAATTAATTAACTAAAATGTTTAGTTTTTTTAAAAAAATATTGAAGTTATATTTTTAATAATAATTTTAGTTTAAATAAATTTGTTAATGGAATAACACTAGTTTATTGTCAATATCTTGCGCAGCACATCAAGCACACCAAGGATCTCTCACTTTCCCAAATAAAAATAAAAAAAAAACATATTTCAGAAAAGAAAAAAAAATCAAATTAAAATCTGTTGGCTGAGGGGTTCGAACCCCTTCGCGCTGGATTCCAGCGCGAAGGCGAGCCGCTCGGCCATAGGCATTCTTTAGTCATCTCCACCATAGAAATTATAAAAAGCATCTCTGTGCAAAAAAAAAACAGAAACAAGTGCACATACGCTCACGAAACAAAGATGAAAAATGGCCAGTCCACAGTGCACATGAGTGTGCGTGCACAGTGGATTGGCCGATATCTCTTAGCTCTTTTACTAATATATATGAACGCATTGGCTGTGACTTTAGGTCCACCGTCCCCCTCGAGCTATCTTGCTGCTTTCCCTAAAGGCGACGAATATCCGATTGGTTGACAAAATTGGTATGATCACTGAGTTCCCTCAATGTTTCCTTCTCATTCTTTTGGCACGTCTTGTGTCAAAAAAATCAAAATTTTAGACTGATTACAACCACCATGCAAAAGAGAACCTCAGGCAGAAAACAGGACACAAACATGGCTACCTTTTATTTATTTTTTGTATTTTTTAAAGTTTAGAGTTTAGAGTTGAATCTCTTGGTGAATATGAGAGGAAAGTTACAGCAAGGGAGAGGAAAGTTACAGCAAGGGAGAGGAAAAACATCAACCCCGGCAAAATTCTCTTTAAATACCCAGATTAGGAACTGGGTTCTTGGTCTGACTGGCCAAAATATGAGTCTTACAAAAAGCAAATCAATTAAGTGAATCTAACTAATAATAAAAACAACTATTTGACAAAAGAGCATCTTCATATAATATTTTGGTCAGATTAATCACTGTTTATGCATTTCAAAGAAACAAAACCGAGAAATTCAATATGTCTTTGGAAAGAAACATCAACGTTTACATGGAAATGGAGTTTCGGCATTTTGTTCTAATTCTTTGCCCAATCCTTTAATTAAATGTGCTAGAAAATATGTGATGTATACTGTTCGGAGCGCTCTCTGTCTCTTATGAAGTGTTATCTTCCTCTCTAGCTAGCCTTGTCATCTCTAAATGTGAAAGTGAGTTTCTGACAACGACCGGTTTACTTCCGTTTCTCTAGCCAGACAGTAACATCTTGGAAATTCAATCTGTAATGAAAATCCAGGATCACCGTATCATTAGCTAAACAAATTAACACCAAATCAGTTAGAATTTGATTTCAATTAAGGTTGCTTCCTCTTTGAAGGTGGTAATACTGTATAGTAGCCTGCAGATGATGTGAAATCAGAGATTGAAAAGCGATGCTGTTCTATTCTGAGAGGTGGTAAGATATTACAGAAGCTCATCTCTTGGCAGAATTCGTTCAATAAACTGAATTCGTATCCGTAACATCAACGTCCTGTTGGCAGATTCTTTGAAAGATCAACGTATGTATAAACCTTAATTCGTATCCGTAACATCAACGTCCTGTTGAAAGATCCAGTAGAGTGGACTGGCTTGTAAACTTACATATGTATAAACCTTTTTCTATATGAATCCTTTCTTCGCTGTCAAAACGCGACGCAAATTTATAATTGTAATTGCTGGCAACTTGGCAGCATTCCATTGGATGTTTAAAATGTGTCACCGTCCGTTTAGCGCATGTTGCTGTCCATTTTTTACCCTGAAACATATCTTTTTCAATGAAGTTCAATCATTTTTTGTGTATGATTAAATAGACAAATAAGAATAAAAATTTTTTAGAGAGTGGAATTAAAAGTAAGAAAAAAAAGAATAAGATGAGCAGAGACTAAAAAATATAATGAGAATATTGTAAAATTAAATAAATAGGATAACAAAACAAAATTGCAAGATTGTAGGAGAGAGATCCTACATGGCTAACAAAAACAAGTTGCTGTTAATTAAGGATTCATAATTCAGAGATAAAGTTTATATAGTCTTTTAATAATGTTTTTTTTTATTTTTTTAAAGTGAGCTCAAACAATATAAATAGAGAGAGGAATACATGCACTACAATGTAGTAGATGAATTAGGCTCTTGTATATAAATTAAATTGACTAAGCTCTTATCATCAGTTGTTAAAATGTATAGCCTCTTTGAAATTCACCTTGGTCCAAGTACTCTTAATATGCTAATTTGAGTTTCTTTGTCCTTAATCTTATAATTAGACCAATTGGAACTTATAATTAATTTTTTGATGTACATTGATTGTATTAAACTCCAAGATACTCTATACATTTTGCATGTGTGTCCCTCGTGTTAACAAGACCATTATAATTATTCAAACTAACTGAAGAAACATGTATTGAGCACCTAGTCCAATCATATGTGTCTCGACAGCACGAGTGACCCCTCAAGATTAAATTCTCAAAGAACGATAGTTTTTTTCCATCAAAGTCCCAAGACGATGCCAATGTTTTAAAATCCAATATGCTTGAAAATATGATTTTTCTGGTGGTTGAATAATGAGCTTATCAAGTGTTCTTGTTGTTAGATCTATTGTCCATATCAAACAAAAATGGTAACTTAATGTAAGAATTCTAGCATCTGCAAACAAAATTCTTTTTCTTGTGGATTTGAGAAATACTATAATAAATATGTAAAAGAGCATTAAATTAAAATGTATAGAGTATGTAAAAGAGCTCTTTTACATATTTATTATATGTATAAGTTAATATTTTTATAGAGAAATACTATAATAAATATGTAAAAGAGCATTAAATTAAAAAACATTTTTGCTTAAAAGAGATGGTTAGAAAGTCATTTTATCCTGATACTATTAAAAAGGAATAAATATTATTTAACACAAATATTAATGAGATAAAAATATGATTAGGTTAGGAAAAACCTTGTAAACCTAAAAGTCATATATCTATGATGACTTAGACGGGGGTAGTTGGGCTCGAGCGTAGGTTCCGAGCCCACAAGAAAAAGTCATATATCTAGCGTCTGGATTCAAGCATGATACTTAGAATGCTTGCCACCTAAGCTCATATGCATTGCTGGAGCCTAAGGATGGTAAATTATGCGACGTTGCACTTGGACCCACACTCAAAAAAATATTGATAAATCATGTTACATTACAGAAGGAAAACAAATTTCTAATGTTACAAATAGACAAAAGGGATTAATTTTAAACTAATTTTCCATTTGAATAACCAATTTTATCGTAAGGCAATCCTCAGTGCAGACCACTGTTCTTCCACCGCCCCAGCAACACGACGCAGGGACGAGGCCAACCAAATCAAGACACGTTCTCATCCACCCTCAAATTAGGTAAATGAATCCTCTCTCCCCCTGTCATTTATTACTCCATAAACAACTAATCCAGCCAGTAACATAACTCGATCTTCAACAAGAAAAGAAAAAGAAAAAAAAAACTCATCTTTTCTCTGCACGATATCATGCCTGATAGCCTCCATGCCACAGAAATAATTTTGGTTACGTGGATGATAGCCTCTTATAATTTTTTTTATGGAAGTTGATATCAAAGAATGTATTTTAAAACGACTGTAGCAATCACCGTATTGCTTGTAACATCTGTACAAGCAAACTAATTGACCTGCACAAGCATAAAACTAATAATTTATAGGAGGGTCCAATTATTGCTTTAATCCTCTCGAAAGAAAACCATTTTTTAGAAGTGTTTTGTCATTTTTTTGTACCAAGTTAATTTAATTTCATTCATGCTGTAATTGAAATATTCTTGATAAATTAAGTGACAGGTAGTGTAGTTGAAGTTGTTTTTAAAATTGTTTTTTGTTTAGAAATATATTAAAATGATATATTTTTTTTATTTTTTCAAAATTATTTTTGATATTAACACATTAAAAAATTTTTAAAAATATTTAATTTAAAATAAAAAAAGAATAAAAATCTTTCAATTTTTTGAAAACACCAATCTTAGCCAGTCGAGTAAACACGATACATTTTTTTCTTCTTCAAATATTTATTAATACTTTTGTTGGCGTTTCTCTACGTGGAGAGTCTGATCAGACTGTACTATTCTAGTAAGAAGTCGTCTATAGGGCATGTTGTCCCCACGAACCGCGTGTTTTCACATGGCCGGCGCGAAATTTTAAATCTCATACGGTTAAAGTTTAAACTCACTGTTTCCATTCCGAAATTACCGTTGGAACCACCACTTCGGGACACGGCCGCTGATTTTGTTCCAAAACTGCGCGCCGAGGAGGAAAATGTTTGGCCGTTGCATTCTTCCGATGGGAAATACTTTAACGTCCAATCCGTTCTTAATAAAACCACTTGAACAAAATTTGCTGAGGCGAGGATTGCGAGGCTATGATGATTTGTGCATGATTTCTGTTTATTTTAGCGGTGTGGCATGCTTTGAGAAATTTAAAATTATTTTTTTGTATTTTTAAATTGTTTTGATATACTAATATAAAAAATAAATTTTAAATGATGTCGTCGATTACCTAGGTCAGCTCCGTTCTAGGATGGCACGTGCTGGCTTCTCAACAATGGTGTTTGCTCTAGCAGTTATTTCTCTTCGTTTTCTTTTTTTACTTATTTTCTCTTTACTTCTTTGATTCCTGCACCCAAACTGGAACAAGAGAAGCAGCGTTGCCGTTCAAGTGTTTTATGAGATAGTTCAAAATGAATCTTCTTTGCTTTGAATTCATTTTTTAATTGTTAATGTTAATTACAATGCTCTATTGAAGTGATGGTTTGAGAAATTAATACGTAAAATAATTATCTCATCTAAATATTCAAGTTGTTAATTGATATTTTAGAATATACTTTATATTATTCTCTAAAATACTTCTAAAGTGAAAAGTAATTTTGGGCTTTAAATTTGCACAAACTCATAGTATCTTGTGTTTAATTTTAATCAAATAGAATAAGAATAGTGAGATTCGAACTCGTGACTACTGGGTACTGACTCAATCATGCTTTAATGTCATGTTAAAAAATTATTTTATCTAAAAACTTAAATAGTTAAGTGAGATTCAAAATATAATTTATATTATTCTCTAACATAATAATAATAAAATAAAAAAAGAAGAATTGCAGGATTGTCTTTACAAATCTAAACAATCTGGAAAAAATGGTGAAATCGTAGGAAACAATCTAAAATCTGTTAACCAGTGAACGAAGCATGGTTTCTTTATAAAACACGGCGGGTAAGTCGTGGAAAAGGGAACGGGAAGCCTTAAGATTCAGCACGAAGCTAAGCAACCTTACGAAAACTTGTCGTAGTAAAATCCAACCTCTTTTATTCATGGAATTAGCTTCCACGTAAATTCATTGCATCATGTCCCACCGAACATAGCTTCACTGGACCTCACGAAAACCTAACATTAAAAAATAATCATGACCACATTTTTAAATATTATCGAAATCCAGAAAATAAAAGAAAATCAATGTCCACGTATGATACAGGAAAACTGAAATTGTTGCTAAAGGGAAAAGAAATATAACCAAAAACCGAAGATTTCCATTCTTTATTCTTTCTTTCCGGTTTAAGGCGAGATTGTCATCTAGTTTCTTGGAAGGAGGGAGGTATCTTAACTTGCATCGTCACCAGAAGGGGTATAACAGGTAAATACTACGAAGAGCAGAAGCTTGTTAGAACTTAACAAGTGAGAAAGCATGTTCTTGAATGTCGAGGAATGGAGAGAAAGGCCCACGCGTACTTGCGATGCCCATACGTTGTCAAATTATTAGCCATGTTGTGGTTCCTGCTCTGCACTTATATGCTCCTTGGAATACGACAACATTAACGTTAGCCAAAGTTTCCCATTCAATTTTAAAAAAAAAAGCGTATTAAATTATCTTCCGTTCTGCTTCTTGTTTTCTTTTCTTGGAAGATCACAGAAGGAACTTTCTTTCTTTTATTTTTTAATTTTTCTCACGTTTCTGTCGGTGGTTTATTGGTACTATAATAGTATAGAATTGAAAGAGCCTGAGCCTGAGCCTTAAAGTGATCGTTTGCTAGCACTCCGAGCAGGAGAGAGTGAAGAGTGAGCGACAAAAAAGGGGGTAAAAAATGGGAGAAACAGCTCATGACCACCACCAGCCACCGCCGCCACAAGCGGCGGCGTCAGCGGCACCACCACCTCCGCCATCACTTGCTTTGTCAAGAGGTCCTACTTGGACTCCTGCCGAGCAACTCCAGCAACTCCAGTACTGCATCCACTCCAATCCCTCTTGGCGTTAGTTCTCTCTATCTTTTTGACTTTTTGCGACTCCTAGCCTTTTAGCTTAATTATTAGTATTTTTTTAAATTTGCTCGTTGAGTTCTGCAAAAAAGTTAGCAAAGTCCCCCCTTTTATTTGTTCAAATTCGACGCTCTTCGTTGTATATTACTCAAGTATAAAATATTCTAGTTCATCCATGCCCATCTTTCCATTCATCTAATTTTAGCTGATCCTTGTACCTTTGGTCATGATTCTCATTTAATTTCCTGAAAGTTTAAATTGCTTTTATGTCTAAATCCTGGTGACCCTCCTCTTATTAATAATATACGTAGATTTAATTTAATAGATAATTAATCTGGATTATTTGAGAACCAAGCAAATATCTACCAATGAAGTCAAGTATCTATTGCTTGGACTAACCACGGTCGAGAAATTGAATTTCACAGCTGAGACATGTCTGCTGGCTTTCCAACACTATATTGTGATGCTTGGAACTACGGTCTTGATCGCACGTTATCTTGTGCCTCAAATGGGCGGGGGGCCTGTACGTTTCATTTACCATCTGAATTTTATTGATGATTTATTAGATCAAGTGGCAGTAGGATGTCTTTTAATCTGATTTTGGTGTTAACTTGAACAGGGTGATACTGCCCATGTTATCCAAACGATGCTGTTTATGACAGGAATCAATACACTGCTTCAAACTATGATTGGAACAAGGCTTCCAACTGTGATGGGTCCTTCATATGCTTTTGTACTGCCAGTTTTATCAATCATTAGAGATTATAATAACGAATCCTTCTCCAATGAGCATGATGTATGAGTTATTGAGCTTGTTGAATTAGGCTGTTGATTTCTTCTCTTTTTTTCTATAGCTTCAATCGTGATTTATTCTAATATTTCCTTGAATACAAATTCTTTTTATGATATGGTCGATTGCAGAGATTTGTAGACACCATGAGAACTATACAAGGATCATTGATTGTTTCTTCCTTTATCAGCATCATTCTCGGGTATAGCAAGGCGTGGGGTAATTTGACAAGGTAACTTGATCACAATCTTGAGTTGGAATTCGTTATAGTCATCTTTGCTTACCATTTTTTGGCCTTTCAGCAGCAGTGGCCCGAGTTCCAGAGTAGAAACTCAGCAGGCTCTTTTTATTATACTCTTTTGTAATGTTTTTCCTTCTTTGATTCGACATTCTCAGGTTCCTTAGTCCCATCACTGTCGTACCTGTGGTTTCTTTAGTGGGTCTTGGTCTGTTTATGAGGGGCTTTCCGCTAGTAAGTTCACTTAATGAAATGAAGAATATTGGTTGATGAAAGTGATGGATTGATTATAATGACGGCTTTTTTATGTTCTATAAAGCTTGCCAGCTGTGTGGAGATCGGGCTGCCTATGCTGATTCTGCTAATAATTTGTCAGGTAATCTACCACCTTCAGAATGTCAAGTTAATCCCATGAAAAACCATTCCATATGGAGATCACAAATCCTAATGTTTGCTGCAGTATTTGAAGAATCTTCATCCCGGGGCCCACCCTGTACTTGAGAGGTTTGGCTTGCTCGTCTGCGTTGGTATCATTTGGGCTTTTGCTGCTATCCTCACTGTTTCCGGTGCTTACAACAATGTGAAGCAGCAAACTAAACAGAGTTGCCGCACAGACCGATCGTATTTTATATCATCTGCAGCATGGTATTAGTTTAGATTAATTTTCTCTGTTGGTCAGGTAGAGTTGATATTTTATCAGAAAAAGAGAAGCTGGACTACCTTGTTTATTGAAGACCGTCTGTATTTTTTCAGGGTTAAGATCCCATACCCCTTTCAATGGGGGGCGCCTATATTTAGAGCAAGTCATGTCTTCGGGATGATCGGGGCAGCGCTTGTTTCATCTGCGGAGGTTTGTTCACCATCTCAGAAATACCTTTTTTTCCTTCCATTAATTCTGGATGCCCTTTGTGAGGTTCGGATTAACTTGCAGGGCTTTCAATATGAATTTCCTAATTTTCTTACACTTCATGATCCCTATCCCCTTGATGGACTTGCTAGATTTCCTGTTTAAGTTTTATTTTCCTAACCATTCCATCTCTTTTGATGATGTAGTCAACCGGAACCTTTTTTGCTGCAGCTCGGCTTGCGGGTGCTACACACCCTCCAGCTCATGTTCTTAGCCGAAGTATTGGTCTACAGGTTAAGTCACTGAGAGCTGTCTCTCTCTCTCTCTCTCTCTCTCTAATATATATGTATATATATATATATTTCCCTTTTAAAATTATGTATCAACACCTGATGGTTGATTTTTTAATATAGGGTGTGAGCTTGCTGCTTGATGGAATTTTTGGTGCAGCTGTCGGTACCACTGCATCAGTGTAGGGCTTTCTTCATTGATGTTTTGATTTTCGTGCTCTCTTTAGCCTTAACTGCTTTAGAATTAGCGTTCTTACATATTGCAGCTAACACTTCGGGGATCTGAGTGTTCTTTTTTTAAAAAATAAAAAATTCTCAGTAGAGTGGTGAGTAGAAGGGGAAAACGCCACAGTATGATGATCACTATTAAAATGCAGAGTCCTCTTTCATTGACTGATGTTGTAATATTTCAGTGAAAACGTTGGGCTTCTTGGACTGACACACATAGGGAGCCGAAGAGTGGTGCAGGTTTCAACTGCTTTCATGTTCTTTTTCTCCATCTTTGGTATGTCTTCAATTTATCATCGTAAGTTACGCAAGAAATCGACCGGGTCCTAATTCATGTTTATTCTGGTAACCTGCATCTCCCAGGAAAATTTGGTGCCTTGTTTGCTTCTATTCCTCTGCCGATATTTGCTGCCATATACTGTGTTTTATTTGGGATTGTTGGTGAGTGATGTTATCCGTCTTCAAATTCTAGTTTGCTGTAATCATCATATGCTATCTTTGATGAGAATTTTTTCCTGGTTTTCTTCTCTGCAGCTGCCGTTGGCATTTCATTTATACAGTTTTCAAACAACAATTCCATGAGAAACCACTACGTTTTGGGTCTGGCCTTGTTCCTTGGAATATCGATACCCCAATATTTTGTCAGTAACACCACTGGGGATGGACATGGACCAGTTAGAACAGATGGTGGATGGGTAAGTCGCATATGAAAGAGGATAATTACGGTGAGCTTCATGACTTCACTCAACAATGGCTGAATAACATGTATACTTGTTGATTTTGCAGTTTAATGACATATTGAACACACTTTTCTCATCCCCTCCGACGGTAGCAATGATTGTCGGGCCATTGCTCGATAACACCCTGGAATCAAGACAAACTATCAACGACCGAGGAATTCCATGGTGGAAACCGTTCCAGAACAGAAAGGGTGATGTTAGAACTGACGAGTTCTACAGCATGCCCCTTAAGATAAATGAGTGGATGCCCACCAGATTTCTCTGAATAAACTTCGCTTCCCTGTATATTATAATTAAATCCCATGTTAACATGCACGATGAGGCCTTCAAGTTGCTGCAAAGAACTGTAAACACCAGACATCAAGGAATAGTTTTCGACATTCTCGATGCTACAAGTTTTTGTTGTAGCCTCAGGTTACAAACCTAGAGGAAGGTGCGTTGTGAAATCTAGACGGATTGTCTGTGCAGTGTAGAAGGGATATTTTTAGCAGATAAGAAGTCTTTCCACGGACGAAGAATGTAAACCATATTGAATTGTACAAGTGGAGCTGATCATTAATTTCAGTACTATCATCATGAAATTCTCTCATCCTTGGCCATGATTACAGCTGCCTTGTTGAGTATTTGGCTTCTGTCGTATTTTCCTGTAATTCTCTTATTTCATTTTCAGAAATCATCTCCTTTTTAGGCTAAGGATTTTAATTGGAGCAGGCTCTGTCTGTCATCTCCTCAGATTGATCCCTCTAGTTCAAATCAACCCTTTTAATCTCAATAATAATTAAAAAAAAAAAAAAAAGGCAATCTGAGGTTTTATCCCCTTGGAAGTATATTGCTTATTATAAAGAATAATACAAGTCTCATCTAATAATTTAAATTTTTAGATTAAATAATCTTTTAATATGGTATCAGAGTCTTTTTAACCTAGTAATTACGAGTTTAAATTTTACCATGTTCAATTTATTTGATAAAAACTTAAGTATAAAGTAGTGTGAATTTATGTAAATTTCAAGCATAAAAAATAATATAAATCATATCATAAAATCTCACTTTATTTCTAGATAAAATAATTTCGATCAAATTTTGGTGGCAGAGTGTCGTGTTTCACTTTAGCCCTCCTTTTAATTATCACATGCCAAAAACAAATAAAGAAAAGGGAATGTTAACCGGAATTATTCTTTTAAATAGCACCGGATCAAAAAAATTAATATAAGAAACTCGCAAGAAAAACTCCTATATTTTGTTTTTTAAAAAAACTATAATATATTAGATTAATTTAGATTAATTTGGATTCATCCATATTAACTTGTTAAATCTGTGATCTATATTATATTTTTAATTAGATCCAATAGCTTTTTTTTATTTATATGATAAGAAAAAATATAAATATCAATTTAAACGTATTTAAGGTTAAAATCATTGATGTTTAGACACAAATATAAAATTGATCTTTATACATTAATAAAAAAAAATCAATAAAAATCTAATATTAAAAGTTAAAAATAAAAAACAAAAAAACTCCAAATTAAACGTATCTTCTTAATCATTGATGTTTAGACACAAAAATCACTACCGTCTAACTCTCATAATTGAATGTAATTAGTTGACAAAATAAAAAGAGGATAATTTCGTCTGCTACAATTGACTTTCTATCTGCTCCTTGTTTTAGGTCATGACGGTTATTGTTTGAAAGTGTGGTTGATATTATTTTTAAAAATATTTTTTATTCAGAAATGCATTAAAATAATATTTTTTTATTTTTAGAAAATATTTTTAACATCAATACATGAAAATGATCTAAAAATATCAAAATCATTTAATTTAAAATTAAAAAATTCAATTATTTCAAAAATAATTTTGAAACGCATTGCTAAATAGAGTATTTGCTTTTTAAACTCATGATCAAAGTGCAAAAAAAAAGATTAAATTAAAAAAAATAGGGACTGTAGAGAAAAAGAAAGGGAAAATATGAGAATTAAAAGGAACTTTTTTCAAGAATTTGATATGCCATGTTTTTTCTCTTTATTTTACATTTTGATCCATTTTTTAAATTTTGTTCACCTCAATAAATTGACAAATTGTCATCAAATGAAAAAATTATATATATTGTAAACTACTAAAATATTTAACCTAGTTATTTTAGTATATTTGGTATGTAATTATGATATGTATTTGCTCGGGGGTTGCCTAACTTGACAAAAAAATATCTCTAAACTTCTAGTGGTTCATAGGAAATTATTATTAAAGGAGAAAATAAAGGGTTTTGTACCTACATTGTGACTATTGGCTATTCGACTAATATAAAATAATTATGTTTGTATCATTTATTGGTGGATAAGACAAAATAAAAATATGAAAAAACATATTTTACTTTTTAAAATATATTACTATCAAGCTTACATATTTAAAAAACTATTTTTTTTTTACTTTAGTTTATACTAGCTAAATGCCCGCACTACGTTGCGGGTGTAGTGCGGGCGGAACAAATAATTTTTATAGCTGTTAAGATTGAAATATAATATTTTAACATGTAAAATTTGATATACTGAAAGAGATCAACATCCTCTATTATACTAACAGTAATATCGAAGTCTTAACTTCTAAAATTATCGTTACTATAACTGTCAAAACAATAAACATTATTCAACAAATCTGAGAGAGAAACAAAAAAATATTAATAAAAAAGCACGTTGGAACAAAAACTAAAATTATTATTATTATTCTTAATATTAATATTATTATTGCTTTAATAACAGGAAGAAAATGAAATTAAATCAAAGGCTAAAAAAAAGCTTAAAAACATTAACAAAAGAGCAAATAAAAAAATAAAAAAAATAAAAATTATTGACTGGGAAAAAAATCATTTGACTTGAAAACTAAAAAAAATTATCACACTACGTTGCGGGCTGAGTAAGAAGTTTTTATAATTGTTGGGATGAGAGAAATTAATAGGATATGCTGGTCCGAAATTAAAATATAATATTTATATATGCAAAATTCAATATAATAAAACAGATCACCACTCCCTATTATAAAAATAGTAACATCGAAGTTTTAACATCTAAAACTATCATTGCAGTTGTTGTCAAAACAATAAAAAAAATATCAAATTATCCTGAGAGAAAAAAACTGAAAAAACATTAACAAAAGAGCAAGTAAGAAAAATAACTAAACTTCTTCTTCTTCTTCTTCTTTTTCTTATTATTATTTTTGTTGTTGTTGTTGTTGTTGTTGTTGTTGTGTTAATAATGAAAAAAAACCAAAAATAAATGAAAGATTAAAAAAATACAAATAATTTTAACACTTGACTTGAAAAATAAAAAAATAAACCAATAAAAAAATAAAAGAAAGAGCAAATAAAAAAAATCAAATAAATGATAAAACAAAAATAAAAATTCCTAACTGGCAAAAAAATTACGTGACATGAAAATTAAAAAAAAAATGGATCACACAATGTTGAGGGCTGAGCAAACAATTTTTATAATTGTCGAGATTGAAAAAATTAATAGGATTTGCTAGTGCAAAATTCAAATATAATATCTATATATGCAAAATTTAATATAATAAAACAGATCACTACACCCTATTATAAAAACAGCAACATCAAAGTCTTCACATTTAAAATTATCATTGTTATTACTATCAAAACAATAGAGATTATCAAATTGTCCCGAGAGGAAAAAACTGAAAAACATTAATAAAACAGTAAGTAAGGAAAATAACTGAAATTATTATTATTATTATTATTATTATTATTATTATTATTATTATTATTATTATCGTGTTAATAATTAAAAAAAACTAAAAAAATCATAATAATTTTAACAGAAAATCAAACAAAAAAATAAAATAAAAATTATGAGGTAAAAAAAATTCATTTGATTTGAAAATAATAATAATAATAAAACAATAAAAGAAATAAAAGAAAGAACAAATAAAATAAATGGAAAAAAAATGAAAGACTAAAAAAATCATAATAACTTTAACAAAAGATCAAACAAAAAAATCAAATAAAAATTATGATGTAAAAAAAAATTATTTGATTTGAAAATAATAATAATAAAACAATAAAAGAAATAAAAGAAAGAGCAAATAAAATAAATAATAAAACAAAAATATAAAATACTAACTGGGAAAAAAATCATTTGACTTGAAAATTAAAAAAATAGACCGCACTACGTTACGGGCTGAGCAAGCAATTTTGATAATTATTGGATTTGAAGTAATTTATAGATTTTACTAATTTAAAAATATAATATAATATCAACACATTCCAAATTTAATATGATATAACACATTAATACACACTTTCACCTTGCGTGAGTACGGTTACTTCTCCTAATATCCAGTGCAACTCAAGGTCCAAAAATTTAGAGCAAAGCACCCGGGCGAGAGCACCTGAAAATTAAAATTTGAAAATGGCATAACAGCCGAGAGCATCCAGTTGTGTGAAATGGAAAAGAAAATAAACAGCCACGTCTTTCTTGAAATAAACGGGAGACGTGGAATGACAGAACAAAAAAGCAAATAAATTTGAAATAAACGGGAGACGTGGCACAACAGCCACCGCGTGACAAAAACTAAACATAACCTGTAACTGAAACACCCACAAACCCAACTGACCCGTAAAACAAACCGACCGAAACAACTATTACAATCCACAGTAAAAACACTCACATTGTACAGTAAGTGACTGAGCTCTTTTAGTATATAGGATAATAGTGTTAACACTGATAATATTATAATAACTCTGGTTATAAAACTATGATTAACTTAATAGGTTGATTTAGGGTCTGAACTAATCCGAGTTAAAAGAAAAATTGATTCACTCTGGCATAGTGAAAACTCATTGAAGTTTTTGAAAAAATAAGATAAAAAATTTGGGTAAGGAATTTGACTCTCACTATCTATAACTTGATTCTTTTCCTCGAATTATGAGAATAATTAATTTTATTCATGTATTAATTTCATTCAACTCATTTTTGACTCTCTTGATTTTGTAACCAGACCTTGCCTCGATTAAAAAATAAAAAATATTGTTTTTAAAAACTTGTCCTCACTTTTTTATTTATAAAAAATTATTACAAGACTATTCTTTGTTTTTATATTTCTATCTCTTCAATTAAATATATTTTTGATTTTATCAAGAAATTGTTTAATTTATTATTTTCTTAAATAAACAGTAGCTTCCGTAAGTTCTAGGAAGCTACGTCGCAAGAAAGCCAAGAAATTGGCCTAAGTTTGACCACACAAGTGCTTTCATGGGGTCCACACGGCATTCAAACCAGTTCTATCTATCTCTGTCCGCGTTTTCCAGCTAAGGCGGTGGGACCCAGAGAGTGAGACCTTGGATTATTTTTCGGCAAGCCAACAATAATATGAGCCTAATCTAATCGGCTGCTTCGTATTTCTTGACCACGTGTGCTCCCCAGCAGCCTATAGCTTATGTCACTGGGTGACATGGACCAAGCTCCTTTTTCTTTTTCAGGGCCTCCACCAGTCCTTGATTGCCGATCGGTTGATAAATGGTAGAACGTTTCCCCGACAGGTGGTCAATGTGCAGGGCTTTTCATGTCTGGTTAAAAGCGTAATAAATTATTTTTTAGAAATAATTAAAATAATAGCATATCATGATATAAAAAAAATACTTTTTTTTTTATAAAAAAGCTGGCTTTAATAACCAACTGATGAACAAATGTTTTCACCGTAACAAAATAATAATAATAATAATGAACAAGGGGCATCTTGCAACTGGGCAGGAAAGCTATGGTTAATTTCTACTTGAAAGAAGAACTATATACACAATGCATGACTTGGATTTTATCTAATCATCATCAAGCCAGTCCACACCGTAGCACTTTTCTGCAACTTGGACATCAAGATTGACTTTCTTCATTTCCTTCCACAACCAAAAAACATCTTCTTCGCAGATTACTTTACGCAGAGACTCCAATGATGCAGCAGAATATGGCAGCTTCATTAGCGAGCACTCTCTCATGTCAATCTTCTCTAACCTCGATAGTTTACCAATCCACTCAGGAAGACCTCTCAAATTGACACAATGAGAGATGTCTAGGAACTTCAACCATACGAGGTCACATACACATGGTGGAAGCATTTTCAGTGTTGGACAAGCAGACAGCCTTAGAATCTGTAGAGATTTTAAGTTGCCAAGATTGGGAGGTAATTTCTCTAGGTTGTGGCAATTGGTGATGCTCAGACTCTTGAGTGTCTGAATCCTACAAATGCTGGAAGGCAAATGGATTAAATCTTCACAGTGATCGATTGTAAGCTCTGAGAGAGAAGGGAAGATGTGGGATAAGTCTATGACAGATTCGTCAAGGCTCTTGTTTATCTTGCACAGGATTAGGGATATTTTTCGCAGGTTTTTTAACGGGACAGTAGATTCAGATAATCTACCGATGGATACTTTCTCGAGCCAAAGGCTCCTCAAATTAGCTAAACTTGAAAAAATGGAAAAGTTGCCAATGGTTGCATTGCTTGGACTGTAATTTATCATTACCAATGCCCTGAGCTTTGGCATGTCATCAATGAAGGGAGGCAAGAAGAAGTCATTTGCCGAAAAGTTCAGGATGAGCACTTCAGCCTTGGGAAAATCCATGCGGAACCAATCCATTTCTTTCATTTCACCTATTTAACAGAATCAGGATAAAAACAAGCATTGGAAACATGAAACTAAAACCACAATCTCAATTAAGTTGCACAGGTTAACCACCTCATATAAAGCATAGCAACCCAGAATAGCAATGGAGATACCTGTATGGATCGAAACAATTTGAGCATCGAATGGCCGGTCTGCATTTCTCTCCCATTCTTTTGGAAGCTGTGCTTCTCTTCTTGGCATAAGCAATCGCTTGCGGTCATTTACGTCTCCACAACTGCTCAAATGAATAGCAAGGTCCCGCAACACATCATGTTGCATAATACAAATTTCGTAGTAACTGCTATACATATCCCCAGCTCTGCATATTAACCAAGCAACGTTTTTAGAAAAAGAAGGATCGTCCCTCTAAAATGAGGGATCAATTTAGGAACCTGACTTTAGTAACATACCGTGAATCTTTCACCAGAGTGAGAAGATTCTTATTCGAAAGCTCAACAAGGATAGCAAATGCTTCTTCCGGGTCGACATCATGTATCTCAACCCACATGTTGATGAGAACATCAAGAGGGATCTTCTTGTCTTCGGGGAAGGATCCCAGATCCAAGAAACATTCCCTGACGTTTTTAGACAAGAACTGGGTACTAATTGCCATCCTATCAAGCAACTTGCTTTCATGAGACTCGCAAATAGGTTCCCCTCTTGACAGCCTCTGCCCCGCACTCACCCAGTACATTTCAGGTTGGTCCCTTAATAAAGCTCCAATCACTTTGAGAGCCAAGGGCAGGCCTTTACACTCATCGACAATCTAGCAAACAAATTTTCATTAGTACTGGAAAAGAAAGTAACCGACTGCTCAATTTCAAGATCCATCACTCAATCTAAACCTTGTGCTGTAATTAATGGAGACAATGAATGGAATATCACCTGCTTGACCAAATTTGAATCAGCAGCAGGAGGAATAGATGTCTTTCCGAAAGCCGAGTGGCAGAACAATGAGATTGCTTCATCTCTCCTCAACAATTCTACGTCGTAAGTAGCATTACAAACGTTCGGGAATTTGAAACGAGAAACCACAAGTGTTTTGCATCCAGCTACTCTAAAGATGAGCTGCTCGAGCACTGGGAGTGACCACACATCATCAAGAACAATCAACATTGGGGTTCCGATTCCCCATTCAAATTGCAAATTCCATTTTGGGACCAAATCATAGCCCATACCATCAATTCCATCATTCCCTGTAATAAATCTGCAGATTTTCGCCCTCAGGTTCTCCACATTCGGAGACTGTGATACTGTCAGGAACAAAATCCTGTTCCCAAAGTGACCTGAGAGAAACCAAGATCAGCTAAAATCTATCTTGTCTAAATATAAAAGAATGATCATATGCTAATCACCAATTCATGCAGCCAGTAGCAAAAGAAACTAAAACAAGCAACTAAAAACAAAGAAAAGGTATCCTTTCTGTGATGTCTGTGTTTCCTTTTATCTCTATACAAGTTGAATCAATCAGATGACGGAAAGAAAGAAAATGAAAAATATAAAGAAAATATTAAAGGAAAGAGAGATTCTTTAATTAAAACTTACATTTAACTTGATCATCTCTACAAATTTCATTAGCCAAAGTAGTTTTGCCAGACCCACCAATCCCGCAAATCCCAGCAACATTTAAATTCTCCCACTCGATGACCATTTCTTTCACCTTCCTCTTCCCTTCTTCAATCCCTAACCCGGAATAAAAATTATTCCCAAAACTACCCTCCCAATTCATCTCTTCCTCCTCCAATTTCTTCACCGCTTCCTCCACCCAGCCACCACCACCACCTCCTAGCCCGGTCTTGAAATTCCCTATACTCTCCTCTAACTTCTTGGCTGACCACTCTAACTTATCAAACCTCTCTGCTGTTTCAAACCTCATGTGATGCACGTCAGCTAATAAATGTAGCTGTAAGGGTCCATTGATAAACATGTATATTTTCTTTTCGATTTTTTCCATCTTTCTCACTAACTGGAGGCTTTTGTAGACGTTCCACCGGTTTGATTTAAGGACTTTCTTGGAGAGCTCGAGGCCCTCAGAGAGCGTGCGAGATAGATGGTCGAGATGGAATTGGCGGTTCGAAGGGAGTTCAACTCCGGAGAATTTGATTTCTTGAATTATAGGGAGGAGCTCTTCTATGCCTGCCATTAAAGATTTTGCATTTGATTTGCATAGCCCGGATTTTCTTGATATTTCTAGTAGCTGTTTGATGAGTTCGGTGGCTATCTCCCCTACAAAGAGGTCTGTGACCACCATGGCCACTGGTTGTATTTGTTGTTACGGTGGGAGAACTGCGAAGTTTGCTTATAGAGGACGGGGCGAGTGGAAGAGAGAGGAGGGATTTTCGCGTTAAAGTATCGGAATGGCTCAGTGCGCTAGGTAGCCAGGTTCTTATTACATGTTCATATCAAAAATACATTTTTTAAAATTTAAAATTAATATTTTTCTTAACATTTTTACATTACCCTCATATATTGATATAAAAATAAACCTTAAAAAAATTATTTTAATATATTCACAAATAAAAAAAAAATTGCAAGTGATTTGAGCTTGTTATCCTCAAAAAAAAAACTTGTTTTTAAAAATAAATAAACAAATACTTATCATAGAAGTATTGTAAAATCACGTGTGGATATAACTTTCGTAACCACAAACAATTATGCATAAAGAATCTTAATTAACATTTTTTTTCAGATCCAAAAAGCAGGAAGTTATTATACCATGATTAAAAGCCAGGTAGGTATTCAAGTTGATTAAAAAATACTGAAATTTTATGTTTCATAACTAAAAAGTAAAATAATTAATTAAGTGACTGAAAGTGGCATAGCTTGGACTACTGTTACGGTAAAAGGCTAGAATTATTACAGAGGCTTATACATTGTTTGAAGATTTTGAAGGGACTAATTACAAAAAAAAAGCTAAAACAGAATGTTTAAATACTGTTCATCAAGACTCATTGTCATTGTGGAAGGGATATTTGCTTCGCGTATATGTGAGCCTTTTTTTCCGTCTAGGAATAGTATATTAACAAATCTACCCTCAAAAAGGACAAAAAGCGCCGCCTGGGTTGAGGGGCTCCATGGTAATTGCACGTTTTTGGTCCGGCTGGTTCGTTTGAATGGGTTTTTTTTTAATATTTCATTAAATAGTGCAATAACTATTTTGTCCCTTGAAAAGGACAAAAATCATGTCTAGGAGGGAGGGGCGTTCCGTTAATTAGCCAATTTTTTATTTTTTTTTACGCCGGTTTAATGTTGGCTGGTAGCCGGACGTGCCATTCGTTTCCGCGCTCACGCGTGTTTTGAACAGCGCATGCGGCTTACTTCAGCATCAAAAAATATCCAACCGGCGTCTAGAGTGATATTCAGGCATGTTCTCTTCCACATGGTGCAAACAAAAATAATTTCTAAGGGGCAAACAAAAATGAAAACATGTCTAAAAATAAGACTAATATAATTTCTTGAAATTAAAAGAAATTAAAGACCAATAATTTTAGTGAAGTTTCGAAATCCAAGTAATTGCATTTTTTAATTATAATAATTAAAAGTATGTAAAACATACATTTAGTTTTAATCACCAATATTACTTTTGTTAATCATGATATTTATATTTCAATGTTAATGATGCTTCGAGTCCTTCACATTCATGATCACCAACCCGTCTCTACTACTGTTCTCCAATAATCTTAAGTTTTTAAATCCTTGCTGATTTAGAAGTATTTGTCACTGCGTTTCAAAAGTATTTTTGAAAAAAAATAATTTTTTTATTTTAAATTTAAAAAATGATTTTTTTAGATCATTTTCACGTAATAATATCAAAAATAATTTTTTAAAAATAAATATCATTTTAATATATTTTTAAATAAAATAACATTTTAAAAACCAATCTTAACCATAATCTCAAACAATTAACGGCATGGAGGATTCTTGAAGTTGATTCGGAGCAAACCCCAATCCTTAATATCTAAATTACTTAAAAAAAATCCATCCTCCAGTCTTATTTCCGCACTTGAATCATAAAAGATAAGATTTACTAAAAAAAGGCAACGTGCTTGCATCAGCTGCCGGATTCCACCATGAAATTCTATATTTTTTACTCATGTCAATATTTAATAGAAAAATAAATAGAAAGAAAAACTATAGTAAACATCCTAAAGTTTATTCTAGATTACACTTTCTCTCTCAAAATTAGCATTATATTTTGAGATGGGAGAGGAAAGTGCAATCTAGAATAAATTTTGTGGAGAATCTTAAGGAAATGACGTAGTGGTCAAGGGGATGTGGTATATTCCTTAGTTTTCTAGGGTCAAACCTTAAGCATTAAGATAAATTTATCAGGTTCCTTTTAATGCACCCGATCGATACAGGAGCAAGCTACCCAGACTGTCCCGGGAAAGAATTTAGTTTCGGCTACAGAACAAGGTGGCCAGAGATTCTCAATACAATTTCTTGAGTGAGGGGATTTAATCAATCTTCTATTATGGAATTTTTTATAGAGATTGCGGGTTAAATCATTTTCCTTTTGATATAAAAAAATAATGTATTATATGTTTTTATAGAGATAGAAAAAATAGAAATATCATTTTTTTTTAAAAAGGCTCTATTAAATTTTGATCCTCTCATTTATAATTCTTTAAAGCAAATGAAAAAACAACACAGTACCGAAACTTATTATGAGATCACAAAAATTTGAGAGAGAGAAAACACAAAACAAATCATAAAATTTAATTTTGATTTAACAAAACATGGAGTAATTAAATTTAAAAACTGACTGGGAAAAAATTGAAAGACTAAAAAAATAATAACAAATAAATAAAAGAGAGATATCATTGTGTGAATGGACAATGATTTCTCTCGGAATACACAGAAAAACAATGGGTTGTTTTTATTTTTATCATTTTATTTTTTATTCATGGTTTTATTTTTATTTGGTTCAATTTTGAAATTTTAATCTATGTTGGTGATCATTCTAAAATTAATATTGCTCCTTTTTTTTCCTTTGTTTTTTTTTTTTTGTGTTTTTTGTTATTTTTATCTGTTTTTCGAATTAGATGATTTTATGATTTTATTGTTTGAGCAATGATAATGATAATTTAGTGATTAGTTTTTTATTGTTTTTTTTTTAATATTTTGCCTTTTTTTTAATTCTTCGGGTCAATTTAATGATTTTAACTATTTTGGCAGTAATGTTGATAATAATTTTAATTGTTATAGTAATGATAATGATGATAACGTAGGGATGAATTTTCAATTTATGTTTTCTTCTTTTTGGAGATAGAAAATTAACTACTGAGTTTTGTTATTTGATTATTGTAGGTGTTTTCACAATTTTTATTTTGTTTGTTGTGTTTAATTTAAATTGAATTATAAAATAAAATAATCTTAATACAGTAAATTCAATAATTCAAATATCTAAATTTTCTTACTTTTTTAATGACAATAATAATCTCAAGGCAATAGAGACTTCGATTTTAATTAGAGGAGAAGCTATGGATGGCTCTCAGGGCAATAGAGTTCAATTATTATGAGGTTTTATCATCAGCATCTTACACTCATTATGAAGTTTTAAAATCTTTTTTTTTTTTTTTTTGGATCTTGGTGGATGATCGATTAGTTGAGCAGTTTTGGCTAGAAGCTCATCGTTCTTTCGGAAATCAATGATTCAAATAATTAACATTGATTTTATTGTAGAAAGGGTTTCCACGAGCTACACCCTACATGCGTATGCCACGTCTAAATTTAGGTTTGTGCTAGGTATTGTGATATAAAATGTCTTTTAAAAGTGTTTTATCTTAAAATATTTTTCTATATTATAAAAACATTAAAAATATATTAATTCTTGAAACAAACATGAATTGATTTCTTTTTATATTCTCAAACGAGATAAATGCACTAGTTATAAACAAGATTTTTATATATATTTATTATTTTGTTCAAATTTATATTATAATAAAAAAACTCACACAATTAATATATTTTTACGCTGAAAAAAATATGATTCTACACGGGACAATAACCAGTGTGTGTAGTTGTTGAGAGTCTTTAAGGAAATGACGTAGTGGTGAAGGAGATGGTTTTATTCCTTGGTTTTCTAGGGTCAAACCTTAAGCATTAAGAGAAATTTATCACGTTCCTTTTAATGTACCCGATTCATACAGGAGCAAGATATCCAGAACAAGATGCCCCGAGATTCTCAATACTACCGTATAGAAAAAAAGAAAATTTCTTGAGTGAGGGGATTTAATCAATCTTCTATTATGGACTTTTTATAGAGATTGCGGGTTAAATCATTTTCCTTTTAATATAAAAAAATAGTTTATTATATGTTTTTATAGAGATAGAAAAAATAGAAATATCATTTTTTAAAATGAAAAGCTGTTATTCAATTTTGATCCTCTTATTTATAATTATTCAAAGCAAAATGAAAAACCAACACAGCACCGAAACTTTTTATGAGATCACGAAAACCTGAGAGAGAGAGAGAAAACAAAAAACAAATCATAAATTTTAATTTTGAATTAACAAAACATGGAGTAATCAAATTGAAAAAAATGTCTGGGAAAAAATTGAAAGACTAAAAAAATAATAAGAAAAAAAAAAGAGAGATATCATTGTGTGAATGAGCAGTGATTTCTCTCAGAATACACAGAAAAACAATGGGTCCGTCCTTGTAGTTTTTGTTTTTGTCTTTCTAGTTTGTCTTTTAATTGTAATTCGTTATGTTATTATCTATTTGATATATTCTTTATTGTGTCTTAAAGACTGAGTCGTAATTAGTGGGGGTGCTTGAAATTAGTGCCGAATCTGCCGATAGCTTTCAAACTTTCACGATGTTCTAACAAAAAGACAATTGGCTTAAGGTTAGAAATGAAGCCTATGAAAAAAGGCAAAAAAATCATCATCAAATTAATTGACAATACGCGGTATTGTTCAAAGAACCCAGTACACATGAGCGGCTCCTTGACTCGGAAAATGACTGCTGTGCCCTCGTCAACTTGAGATGCACTAAACTCTCAATTATGGAGCCAGAGACTACAAAATTAAGAGCTATTACTGGTAGTTGCCAGTCAAGGTCGGAAGATCCAGAGCACTGAGTGCTTGGGATCGGAGACTTTGAGTGCATGTATTTTCAACCAAAGCAAGGATTTTCACACTGGCTCCGGCAATTCATTGCATCACCTCGTTGAGTATTCTCGTTTGGATACAATTCTCGTGGTAACATGTTATATTCATGGACGAAAAATGAACGGTCGGGATCGTACGATGCAGACAGGCATCTAGGTCGGACAATCTTGTCTGGCCTTTATGAAAAAAGCCGCGTTCAGTGAAAAGGCAAACCGTGTGAAAATGACTTCGCAAGCAAGTTTAAACCTGGTGATTGATTGCCATCATTGTTGAATCTAACATGATACAAAACAATTGGTGGCGGTTATTATTTGGCGAGTGAAAATAAACTTCAACAGATGAAAGAAATACGGATACCTCCTGAATGTGGCTCCATGGTGATGCAAATCAGGTGGAAGATGCGAACAAATTAGGTAGTCGACGCAGATTAGGAGGGAATCAGCATGGATATTGTGGATAATGAAACAGAGTTAAATTTGGAAAAGAGTCCGTAATCAACACAGCTATTGAAATCTGGGAAATTCATTAAGTTTGGAATTCTAAATTACTCAAATCCCATTGATTGTTCAGACCCGTTACTTCCATTATTTATTTTCTTAATTTCCTATTTTATTGCTTTCCTAGTTAAGATTGGAAAAATGTAAGAATTGAGGCTATTTAAAAAGAATATTGTAAGGGGACAAGACAGTTAATAATTTCCAATTAAATAAATTCTGTTTTGAGTTTATTTCTATTGTGATTCCACCGATTGCAATTGCAAAGTGATATTGCAACCGCCAAAACTCGACTTCTTTGAGATATTGAGATTTATATTTCGCGGCACCACATGGATTTTTGGCAGGCACCTGACTCTGACTCCGTGGGGAGGGTTTTGACAGGCTTCCAGCTTGAAGTCCTCCTGGTTTCGCAGGCTTCAGACTTCGATTACGCAGGGTTTTGGCAGTCTGGCCGGTTATTTTGTTGTGCAGTGTAATGCAATCCATTCGCGATTATCTATAGAAACAAACTAAATCATGTCAATCAGAAACATATATATAAACTAATTAAAAAATATATATCAATCTATTTGATATAAACATATATTTATAGATTGATATGTTTCTTTCTGTTTAACCTCTAGACATATTTATAGGTTAAGAGAGTTAATCTGTATTAGCTTGAATTACCTTTTTTATATATAAAAAAAATTGATTAAAAAAATCAATGGTTTTCATTGGATTTTAACAAGTTTACATCACGGGTCAATTTAATTTTTTATTGAGAACAAAAGGACAACGTCATTTTTCTTACTTAATTTTCAGGGCAACAATTTTAAGTATGGTTTCTTAAAAGGCACAGTAGCGAGACAAGAGGTATAATAGGATGTGACACAGTGTTTTAAAAATATTTTGAAAAAATTCAAAAAAAAATATTTTTATTTTAAATTAAAAATTTTGATAATTTTAAATTATTTTTATATACTGGTATCAAAAATATATTTTTTAAAATATTATTCTCATACATTTTTAAACAAAAATCAATTTCAAAATCAAAATCAACATCATGTAACTTACCAAATCACTACGTGTGGTACCTAATGCGCAGTGGACAAATACACAGTGTCTGGCTTCTGCTTGAAATTATGGAATCAGCAAGCTGGCCCGTAATTCCTTGTTCCCATGTCGATTCTGCCACACAAGGCATGGCCTTCTGCTTTTGCTGGAAGATTTTTTTACAGACAATGATGTATGGACAAACACACAGTGTCTGGCTGGCTGGGACACGTTGAAAAGTATATTAGAAAAAAAAAAGAGTTTTTTAATTTATTTTAAATTAATTTATTTTGTTGTTTTTAAATTATCTTGATGTCAATAATAATTTTTAAAAATATCAATTTAATATATTTTTAAATAAAAAATATTTTAAAAATAAACTCAACCATAATTTTGATCAACTCAAAATATATATAAAATGATTTTTTTATTTTATTTTAATACTGGAAGGCAAGAAAACATCTCATTTGTCTTCATTATTCTGGAGATAGTAAATAAATAATACGTCATGTGATGCCATTCACGGCTCCGATGTCCGATCTATGAAAAATAATATAAGAAAACAATATTTTTACACATAAATACATTATTATTATTAATAACTTATTTTGATATAACAAAAAACACATAAAAAATTTATGTAAGTTGTTAAATCCGGTGCCTGCAATGACGAAAAGTCGTCACCTAAAAGAAGTTGTTGAAAGATATCTCTAAAGATCATTTGCCCTAGCTTCAGTTTTCAAATGTAGGTTGATTAATGGAGCTTCAAAGAAAGGAGTGGCAAGACTGGGACCTTTTCTATTCCACTCGATATAAAATCTGCACCGATTTATTATTTTATTCAAATTTAAATAATAATGAAAAAATTATACAATTAATATTTTTTTGCGTTGAAAAAAATATGGTTTCGATTGCGACAAAGTGTGAGTAAGTTGCTAGTGAGTTTATAATTAATTAGTGACATCAACTTCAATAACCATGAAAATATACAAGAGCATCTTATCCTTTTCGAAGTGACATCACTTTGATTTTATTCTCAAACCCCGTTTCTTTGATTCGTTTTGAATCAATTAAGATTATTATTCCCAACTAAATTTCCAGCAAAAGAAACCCTTGTTTTTTCCCAGTCAAATTATCAGAACACTAGAGAGAATCTAATGAGATGTGCATTAGATTTAATTTCTTAATTAGAATCAACTGCATATTAATTAACTCGGGTCAATCCTTCGAGTCAAACAAGACAATTTAATAGTAGTCGGATGGATCACGCGAGTTGATGTACAAAGGATCACACGGCCTAATTTTAAGTCTACTCCCCTTCACCAAAATTCCTTCTGTTCTATGCCTTTTTTTCTCCCCCGCTGGTATCCACTGACCACTCAAAAAGTATGAAATCATTGCCAGGGGAAAAGTAGAAGTTTTTACACTCTGAAACTAGGGTCCTGATCACTTTCTACTGATTCCTTCATCATCTCACCTACAGCCACGTGTCGTCTGTAAACTACAGCATTAGCCACCGTGTAGAAGACAAATAGCGTGCCGATTGATACGAGACTGAGGAGGGCATTTAAATCAGTGAAAAGAGCATCATAGTTTTCTGTACTGATTTCCTTAGACCGTGACTTCAAAGCTTGAAAACCTTAATTTTTTTTTATAAACGCTATTTGGTCGCGTCAAAATCAAAGACAGTAAAAAAGTACACATTATCAAATGCTGCGTCTAGTAGTTTTCCACTACATACATATCAATATGCTGCTCGGCAGGTGCTCTCCTCATGATTCATCCACTTCTTTTCGGAGACGCATGCCAATCCTTTTGATTAACCAATCGATTCAAACATGAATCATCAAACACTCGATCAATCAATTTGAAGAATCTAATGCTGAAATGTTCGCTCACTTTCTACAGAGAAAAGGCATACCAATTTGGCTAAGTGATCATGGTCCATCCAACTCAGAGTGGTCCAAAATACAATGAGACAAAGCGCAAGTTCCTCGTAAGGGTTTCCTATCAGGCAGGGACACTTTTGGATGTACTTTGCCTCGATATTTTACAGGGCACAACGTTTGTCCAAGCTTACACACTGTCAGACTAAGTTACTGATTTGGAGTTTTGTTGATTATTTTTCATTTAAAAATATATTAAAATGATTTTTATTTTTATTTTTTTAATATTAATACATCAAAATAATCTAAAAATATCAAAAATATTTAATTTAAAATAAAAAATAAATATTTTCCAAATGCATTTCCAACCACTTAATTTTTTTGGAGAAGCAATCGGAAACATACCAATCTTCCAGCAATGATAAGCATCATTAAAAAAAATTAATCACGGTTGTTACTCGTTACAATTAGAATACATGGGGTCGGCGCATGGGCTTCTATCAGACCCATTCACCTGAGTTTTTTTTATCAGACCCATGGCTTTTTTTTTTGGCCATTTGGTTTTTTTGCCCCTCTCTTCTTTTTTTAGGTTTTTTCTTTTCAATTTTATTCCTTAATATAGAGTTTTTATTTCTTTTAAACATTTGCCTCATTTTTATATTTATTTTTTAATTTTAATTTTTAACACGTAATTTTATCCTTGAATATATTATTTTATTTTATTTTATCAATTTAGTATTGACTTGATGTCGGTTTTTTATCATATAATAAAATATTTTTTACATTTTACTATTTATTTTTTCAATTTCATGCTTTAGTAAGATGTTTTTAATTTCTTTGGGTTTTTTAACTTTTTTTCTATTTTTTTTCAATTTCATCTATTTAATTTCATCATTCAATTTTTTTTTAAATCAACTTTTACAATATTTAATTGAAAACCCATGCTAAAAATAAAGTTTCATAATAACGCTAATATTTTCCCAATAATCTAGATATTAATATTTTGCATTATTATTATTTTTATCCAAACCACAAGGTAGATCGCGGTCAATAAACTAGCTGCGTCTATCTATTTATACAAGTAAGCATAAATCATTAATAATTCCACACCGTTTTCTAAAATTTAAATGACATATCCAAGCAAACCATTATAATTCAAATGCGGAACCTTATAGCTGGACTTTGGATTTCCATTGCTAGAAACCTTGAAGTAAGACTCCAAATGGCCCAAGACACCTTTGATCGTTTGGATTTAGATGTGGAAAGCACAATTTCGCTATATCGTCCCACGTCTCCACTGGAATCCTGTTCATAAAACCTAAAACTCTTAGTTACAGAGACGCAAAAAATTGCTTAGCTAGTAAGAGCCCTTTTTAAGCTGACCTGAACCAACGATTTGAATCGTGTGGACTGATTGCATAAAGCAGATTGTAACTGGAAAATGTGAATTAGAGAAGAGAATCGGATTGAATATGTTGCAGTGATTGTATTGATCATTTGGGTTGGACATTTATACAAAGGAATGTAACAAACTTCTAACTAACTAATAACAAACCTAATCTCATAAGTCTGCAATTAAAACATGCATGTCAGACCTATGTGCTGTAAAGTATAAAATGTCTAACAATAATAACAGTATACATTTTAATCTTCAACACTCCCCCTCAAGTTGGAGAGTGGATATCTTGCACTCCCAACTTGCGAATCATAGGAACAAATAAATCTCTTCCAAGAGGCTTTGTCAAGATGTCTGCCAGCTTATGTGCAGAATTCACAAACCTCGTAATTATCGAACCATCCTGGATTTTGTCTCTAATGTAGTGACAATCCATTTCTATGTGCCTGGTTCGCTCATGAAAAACTGGATTGGCCGCAATGTGTAGAGCAGCCCGGTTATCACAATATAGCAAAACAGGCCCTTCGTGGGAAAAACCCAAATCCTTCAACAGATACCGAAGCCATGTCAATTCACAGCAGGCCCCCGTCATTGCTCGATACTCTGCTTCGGCTGAAGAAAGTGAAACTGTTTTCTGCCGCTTTGATCTCCAAGATATCAATGAAGGTCCAAGAAAGATGCAGTAACCTGTCGTAGATCTCCTAGTAAGTGGGCAACCTGCCCAATCTGAGTCACAATAGGCTCTTAACTTAGCATCACTGTTCGAGGAGAAAAATAATCCTTTACCAGGAGCCCCTTTCAAATATCTCACAACCCGAAGTGCTGCCTCCATATGTAGTTTTCGCGGTTGATGCATGAATCTACTCAAGACATTAACAGCATACGTTATATCAGGCCTAGAAACAGTCAAGTAAATCAACCTGCCGACAAGTCTTCTGTACTGACTGGAATTTCTAAGCAAATCACCTTCATCTGATAATTTCAATCCTCGCTCCATAGGGGTATCAATTGGAGCTGCCCCTAATAGCCCTGCATCCGTAATGATCTCCAATGCATATTTACGTTGAGAAATGAAAATTCCACTCTTGGAAGTAGATACCTCAATGCCAAGGAAGTATTTCAATTTTCCAAGCTCTTTGATGCGGAAATTATTATGCAGAAACTTCTTAGTTGCATCAATACTAACAACATCATTTCCAGTAATCAAGATATCATCAACATATATCAGAAGAGCAGTAAAAGACTTGCCTTGCTTCTTGGTAAATAATGAATAGTCAGCCCGTGATTGTTCATATCCTGCGGAGCAGATGGCCTCTGAAAACTTTGCAAACCACTAGCGAGAAGCCTGTTTCAGTCCGTATAAGGACTTGTGTAGGCGACATACTAGATCATCCTCCCCCTGTCGCCGAAGCCCTGGTGGTGGTGACATGTATATTTCCTCAGTCAAGTCACCATGCAGAAAAGCATTGTTGACATCCAGCTGGTGAATGGACCAATTATGAGAAGCGGCCAAAGCAAGCAAACAACGGACAGAAATGATCTTCGCTGTGGGGGAAAAGGTGTCATGATAATCGACGCCCTCTAGCTGTGTGAATCCTTTGGCGACCAAACGAGCCTTGTACCGCTCGATTGAACCGTCGGAGAGATGTTTGATTTTAAACACCCAACGGCAACCAATAGGTGATTTTCCTGCGGGAAGAGGGACGAGGGTCCATGTACCATTATCTTGGAGAGCTTTCAACTCAGAAGCCATGGCTACTTGCCAATTAGGATTAGAGGCAGCCTCAGAATAAGATGTGGGTTCAATGGCCATGCTGAGCTGTGCAACAAAAGAGTGAAGGGCAGGTGTATATCGATGATAAGATAGAAAATTAGCCATGGGATACCTCGTACCTTTACTCGGACCGGGGAACAAGGAGGATGGTTGGTAGGAGGAAACGGTGGAGCATACATAGTCGTGAAGCTTGGCCGGTGGACCAGTGGGTCGGGTGGAACGCCTAGTGGGAGCAGTGACAGGGGTGTTGGTAATACAAGGTGCAGGAGGTGGATCAGGTAGGGAAGGTAATAATGGTGATTCTGTGTCTGGTGGGGAAAGAGGTGTATGTGGGATGGGGTGAGAGGATGGAGATATGGGAGGGTTTGGAGAAGGATCTGGTTGTTGGGCGGTAGTGGGTGAAGGGTAAGGATCATAGTTATCTAGGGCCGGAAGTGGTAATGGGCCTGTCTGGGTTTGTGGGTCAGATGAAGGAAGGGAAGCATAAGGGAAGACCGTCTCATAAAATTTGACATCACGACTTGTAAAAATTTTTCTTTGTGACAAATCATATAATTTATAAGCTTTTTGACCAATAGGGTAACCGATAAAAATTGAGGTTATAGAACGATGGTCAAATTTATGAGAAGGATGGACATTAGTAGCGTAGGCTAAGCAACCAAAAACACGTAAATGGGAAAAAGAAGGAGGTTTTAAAAAAAGTAGTTCGAAAGGTGTTTTGAACGAAAGAAGTAGTGAAGGAAGCCTATTGATTAAGTGCACAGCAGTGAGAGCACATTCTCCCCAAAAAAGGGTAGGAAGGGTAGCCTGAAATTTTAAGGCCCTAGCTACTTGTAAGATGTGTCGATGTTTGCGTTCCACAACCCCATTTTGTTGAGGCGTGTAAACACAAGAATGTTGAAAAATGACACCATGATCATTAAAAAAATGACGGAGGGAAATAAATTCCCCACCATTGTCACTGCAAAAAATTTTGATTGTAGACTCAAATTGGGTGTGAACATAATTAAAAAAAAATTTGAGCAATGATTGCGTCTCACTTTTGTGTTGCATTAAAAAAATCCATGTAAAACGTGTAAAATCATCAACAATAGTGAGAAAATAATAAGCACCAGAAATTGAAGGGTGGCGATAGCGCCCCCAAATATCGCAATGAATTATCTCAAAAGGTTTAACAGATGAAATTACGCTAGGACGAAAAGGTAAACGACTCTGTTTTGCCAAAGGGCAAACATGACAAATTGTACTTGACTGAATTGAAAAATTTAAATAATTCTTCGCAATAAAACTTAAACGAGATGGTGATGCATGACCTAATCGATGATGCCAGAGATCGGTGGTTGAAATGGTGAGGTTGCAGGTGGGTGAGATATCTGCGTCGGTTCTTTTTGTTGCTAGTGCCACCAAGTAATATAGCCCATCATGCTGTTTCCCCAAACCAATCATCCTCTTCGTAGCCAGATCCTGCAAAATACACCAATAAGGAAAGAAAGTTATTGAGCAATTCAATCCTCTGGTCAGGCGGCTAACTGACATCAAATCCACTTTGAATGTGGGAACACATAGCACATTCTTTAAATAATAAATTGAATTAAGAGGTAATGATCCTCTCGCAACAATTTTTGCTTTCTCTCCGCTGGGCAATCACACAGGAGGTAATGAGCAATTTTTTTCCATGTGGAAAAAAAATTTCGACGATGAAGAAATGTGATCCGTCGCCCCGCTGTTAATAATCCACTTGCGGGGGATTATTTTGGACAAACCTGGTTTGGTAGGTGTCTGGGAAGTTGATGCTTCATTTTTAATGTCGAGCAAAGACAAAAGCTGCTTTATCTGGGCCTCCTAAATACCAATAACTGGGCTTTGATCTGCTTCTCTAGAGGGCCCATCAGACACACTATTCACAGCGGGCCTGTTCTGGAATTGGCCTGGGCCCATGGGCAGGCCCCTTGGATGGGCTGCTGGGTAGCCCTTCAGGGCATAGCAAGTTTGGGCCCAATGGCCCATCAGCCCACAATGGCTGCACTGTGGGCGTCCTCTCGGCCCATCACGCGAATTAGGCCCATCACGCCCAAACCCAGCTCTAGCTCGCGGCCCGTCACGCCCATCACGCGTAAAACGCTTGTCTCTGCCATTCATGCCCATCAGACTGCCTCCTTCTCCAAAACGTTGTCGCTCTCCCCCAAAACGCATCCTTTCATCGTCTCTCTCTCCTCTGTCTCTCTTCCCAAATCGACCCCGAGTGAAATTTTCTGGAGAGGGTGAGTTCCCATTGTTGTACCTTCTCGCACCAACGGGAGAGAAGAACTTTTGGCCCCCGTTGCTGCGAACCGCCATGGCAGCGCCACCCCCAATCTCTGCAAAATTGGTCGAACTGAGGAGGCGTTGCTTCTCCTCTTGAGACACGGACGAGTATGCTTGGCGAATGGAAGGCAGAGGACTCATCAAAAGAATTTGTCCCCGTATGCTACTGTAAGTATCATTCAAGCCCATCAGAAATTGCATCATCTTCTGTTGATCATGTTGTGGTCCATGCATGATTTCACTGTGTGAACTGAGTTCATCCCAAAGCCCTTTCAGTCTCGTGTAATAGGCTGAGACCGAGAGCTGGTCTTGGCGAAAATAAGCTATGTCCCTTTGAATTTCGAAGATTCTGGGGGCATTGCTTTGTGAGAAACGCTCACGAAGATCATCCCAGACTTCGTTGGCAGTGGAGTAGTAAATCACACTGTCTGAAATTTCGGGGTCTAGGGTGTTGATGATCCAAGAATGGACCATGTCGTTGCAGCGGGACCAAGCTGCGTGATTATCAGGGTCTGTTGCTTGTGGTGGCTGTTCAATTGAGCCATCAATGAACCCCAACTTGTTTTTAGAGTTCAAAGCCAGTGTCATGGCTCTTTTCCAGGTAGAGTAGTTGTTTCCATTCAAGGGCTTGGAAATCAAAACCAGCCCCGGGTGGTCTGAGTGATGAGAGGTGTAAGGGTTTGAGATGTTGATTCTTGATGAGTCTGTGGCAATTTCTTTGCCGTGAATTGATGATGTGTTGTCTTGGGCCATGTTGGCTGGATTGAAGGAGTAGAGATTTGATTTAGGTTAGGGATTTTGATTTGAGAAAAGGTGAACACTGGATAGTAGCTTGAGTGATTTGTTTTGAGAAACAATTTGAACACTGGATTCTGTGATGAAATTGTGTGATGATATGAACTTTGATGAACACTGGATTCTGGAAAAAAAACTGATGAAGATTGTGAAATGAACTTTGATGAACTTTGATGATTCTGAAAAAAAAACTTTACTGACCTAACTCTGATACCATGTGAATTAGAGAAGAGAATCGTATTGAATATGTTGCAGTGATTGTATTGATCATTTGGGTTGGACATTTATACAAAGGAATGTAACAAACTTCTAACTAACTAATAACAAACCTAATCTCATAAGTCTGCAATTAAAACATGCATGTCAGACCTATGTGCTGTAAAGTATAAAATGTCTAACAATAATAACAGTATACATTTTAATCTTCAACAGAAAAGTCACCGCCCGTATTTCTGAGAATTACCGGGTACTGATCAAATGTACTGATAAAACTAGCCGAATTAACCAAGTCCGGTGTCCATTCTACAGTAGAAGGCCGCTGGCTTAAGAAAGTGTGTCCATAAACTGCGCTGCCACCGGTTTCTTCAAAATCTTCTTCATCTGTAGAGAAATTCAAAAAACTAGGGAGACGAGTTCCTAATAAAGAATCCGTTCCGGCACGGCTTCATCATGCATTCAGAGTGTGATCAGAGGTATTAGGTGATGTATTTGTTGCAAGATGGGGATTTTGTGAATAGAGGATTTTCTGTCGGGGTTTGAAGGGAGGAGTTTATCGGGGTTTTACTAGGAGAGTCTGGTTGAAAAACCCTTAATTTGATGAGGAAGAGGGGGGATTTGGGTTTAGGGCCTTTGGAAATTTGGGGTTAAAGGCCGGTTGCTAAAGGCCTGCATTTACTGAGAACGGATGGGCCATTGTAGGCCTGCTCGACTGTAACTGGAGGTGTGTTTGTTTAATGAAAAATAGTCTTTTAGAAACTACTTTTAAAAGTTTTTTGTATTTATTTATTTAATATTAAGATAAAATATATAGTCAAATAAAAAATTAGATTAATTTTCAGGAAAGAGTTTTGTTTCTATTATGGGTAGCATATATATTTTCTAAAACTTATAAACAATTCAAAAATATAATATTATTTATTGATTATATCAGATTTTGTACTTATTTTTTCTATTTCAATATATGAATACCAAAGAAACCGAAATGAAAACTCACCACCATCGAGCTCTTCTCATCGATTAGAACCCTCTGACACTGAAAGTGAAAACAACAAACTTCATCATCAAAAAATTATCCAACCAACCACGTTTTCTATCCTTGCCATTTTCGCATGACTTTCTCTCCCGTATCTTAAAAATAAGGACTAGTAATTGAACAAAGTAAAGTTTTGGACTAAAGAGCTATCAGGAATTTAGAATTAGGCATATATTTTCTGTGTTTTACATTATAGACCTCTTTCTTTCTAATTTGATAGTTTTACCATAATTTCAAAACTAATTTCACCTAAATTAGGCATAATTTCACGGAAAATGTTTTGAAATCTATTATTTACAACACGAGTTTAATTTTGAAGCAATCTACCTGCATCGTGCTGGACAAAATTACTAACATGGTATGTGGTGAAGACAGGTGAGCATCGAAACTCTTAGCAATGGTGTGAATTGAATTTTCAATTTTCACAATCTCCGCCCATAATTCCAGACAACTTTTTGTTTCATGCAAGTGTTCAATCTCCCATATGATTGAGGGCACGCTGGTAAGTTGCTGAAAATTTGGGGTGTTTGTCACTGTTTCAATAATTTTAAAAATATTTTTTAAAATTAAAAATATTTTTTTAAAAATTAAAAATATTTTTTTTATTTTTAATTATAATAAATTTCTGTGACTACAGTGATAGACTTTGTCAACTAATCCTGTGCACTCCCCTCGAACAAGTAAAGATAGAATTTTCTCTCACCTCTACCAACTCTGAATCTGACCACCTCTACCTTTCTCGTACTCTTTTGCAAGTCATGAAGATCGACTGGTGGGGTTTGAACTTTCAACCTCGTGATTTTTAACGGTCATTTTATTAAGTGTTTTTGTTCATTAGATGTTATTACTAGATTTTTCACTCTTACTATGCTGCTACAGGCCTTGTTAAATTTTTTGTTATAATGTTGCTAATATTTTATTTTTAATTATGTGATTGTTTACATGATACAATTGAATTGATTTTATAAGTCTAAAAACAACTCATACGACATGTGAAATTATAATTCAACTAAAAAATAATTTTAAAATAATATATTTTTTTAATATTAAATTAACAACATGTTAAATTAATTTGGTTCAACTCGGATTTTAACATTTTAAATCAACTACTCGGGTTATAAACTATAATAACCCATTTAACACAAGTAAAAATAAATCATGAAAGCTAATTCTTAATTAATTCAATGTTAAATGATAGAATTAGAAAGAGAAAAAAAGACCTAAAAAGATAATCCAAGTTAACTTGTTAAACTCATGACACGAGTCATGACTGAGATGATTTTATAGAAAGCAAATAAAAAAAATAAAAAATTTCATTCCTTGATCACTCTAATCTTGAAAAATATGATTAAAAAATATCAATAAAAAAAAATATATAAAACAACTTGAGTCAAGTCGTCAAACTTATAAACCAAGTTATCAGATCAAAATAACCTTGTAGAAAAAAAATAAAAAATAATTTGATTTAACTCGAATTAACTTGTCAAAACTATTATTTTAATATTGAGATAGAAATAACATCATAAAATATAAATTAAGAAGTTCAATTCTAATCCTTCTTTTGAGCCCTAATCTTTAACGATAAAAGTTATAAAAGTTCTAAATCAATCCGGAAAAACAACTTGTGATTTTGCCGTACGCTCACGGTGCATCATAGATTTTGTCAACCATCTAGATTTTTGCTCAAGATAATCTTATTAAATAACGATTAATATAATTGGAGAAGGAAATAATTCCTCTCATAAAGTAAAATAAATTTTAAGTCTATCTCTCCTCTCGATACGCTACGTGGTCGATCTCTCTCATAGTCCATTTCGCAAGTCACGTGGATTGACCTTCGTAGCTAAAGAAAGAGATTTCGTGCTCACCACTCCCATTTCAGCTATGGTCGTCGTATGAGTTTTAAAAGTATTTTTTTTAAAATGTATTTTTTTTATATTTATTTAAATTATTTTTTTATATATTTTTAAACAAAAAGCATTTTAATTATACTTCCACTTCAACAGCTCAAATAAATAAGTTGGGTCATTTACCGTGGAAGTGGTTATGAAAATATCAATTTCAGCATGAAGGTAAGATTTAATCCAAGCACACAATTGACATTTAAAAGCCAAAAGAGAGTTTGCAGCTTGACAAGTCAGTCAGACTCTAGATTTCCCCTCCTCCAAATTCCTCGTTCATATCCACAGTTGACTGAAAAAACGAGTTCCGAACTTGACCCAAAAAAAGGAAAAGAGAGAAGTAAGCGTCGCAACAACAACGAAACAACCTAAGTAGACCTCTCTTTCCAAGGCTTGCAGCTGGCGAAGATTACTACCACAACCGTACGCTCACATGAAGCTTTCAAACATTTCATTTCCTTTCTTTCCAAACCTCCGAAATGCATTTCTTTTCTAAAACTTGTTCCTCCTCCTCTTTCATGCCATCGTCCCCCTTTGTTTCTTCCCCAAAGGATAGCAGCAGCAACTGCCATGACACTGCTGGTAATTCCGGGAATACCCGTGGCCAATCTTTTATGCAGAAGAAGCTTGAACGAAAGAGGAACTTTAGGCATGTCAGTGAGCAGGACCTTGGCTTGGATTTCACGGACCGGCCACATTCACCTCCTGCCGACCCTGATTCCGCCAAAAAGTCGTTGTCTCCCGGCGGGACGGACCACTGGTCTTCGGCGGCCGTCCCGCATCCATTGCCAGTACCTGAATCGCTTTTGACTTGGAGACGGGAGTCGTCGGTTTTGACCCAGGGTCATCTCGGATCATCGGAAGAGGGTCCCGGTCATGTGTTAGGGAGGTAAGATCATTCTGTATATGTTTTTTTCATTTCTAAAATGGGTGCTAGTTTTTATTATGAACACTTGTATTCATTGTGGAAGAGAAAAGTACTAAACAAATATTTGAAGGCAGTTGCGTCAGCTGCTAGCAGGATAAACATTTGTGTTCTCTGTTCTCCTTCTTTTGTTTTTATGTTTTAGTGATTGATAATGAGCCTGAAGCTCAAGGTCTTGGATTCAAGTCACCCCCTTGTAACCAAGAACGCAAAACAAGTGATGAGAGTCCAGGTCATGACTGCGAGGATAAGGATAACCAGCCCTTTGAATATGTGCACATCCATGACAACAAATTTGAATAAATGATATAAAGATAGATTTTGAGATTGATGAAATCAAATGTGATGGATGCATTTGGTATGATTTATATTTCCTAAAGCAAGTCAAAATTCACTTCCACGGTATCAAACCATTTCAAGGTAACGTGATCAAGTTCTGTTTCTGTGCTCCCTGTATGATGTGGGTGGGGTAATCTATATGTTAGGATTTGGAGGCAGTCTTTAGAATCCTAAATATTGTGACGTTGTTTGATTCTGCCGTGTCCAGTTTCGATTTTTTCGTATATGAAAGCACGTCACTATGTTGATCTGTCCTATTGATTTGGCTATGAAAACCATCAGGAGTAGCACTGATCACATTGCTATGAAGTCTGCCAAACCTTCGAGCAATTTCCGCCAGAGGTTCTCTCGGCACGCCATTGTTGAAAGCACTAATCGTGACATAAGACTGAAGATTCCTCCCAAAAGTGCCCCAACAAGTGGTTTCTCAAGTCCTACCAGTCCACCAAGATGGAATGCCACGGATCTTCTTACTTCTCGTGTTGCCACAGAGCTGACTAAATCTCCAGGCAAATCTAACAGGGTACTGTCAAATGATGTAAATGTTGAGGGTGCTAAATACAAGTTCAGGGGGATTACTTCTCCTAAGAGTGCCCCGACAAGTGGACCCCAGAGTCCAGTGACTGCTATCCCACAAAGATCATACACCGGAGACTTCTTACCTACTTCGGTGGAAACCCAGGTTCAGTCTACTTTGGAGATTCCAGACTGCGGTAGGATTGCAGGCCATTCTTCACAAGTGCCACCAGCTAAATCTGTGTTTAGCCCTGACCGCTCTCCACATCATAGCCCAACATTGCAAAGTCCCTACCTTAACCCCAAAAATTATTTTTCATTTCTATCACATCATAAATTGTGTCAGAAATGTTCCAAGGAGTGGCCTGAAAGCAGTCATGCAAGTGCTCATCCGTTGCCCCTTCCTCCTAAAACTGCACCATCACAGTTTTCCATTGCGTCCCCACCGGCTGTCATCCACAACACGTTAGAAAAACTAAATGTACCTTTCAAAAAAAATCAATGGGTGAAAGGAAGACTTATTGGATCTGGTACATACGGAAGAGTTTACATTGGAACCAACAGGTAAGCTAGTAGTTTTGAAGCTTTCGTGCTTGTTTCTTGACTTTCTTCTTCAGTGGTGGAACGTTAATTGGTTGCTTTTATTTGACAGGGAGACTGGAGCCTCATGTGCAATGAAGGAAGTTAATATCATCCCTGAGGATCCAAAATCTGCTGAATGTATAAAGCAGTTGGAGCAGGTTATCTTTGTGTTCTCCTTAGGCATTTTAACTATTTCAATTCACCATACCATCCTTATAATTGCAGATACCAATTATATTGCCATGTGTTGCAGGAGATTAGAGTTCTCCGTGATCTAAAGCATCCAAATATAGTGCAATATTATGGCAGTGAGATCGTGAGTATTCCTTTGTTCCCAGTAATAATGTATCAGTTTAAAATTTCTTCTCGATTGATGACTCAAGGAGAGCATTTTGCTGTGCTCAGGTTGATGATCATTTTTACATATATTTGGAATATATTAATCCTGGATCGATCAATAGGTATGTCCGTGACCACTGTGGACACATGACAGAGTCTATAGTCCGCAATTTCACCCGCCATATTCTCTCTGGGCTGGCTTATTTGCACAGTACAAAGACGGTCCACAGGTGGGTAATTCATGTTTGACAAACAAGAAAAATGAACTCTTTTGACCGTCAGTATCGTACTACGCCAAATGTGTTTAAGCAATTTGTGAAAATATAGAATCTTGCAAAGAGAAACACCATCATAATCCATAGCCATGCTTAGAAAGAGTAGAAAGGGTAGATCTTGCAAAGGGACATTGTATGGAAGCATTTGTGTATCTGTCATAAAGTTGAGATTTTTATCTGCTGGGCAGCTTTAGTGATTTGAACAATTATGCTCTACAGGGACATTAAAGGTGCAAATTTGCTTGTTGATGCATCCGGAGTTGTCAAGCTCACAGATTTTGGAACGGCAAAACATGTGAGTTCCGAATAACTTTGAACACTTTGTTGGGTTCTATTGCAAACTCTGTACTTTTCTCACTATGGGGTTTTTCTTTTATTCTTGTTGTTGCACAGCTCACAGGACTATCATATGAATTGTCCTTGAAGGGCAGCCCACACTGGATGGCTCCAGAGGTACTTCAAGTTGAAATTTTTATAGATGCGCAACTCATGTGTGTGCTTGTGCTGCTTAACAATGCTCTTTCTTCAAACTCATTCTTTTATCCAGGTCATAAAGGCGGTGATGCGGAAAGATTGCAATCCGGAACTTGCTTTGGCTGTTGATATATGGAGTCTGGGTTGCGCCATCATTGAGATGTTTACTGGCAAACCTCCATGGGGTGACCTTCAGGGGGTGAGTTCACAACTAGTCTTCCCCACCCGCATTATTCACTGCCTGGGTTTTTGAAAATTAATCGGATACCTATTGTCACATCGCAGAGTATATGTTCATTTTATGTTTATTTTTTGAATTGGAATTTGGAAACAAGGAAAGGACATTTTCATCTTAAAATCTTTGGGGGTTAAAATTTACTTTTCTATTAAATATTGCTTGCATTTTGAGCATGCATTTGAGGTACTTGGTATTGCAGCATTTGTCCCCGTGCCTTGGGAGAGCAATTGCTTGATCTATTAACGTGACATCCAGTAAAAGACTAATAATTTCTCAAGAAATTCTGGGAGAAAGGATTGGCCCTGTAAACTACTCATCCCTGTTTCTTCTTGCTAATGTTGACATAGCTTGTAGTGAAGAGTAGATATCCTTTTTGAAGATTAAGATATTGCAGCATTGATTTCATGATCTGACGAGATAGGAGAGCCTGGTGGTGGAAGCCCAGCTGCAAATAATAAATGCCCAGTATTCAATCTTTGACCAAAACAGCTCTGTATCCTTGGTGTTATCGACCGAGTTTTTTATCAGACCACGAAATATAAAGCTTTCCCTAGTTTGCGTGTTAGTTCTTGATTGGTACAGTGTAGGGTCGACCCGAGGATTTCACAAATATGCTGATTAAGAATTTTGATGCAATGAATGCTACATATCAGGCTCAAGCCATGTTCAAGATTTTGTATAAAGATCCACCCATGCCAGAAACCTTGTCAGCAGAAGGAAAAGATTTCCTTCGTCGCTGCTTTCTAAGAAATCCAGCAGAGCGTCCCTCGGCTATGGCGCTACTGGAGCATCCTTTCGTGTGCAAATCAAGTGATCTTAACGTGTCAGCAAGCACAGAAGCAGCACCTGCAGCGAACCTCACGGTGAGTATCAAATTCCTGCTCTTTAAAGCTAAAAGCATTTCATTGTACCCAAAAAGTGCTTGTATAATTAGGTGGTATGCTAATTGTTTGGGGTGCTTTTATAGGATAATTCACAGAATTTGAGAGAAAGCACCGCAGAAAATGATGTGCTGCAAACCTCCCCGGGCATGCGGATGAGGAACCATCAACTGCCAAGCAGCAGGTGGTATTTGCAAGATATTTTATTTATATAATCTTAGCTGCTATTTCCATTGATTAATATTTATTTTTATTTCTGTGATTCTACTCCCACAGCGAGACCAGTCAACGATGCAATGTGTTCACGTTCATCCATGCTTCTACTTCTCACCACCCACCTTGTTCAGCACTCGAATCCCGCCCTTACATATCTACAGCACAACTAGTAAATGGTTCGCGTAATTCTATCTCTGTTTATAATGTTTCTATCGATTCGCCGCCATGTGTTTATCTCTTCTTCTAAAGTTTCTACCGATTCGCCGCCTTTCTTCTTCTAATGTTTCTACTGATTCGCCGCCTTTCTTCTTCTAATGTTTCTACTGATTCGCCGCCTTTCTCCTTCTAATGTTTCTACTGATTCGCCGCCTTGTGTTTATCTCTTGTTCTAAAGTTTCTACCGATTCGCCGCCTTTCTTCTTCTAATGTTTCTACTGATGCGCCGCCTTTCTTCTTCTAATGTTTCTACTGATGCGCCGCCTTGTGTTTATCTCTTCTTCTAAAGTTTCTACCGATTCGCTGCATTTCTTCTTCTAATGTTTCTACTGATTCGCCGCCTTGTGTTTATCTCTTGTTCTAATGTTTCTACCGATTCGGTGCAGCTAGCAACCATCCTTTGGCGCTCTTAAGGAGCCATGGAAGGGAAATTCCACATCTCTGAATCATGCGATGATGATTGTCACGAGACATAGCAAAGCTGCAAAGGTCCTGCATATTTGGGCATTTGATCTGATTGACGATTCAATTGATTGTCTTTTTTTCTGAATACCTCCTGGAAATTTTTTACTCATTCATGGTTAGAATTAGTGTTGTATAAATAGAAAGGATGATTGGTGCATGTAGAAATATTGTACAACAGCGTAACAGGAAATAAATAAAAGTGTAGCTGAAATGTATTTCATTATTTGGGTGCGTGTTTGATAAAAATAACTACGGGCCAATTGAAGATATGGATATATGGGAGAAACTAGTTTTCTAGTTCATAGGATTGATGTCCTTGTGTGGTAATGGGACAAATGCCCGGCATAGACCAGAAAGAAGATCGGTGTGTGTTTTAAATTGTGATTATTGTATTGATTTGTAAGGTTATGAAAATAATTAGTGGTTGTATAAATGGGAGGATGACATTTAACTGATAACGACAATGACCATGTGTTAGAATATAATTGTTGACCATATTATTCAACACACAAAAAAACATGGCTAAAATTATAAGGTTGCACGGGGAGAATTCACTTCAAGCATGGGTAAATAAGGGAAAGAAATATAATAATATGTCAGTCAAGTAAGCATGGGTAAATAAGTTAGTAAGAAAAATGATATAAGCTAAGTTTTTTATTATTATATTATAATTTATTTTAAATACTATATATTGACCTATAAAGCGTGACCATAAAATGACACAAACACAAGAAAACTTCATACTTTTTTTTTACAGTGACCTGAAAATGACATCAAGGAATGTCATGTCTTAAAAAAAGGATAAAAATATCGATTACAAGAGGTTTTTTCTAGCATTTCATGAGAAAAGAGACAAAACCAAAGAAAGAAATAAAAGAAGTTTGCATAGTTGATAAGTTGTTCAAGATCATATTATTCTCGAGTTATTCTATTCAGTGTTTATTTAGGAGTATGGTATTTAAAAAATATTTTGTAGTGAATCTCATCTTCTGGATTATTAAAAACTAATAGTTTTCCTCCATATCTTTATGTCTCCAAATTTCTCTAAATTAAAAAAAAATCCATATCTTTATTCGATCTCCATGCGTGTCTCCAATTATAACAATAGCTAAAAGAGCTCGGGTTCAGTCCACTGTGCACTGTGACTCATGTGCACTGTGGACTGGACATTTGCCGTCTGTGCGTCGCGGTTGTTCGCCCGTCTTTTTTTTTCCGCCTATGAACAGTGTAATGGCGATGTTAGCCCTGGTAATAGGACAAAATAGTGTTTCGACTGAGGGGTAAATAACGCTTACGGTCAGGGGTGCGGGCGTAATTGCACGCGTACGGACCGGTCCGGTCCGCCGCAACCCTTTATTTTTTTTTAATATTTTTGAAATGGCTAAAGACAGTTCTAGCCCCCAATAAGACAAAATCGATTATTTAAGGGCAGGGACATAACGGTAACTAACCATTATTATTTATATATTTTTCAAAATCTGTCAGGCGCGTGCGGTTCACGCGGCCGACGGTGTCCACCCTGACGCCCCTTTCAAGTGGCGCGTGCGGTATGATACGGTGGCCGGAAATGAGCGACCGGCGTCGAATCCGGTGCGCCTCCTCTTGGTCGTCCTCCCGGTGCGGCGCGTTTTGACACACGATGTCCGTGGACGCAGCGGAGGCCGGTTGAAGACGGCGACAACGTTTCTCTCTCTCCCCTGCACGTAAAAGTGCAGGCGAGGCCCCCGTGTTTTCACCGTTTGCACTTCGGTCCCTCAACTTTCAATTTCCTTTTCTGCACCTTTCACTTCTGTTACATTAGTTTTAATTTGCTGCGATTTGGTCCCTCAGGTTGAAATTAATTAAATGTGCACCTTTCACTTCGGTCCTGCAACTTTGTTTCTTCCGGATTAGGTCCAAAATCGTCATTAAATTCGGTACACAGGTTTGAATTTTTGCAATATTATCCTTGGATTGAAATTGATAATAAATGTGATTTTCATTTCAGCTCTTCAACTTTTGATTTATGATTTAAATCCCTGTTTAAATTTGTAATGCTTATAAAATAATTGTTACATTGTTCCTAATAATTTTATTTTCCATCGATTTTTTTTCCTTTGATTTATTTCTGCCACTTTCATTATTAATAATAATAATAATAATAATAATAATAATAATAATTTTTTTTTCTTGCTTACTCTGTTGTTAATGTTTTTGAGTGTTTTTTCTTCCGTTAAAATTTTATAATTTTAATTGTTTTTGCAATAATAGCAATAGTCATTTTATATCTAATATTACTGGGGATAAAAGACAACTCAAGAACAAAAAATAGATAAATTTACCTAGGTTACCTACAATTAAAAAACCGATACAAGTCACTTTTGTCTCGATTACACTGTTCATTTTAAACGGCAGACAAGTCATTATTATATGTTTTAATATTTATTGCATATTATCGCCTAAAAATATATAAAGAGATAGAAAAAATGACCTCGGATTTTTTGCAAGAAAAAAATTAATATCAGCATTCTTAAATACATTTAATATAATAATATGAAGAATAAATCTTATAAAATAAAAAAAAAAATTGGCTTCGAATTTTAAGTTTGTGCTCTTTTGTTGAAGTGTATTTTTGAAAAAAAAATTGAATTTTTAATATTTAAGATCTAATATTACCCAGGGAAAAATACAACTCAAAAAAACAAAAGGTAAACAAATTTGCCTAGATTATATACAATTAAAAAATATATTAGGCACTTTCTGTTTCGACTACACTGTTCTTTTTAGACAGCAAATAAGTAATTATAGCACGCAAAAAATATATATTCCTTTTTTGAAAAAATATTGTAATGTTTTTATTTATAATGTGTCAGATCTAATATTACCGGGGGAAAAAGGCAACTCATATTGTTTTTTTTTTTAACAAATTTACCTAGGTTATCTACAATTAAAAAATATAAAAATCACTTCCCATTTCGATCACACTATATAATATGTGAGACTAAGTATATGTGTTTAATATTTATTTAATATTATCGCCTAAAAATATATAAAGAGAGAAAAAAAATGACCTACGATTTCTTGAAAAAAAAATTAATATCGGCATTCTTAAAGATATTTAATATAATAATATGATGAATAAATCTTATAAAAAAAACTTTGGCTTTGAATTTAAATTTATATTTTAGACCCTTTGTTTGTTTCTTTTAAGAAACGGTGACCTTTTTTTCACATGTATTTTTGATTTTTTACTGTCCAACTCAGTTGTTCTTTTTTAACCGGGTTTCTTTTGTTGTTTTATTTTTTTAACCAGAGTATCCGTGACAACAAATTTCTTATAAATCATTTAACCTTCTTAGCAAATTTTCTACCAAATTTTATCAAAAGTTTTTTACCAATAACAATATTCAATCACATTTTGGTTGAAAAAAACCATTTTTAGCATATTTTATCAATTACAATTATACTAATTAAATATTAAAATAACAAAATACAATATTTATAAAATCAATTAATTTTCTACATAGATAAAAATGCCCAGCGAAGCGGGCTAATCAGCTCGTATCTCCAAAAAAGATCAAGGATATTTTTTTAGGTCCATATAATTGTTTCTCTCCCAATCCTCATGATTGCTTGTCTCTAGTCTCCATGATTGCTTTCCAAGTCCCTGTAATTAGTTATCTCCAAAGAATTAGAGATCACTCCTCTTAAATATTGAACAAATTACAAAAAAGTAGGTTTTCAACACAAAAAATTGCAAACATTTAAGGCCATAAAGGTAAAATTTTCAATACATGGATAACCGTAAAAAAATATAAATGTTTCTATCATATGTATTTTTCTCCTATATTTTTTTTATGATTAAAGTTTTCCAAATATAAATGCTTAAAATACTTATGGGTGAAAGTACAAAAAAAAAAGGTCTCAAACCAAAAAAACTAAAAACTAATTTGTTGTTGTATAGGATCCATGCACAACAATAAGTGTCGTTGCCAACCATCTTTTCCTAAACTTTTTTCTCAAATTGTAACCATAAAAAATACTATGATATCAAACACACACTAAATACATGGTTGGTAATGCGGTGCATGATGATTTTTAATTGAAAATGCGTTAAAATAAATAAATAATGTTTGTTTTTATATTTTTTGTTTTTTAAATTATTAAGTCAAAATCATAAATAAAAAACACATAAGAAACTTAATATTTTTCCTTGATAATTGTTTTTGAAAAACATATTGAACCACAAAACAAGTGATCATTTGGGAAACCGTAGTTCCCAAAATCATGAATGTTTTTTTATTTTTTTTGGATCATTTTGATATATTAATATCAATAATAATTTTTTTTTAAATTATTATTATTTTAATATTTTTATAAATAAAAATAACTTTAAAAAATAATCTAGACCACACTTCCAAACACCCCCGAACATGGTACCAACCAACTTGTGGGTTTTTTAATATGTGGCAACATTTGCTTTTTAAAATTCTTCTCACCTGAAAATACATGAAAATAACATTTATTTTTATTTTTAAAAATTATTTTGATGACAACACATTAAAAATTCCAATTTAATGAAAAACAGTAACATCCAACCCAAACAGTGTCTAAATCCTTAAATAAATCTGAAGGGCCATAAAGGTATCTTCTTTCACGGGCCCAAAAGGTGTGAGCAAAAGCCATATCAACAGGCCCGAAGAGCCAACCCATTACTGGCCTCATCTCAGCGGACAGCAAACGAAAAGCCTTTTAAAATATCTTCTGGTTCCCGCTCTGTCTACCCTCCACATTCCCTTCTTCGTTCTCACACTCAGCTAAGCTTTACTCAACCTGACCATCAATCGATTGCAAAATCATGGAAGAAACAGCTGTCGTACTCACAGTCAAAGAGCTAGTTCTCCGTGCTCAGCCACTCACTGCTACATCCTCTCTCAAATCCAAACTAAATTCACCAAACCAAAAACCCCAATCTCAACCACCACCTTCCACAAACCCTAACCTTAAAATTCTTACTCCCTTGAAACACTCAGTGAACTTACTCGGAACCTTAACTCTCCCAACCGAAACCCTAAAATGTCCAATCAGGAATTGCTTTCGCTTCTCCGATGACTCGTCCACAATCTGCTGTGATATTCTCGATTTTCGTGTCAATATAATTGGGAAGAGGATTCGAGTTCTCGCTTGTAACTTCATTCCTATGAAACATTTCTGTGGCGGTGGCTTCTTGGAGATTATCAAATGGAGTTTTGTAGATTCAACTAGTAGTGTAATATCTAGCTGTTCGAGTTCCTTAGATTTATTTCCATTAGTTTCAAGTTCGCCTTCGAACGAAGAAGATCAAACCAAGGCACGTTATCGAGTTAACGGTCCAATTGAGTCGATAAGTCCTGTTTTTATTGTTCCTTGTTCAATTGGTGATAGTAAATCACAAAATCTACGAGGGTTTGTTGCGCGAATTATGGTTTGCCAGTGTAAAATATGTAATTCTACCGATTCAATTAAGTTTTCGCATAGCTTAGGTCAGGGAAACGATTCTCATTCTTTTACAAAACCTTCCTTTGTATATTTTTGTGGTGCTTCGTGGTGTTGGCATCCTGTGATTACGAAGCTTATAGGGACTGTGATTATGCTATCTGGGCTGAAAAAGAAGTTAGTATTTATAGGAAAAGAGGAGTCTCAATTGATGTTTGTGACCACTGAATATTCTGGTTTGCAATTGCCAAGAGTGTTAAAGAAATGGCCACTGTTCTCGAGAAATGTTATCCAAGGGAACGGGGAATGTGGTGTTTATACCGGAGTTGTTAGAGGTGTGTATATGCAAGGGATGGTTGTTGAATTGGACAAGGAAGTGTGGCTTTTATTAACAGATCAGCAAGTTACTGCACCGCATAGTCTTAGAGAGGGTGCGATTGTAAGTGAACTGAATTTTCTACCTTTTTTTTAATCTAAAATAACTCAATTAGTACAATTAAAGTTTGATCACTTTAACTGATGAGAGTGGCAACCCGATTTTTTTCTCACCATTGGTTTTTTTTTAGATATCAGCGAGGAATGTCCATTTTGTGAATCCAAAATTTTCTTGGACAAAAATGCTCGTACTTGGGGCTTGCTTCAAAACTAGCATTACTGTGGAATCATTCTCCCCATTGGAAACTGGGTATGGGCTACTAAATATGTCTCTTGAATTTCTCAACGATTATTCTGGGCTTATGCTTACTTCTCATGGAAATTCAGCGGTACCATTTCAGATAATGGACCCAAACTGATTCTGTATTAATTTTGGCATGTGTCCCTGATATTTTGAAGGTTTGTCTCGCTGAGTGGTAGGAAAACATGTAGTAGCTTCTTTAGAACATTATAATCTGGCGCACATGTATGTTACTGATTCAATTGTATGCTGCAGATGCCATATGGTGGCCCAGTCACAGAATCAGCTTGGGAAGTTCATCGAGTCCTTGACATTTTCTGCCAGACTATGGTATGGAATCTGAGCAAGGTCCTGGGAAATTCAATATTTTACAGGGTGATTGGAAATGCATTAAATTTTAATTGATTTACCTTACATATGATGGCTGAATTTCAGGACATTGCTTGTTATTTCATGCTTTCGAAAGAAGTTCACTGGGATTTTATCAGAAAAGGAGATTCTGGGATCAAAACATGTAATTTACTCCTAGGTTTTGCTTCTGTCGAAGAACTGGTTGGAGTTTCTTGTGCCTGTGCATTTGTTTCCACGTCCATTCTTATAAGCCTTGATATCATATGCTAACTTGATGCGGATGGGTGCAAGGTGTTATCAGAAGGAAGGGCTAGTTCAGATGTTTGCTAGATCACATTTACCCGCATCAATTTTTCGAGCTCGGGTAAATTGGTAAATCCAGTTAGATGAAACTGATACCGGTCTTTTTATTACACGCACACACACACACAAACCCTGCTTGCAATGAGTGTTTTTTCCTTTTCAATTTGGCAGCTTGGAGTGCTTTCAGAATTATGCAGGCATGAATCATGTGGCTGTGGTAGTGAGCCATATCATGGTAACCTGAAATTGGTAAGCTTTTAGTTTTGAGCCCCATTCAAAACATCTTTGCAACAGCTTGCATCAGCTCATCTGAAGGCTGATTTGATCTGACTGTATGGAGTAGCATATTAGTTCATAGCCAATATGGTCATATGAAAGCAAAAGGTTAATTTTCCTTCCACCTTTTTCAGGTGGCACCTATCTCTATTTTGCTCAGTCATTGTGAGAATATGTGGACGAGGACGGTGTCAAAGGACTGTCATGCTTCACAGGAAAAACCTCCCTTTAACTTTCCATCACATGAAATGATGTCTTATTGTTTGCCATCAAGGAGAAGTTTTTCAAGTGAAGATATAGGCATTCTTTTGCTTGGAAGTCTGAAGGTTAGAGATGTAACTTCATTGTAGAGCATGTAGTAGACTTTATTAGTGCAACTGTTTGTGCTATTCTGGTAAAATATTTGGCTTTGACATGCAGAAGCAAGCATGCATGGCATCCCCCCCACTGTATTAACATATTATCCATGTAAATGAGGCACGAGTGGACATATGCAGTGTAACTGTTCAGTTTATTGATTAAGAAGAGGATGCATGGGTGATTGGAAAGAAATAGGAAAAGAATGTACTTATGATTAGGCAATGTTATGTTGATTTTATTATTTCAATATTTTTAAAAGGTACTTATAATAATACCAGCAAATCATGATAAATTGTAGCATGGTGCTGGATATTTTTTCAATTCTAACCCTAGGCTCAAAGGGCTTATTTAGAGAAAACAAAGGGTTAAACTTAACTCTGTAAGACTCAGCATATTGATGATGGGTTTGCAAAAGTGGTCTTTGACATAGTTTGACTAGTAAAACACTGCTGTCCATAAGTGCCAATTAGATTTATACAGAAAATAAGTTATCTTAAGAAGTGGACGAGTGCACGAAATGAGCTTCTTGTTTTTTTCCCCAACAGATCATATATGCAGTTGAGTGTGCATGTGTGGTTTCTTATAGATGAGTTGTTGTTTGTTTAGATGCTGTCCCTTGCACTTTTTGGGCTGTTCTCCATCTCTTCTGATTTTGTCAAGATGATATGGATGAAGTTACGAGCTCATTTGGTTTTATAAATATTTTTACTGATCCTCCAGATCTCTCCATCTTCTGGAAGGTTGCAGTTAGTTGATGCGACTGGAAGCATCGATGTTCTGATACCTGACCTTCCATCCACTTGGAGGACCACCAACATCTATGAGGTGTAGTTAATGATGATTCCAAAACCTTTTCCCATCATCTTGTCCTGGTTCTGCTTAATGTATTTGAAGTTTATAGTTTATCCTCTCATCTTTCAAATATATTTTTCAATATCTTTAGTCACTTTGTTTTGGATTCATTTTACAGGTTGTTGACTATAGTCTCATTATGGAAGGCATGCCTAAAGTTGTGGATCGTCTGGGATTGCTCAACAATGAGTCTCTCTCATGCAGCCATATATTTCATTATGTACCACGGGCAATAGAGATGAACTTGGCAATCTATTCCTATTTTCATTTAAGCTCTGTAACCTGCAAAAATCTTTGCTTTTATCCCTCTGTGCCCTTTAATGAAGATCTTCAGGAACTTCAAAGTGGAATATTTCACTTGATTTGGATCTCACACAAATATCCTTTGCTACAGCAGGTAAGCTTGCATATGCCAAATAGAGTTTTCTCAAGGCTTATAAAATGTTCTCCGAGTAATTTTTCCTTTAGTCACTGCATGAGTTCGAGAAATTAAGAAAGTAAAAAGGAAAAAGAGGTTGTGTTTGCTTGTTTAATAACTATATTGCTTTGCTCAGTTACAGAATTCTGATCTTACTACATTAATGTCCACAGTTACAAGGTGATCCAGTGATACCAAACAGGGCCAACGTGTTTGTTGAGGCTGTTGTCCTGCCTTGGGACCTGTCTATTGCAGGCATGGATCCAATTGCACATTCCGGTGATATTTCAAGGATTTGGCTGAACAAAGCCTCGAGACATTTGGTTGGCAAAAACCACGGAGAATATATACCCAATAAGAGGTGTAAGATGGACTGCATGCCCGGCCAGGCTTTTGTTTCAGTTTTGGTTGATGATCACAGCTATGTTGGCAGTGAGCTGAGTGCTTACTCTGGTTCTCTGAGGGAATCAACTAAGTGGAAATGTGGAGAAACGAGTTGTCCTGAAATTCAATGTTTGGCCATTACTAGAAATGCCAACAGTCACAACATGGTTAGTTCAGGGAAGTTGTGCTGCACAAATTGCAAGGTAAAGATTGGTGCTGATTATAAACCAAGTGGCAGGAAGGTATTGCTGGAGTTCAGTTCTGACAGTTTATTCATATATCAGGTGTGTCAGATCCCCTCTGTTTTCTTTGTTTCCCTCAATTTTCAGTGTTTTGGTATTCATTCAGCGCAGGGATGATAAAATAGTTTTTCTAATTTACTTACCAGGTAGGACAGGACAATTTACATTGACTTTCATCTAAATTGCAGTCGCTGCAGATTGGGGGTTACTATGTAATAAAGCACCATGAAGAAGAATCTTTTTGCAGTCTTAAGGACTACAATAATATTGGAGGTGGTAAAATTTGTGTCTCTTCCAGAATATGTCCATGGAGCCTTTCATTCTCTTCTGATGATGTTACAAATGATAAATCATTACACGATGCTCCTCCTGGTGATTCTTCTCTAAGCAATGAAGAGGTACTGATGAAAAATCAAGTTGAGCTACTTCTCAGGAGGTCTACTGGAAATTCTCCAGAATGCTCAGATGTTCAGCTTCATCTCTCCGCCAATATAATGCATCTTTTTGGACTGAAGCTTAACAAAATGAAAGAAGGCTTCATGCCAGTTGTGATGCCAGAAGAGGCTTTTAATGGATCTCCTCACTCTATGACCAAAATGTCTGCTGGTTCATCTTGTGTTTTTCCTGAAGGAAACTTAATAACTGTGCTCGGCAATGTCGTCGCCTTTCATTTTTTAAACTCCAATTTGGCCAATGCTCATTCAAGCTGTGAAACCATCAGTGACATTCCTCATATGGGATGCTTTCAGGGGATTCCAAACAGTTGCTGTGTCCATGTTTTAGTAGACAAGCAAATGGTAATTTCCTTTCAGACTCCCACCATAATCTGGAAGCTGTGTATTCTGATTTGATTCTCCACTTTTATTTTTTTATACATATACAACTGCTTCATCTTGCTGCATTATTTTTTTCTATTAGATTTTTTTTTTATTAATGATGGATTCATTTAATAGGTGAGAATTTTTGGTTCCTTGAGCAAACATTCATATGCTGTTGGATTTGGAGCTGGTGTAAATGCCACGTTTCATCGAGTTCTTAAATGGAGGTATGGGATCCAAAAAATTCAACTGTAATGCTTAAACTATAGTGGTCTATATTATGGTACCTCATTCGGATGTTATTGCAGTACTATTTTAACAGTTCTTTTTTTAATTTTTGGAAAATGTATCTCATCAGCTCTCAACATTTAACTAGTGCCACAGTTATTTTCAAATTTCATGTATCAGAAGTTTTAATAGATTTACAAAAAAAAAAAAAAAGACATTCCAGGTATTGTAAGATATTGTTATACAATTTTGTGTTAGAGTTAGTTGTAAGGTATTTTCTTCAAAGTCCTTTTGAATATATATTTGCATTCCATATCCTTCTGTATAAAAAACCAACAAGATTAAGATTTTAAGTGCTGTGATAAAAAATAAGTGCAGATAAGTACTGGATATTGCATCTAAAGTTGATGGCAAGGGGAAAATTTCACTGCAATGTGCAAAACTGTAAAGAGTAGCATTTGCAGCTACTGATTTGAAAAGAGAGGTATGATCGCAAACTGGGCCCTAGTTTGGGGGGCGGGAATGATTGCTTGGTCAGTGTCCAGAATGACATCATTGGCTCATATTTTACAGTATATTGTGGCATGGAGCCATATAGGGTTCCTGAGATATCTATTTTTACAATCTACAATCAGGGAGTTATGTTGAAAGCTGTATTTATTAGAGAGTTTTGGGCTGTGTATATCGTTATTAGTTTCAGATCTTGCATGAGTAATAATGATAATGCGTTACACCAACTTGTGTTCATACTCACTGTCAGGTTTAAAATTGTGTTATTGGAATACTTGACATGAGTGATCTGTTGTTTGCATAGTGGCTAATCTATCCTTCAGTGTCCTTGTTTGCATAGTGGCTAATCTATCCTTCAGTGTCCTTGTTTGCATAGTGGCTAATCTATCCTTCAGTGTCCTTTGCTCTTCCCTTTAATCATGATATTTATGAACCGTGTCTCCCCTTTATGTTAAGCCTCTTTGTGAAATCTGATCCTAAACCAATCCTTTATGGTTTTGTAAGAAGTTAGCATACTATCAATTGTTGTTTCTTGGTTTTTCAGGGGAACAAATAGATTGATGCTGACTCCTGCTTCATTTATAGTGATCAATTCCATAAGGGTTGCAAATGAAGCGTCCCAGGAAAATTCTTCTGATTTGTGGTTATACAGATCATCATTAGCCTCTTTGGACAGAGTTTCGTTTGTTATGATTTCAGAATTGAATCAATGCACAGAGAGCAAGCCTATGAAGTTCTATTGCAGGGTAATTTCTGTAGAATCATAAATTTATCCTATCTTCTCTTAATTGCACCCTTCCTTAGTAGTTTGTTATTGCCAGATAGGAAGCAGTGAACATTAATTGTGTCAAATACTTGTACTCATGATTATTTGCTCATGGTTGTGATAGGTTGTTGCTGTTCATTTCCTGGTTCTGGAGAACAGAAAATATGATTTGGCATCAAAAGTTCACTCCAGGCAACATTTTCTTGACATTCCACTTGCTTCTTTTGTGTTGGGTAAGTTATTTCTCATCTGTATAAAGCATTTATATCATGACTATATGGTATTAATCACTTTTCTCTCATTATCTGCACGGCGTACTTGTACCATCTCTCTCTAGTGATACCTTCAAAAGTCAAAACATTTTTTTATGTTTGCTGTGGTGTAAACAACTTTAATCAAACCTAATTTGGGAGTTCTTTATTGTGTTACAGGAAAATAGAGCACATACTAAATGGATCTACAACGTGCCTTGTTATGCAGCACCTTTTGCATTACTGAATTAAAGCTATTGTTAACTGTAGAACTCTATGATGGCTAAATGGTTTGTTAAATTATATGTAGTCGGGCTTTAATTTATCATGAACTAGACAGGCCCCTGCTTGTATATTGAGGCACTTGTGAAAGATGCACAGTGGGATACAAAAAGATATCATTTACAAGCTGTTTTTCAACTTTTCATTGAACATTTTGCTTTCTATTTCTTATGAAATCATATTATCCTCTTTTCTCATGTATAGATGATGGATCATCATCATGTTATTGCTGGGCTAATGCTGAAAGAGCAGCAACTTTGTTAAGGCTGCATGAAGAACTTCCGATGAGAGCTTTTGAAAGCAGTGACTGCACATTAAAGTGGGTAGGGATTAAAAAGAGTTCCTGGAAAACCACTATCTATCATCTTGAAAGGATGTTAAAGAAGCATCACAGGATTGTCGTGAAAAACCATGGGTCAATGGTAGATTCTTCATATCAAGATCTTAATGTTTCTGTCAGTTCAGATGATGACCTCAGCAGCTCAGATGACAACCTCCTGAAATTCATAATCTTCCATGCTTGCATTGGAACATTCTGGGTAAGTTTATAGCATATCTGAAATGAATTCATGGAGAAAATAAACCACCAAAGTACAAGAAATATTTTGTATCTCGAGTTCAGGACAGTGAATCATCCAGAACTAAATAATTTTGGTTTAGATCCATGTCAATCTAATCGCTGTCCAGTAACCAGAAATATTGAGTTCTCCAATATTTCCATGAGATATGGCAAACGTAACCTGAAATGTGGAGTTTTCCAATAGTTTCATAGGATATAGAAAAAACAAGATGGGTTTGTTTTGTCTGTACTGATATACGAGTAAGATTCTAATTTGTTTTTGGTTTGAGCTTCCCTAACACGTATCACATCCTTTTGCAATTGACAGACTGTTACAGCCAGTGCGATGGAGTTGAATGCTGTTAATCAGTTGGAAAAGGAGCACCTTATGCAAATGGATATGGCCCTGCATCCCATGCAGAATGTATGGGCTAGGGAAGTTTGTTTCACGGATACTCGTACTGAGGCCTGGAACATGGTTCAAGAACAGCTAAGAAGGTAAACGTTTTTTCCTTGTGCCACTAATTTTTGCTGGATGTGAATCGACTTCCCTGCTAGTTTTGCTCCGTAGTTGTGCTGTAGGGGGCAGGCTGCATAATCCTGGGAGTCCAGGGACCTTTGTGGTATGTGTTTGTGTACTTGTTGTCTTACCTAGAGTGGCATTCTGGGATCGACTGCTATTTTTGTAGGTATATGATTTATTGGCCCAAGCATATAATTCTGTACCCAAACATAGAATCTCTTCTTCTACATTCGTAGCAATAGATTAGGGTTTAAGATTCTGTACACAAATGCCAGATACAACGTAACGATAGGCCTAGGAGTTTGTATATACGAAAGTCATTTTAAGTAACCTCGTATAACCCTTATGAGCATATACATGCTGTATCGTATCATGTACTCTTTTCAACGCATGTATCTTTTCTTGGCTTGCCTGATGATGGGGTCATGAACTCCAACAAGACTTTTAAGTTAGCCCATTCTTGCATTTTGGCATCTCAAGCTACTTGTATCTTTTCACATCAGTTGAGAAATGCAAAATTGTAATGACCAGTTGATTCAGCCCGGGTGATCATTTTAAGTATTCCTTGGTCTATATGAATCTTTGTGCTTGTGATCTCTGTTACTAAACCCGACCCAGATCTCATCAAATCGGGTTGGGAGTTGAACTGGTCAAACCTGACTAATTTGGCATGCTAAAACATAGGAGCAATATAGTTTGACTTTTTTCTAAAATGCCATCATTTAAAAAAACAAATCTTGAAACTAAGCATTTAAGGTAAATATTTTTTCTAAAATTCTAGAACATTTATTGTAGTAAATATTTTTTCAACCTTAATTTTTTTTTATTGTGCCCTTCTATGTCCAATTTAAGGTATCATGTGTTCTGGGAAAAAATAAAATTAAGAGCAACCGGATCCAAGACTTCGCCAGGAACAGCAAAGGACTTCAACGGTGCAGACATTCGGATTTTTAGCATGTCGGTCAACATCCCGCGGCCATTTCAGGCAAAACAAAGGTTGTTCAGGAACAGGACCCATTTTCAACTGGAATCTGATTTATTCATTTCAGGGTTACAGAACCTAAGCTCACCGAGCCATTTAGAACCGGACACTGAAACGAATACCAACGAAGTAAACAATTAAGACATTGAGACAAAATGCAGACAAGCATCGAGAACATAAAGTTAAAATCAACCACGGAAATCCATGTTTGTTACAAAATATGGAATAAGCCTTGAAGCTTCTTTGTTATACCAAAGACCATGGATAAATCCTTAATCTAAAATCAAAACATCACAATCTTAAAAAAAAGATCGAAATTCATATCTTATTGGGACTTAATTAAAGATGATAATGGGTATACACGAGTCAATTTTTTTATATCCATATCCTAGTTAACAAGTCTTGCTTCATATAAATAGTATGACAATCCACAATGATATTGCAATTCTCTACAATCACATGAAGTCATCTAAATTGATAATCATTTTGTATAATTATATAACAAATAAATTCACGTGATTTATAAGCATACTAGCCAATGCCCTGCGCTTCGTCGCAGGCGACACCATATTTTTTTAATGCAAAAAATATTAATTGTGTATTTTTTTTATAATATAAATTTAGTCAAAATAATAAATCTGTGCAGAAATACTATGAAGTGCAAGTTTTCTATAAAATATATGAATTTTAAATTAATATAAATTTATCTGTTTAGTAGGTTTTAATAAAATAAGCAACATAAAATTATCATCATCAATAGTTAAGCAAGAAGATTCGGTATTTGAATTATTAAATTTATTGTATTAAGATTAGTTCATTTAATAATTCAATTTAAATCACATTTAAAAATAAAATATAAATTATGAGAAAACCTGCAATAATCAAATAAAAAATAAGTAGTTAATTTTCTATCCATGAAAAGATGAAAACATCAATTGAAAATTCATCCCTACGTTATCGTCATTTTCATTATTATAGTAGTGAAAATTATTATCAACTTTACTGTTCAAATAATTAAAATAATTAAATTACCTTAAAAAATCAAAACATTTTAACAAAAAAACAATAAAAAATAATCACTAAAAATATCATTATTATTGCTCAAACAATAAAATCATAAAATTATCTGATCCAAAAAACAGATAAAATAACAAAAAACACACAAAAAAAAAAAAGAACAAAGGAAAAAAAAAAGAGTAATATTAATTTTAAAATTATCACCAACATAAATTAAAATTTCAGAACGGAACCTGATAAAAATAAAATCCTGACAAAAAATGAATCAAAAAAATAATAATCTAAAAGCATAAATGTATAAATACGGGCAGAAAACAAACATTGTCCACCCATTGTATTTTTTAATATTTTTAAATTATTTTCATGTGTTGATGTTAAAAATAATTAAAAAAAACAATTATCATTTTAATATATTTCAAAACAAAAAAATATTCTTCTAAAAAAATCAATCACATTTCCAAGAAAAATAAAAAAATATTTCATGGAAAAAAATGAAAAAAAAAAAACATAATCATGAAAAAAACAAATGAAAACTATAAAAAAAAATTGAATTTGAGGATTAATCATGGTGTGCTTAAGTTAATTCAGATACCCCAATTATAAAAAAACAAATAAAAAAAATATATAAGTGGAAAATAAAAAAAATAGAACCAGAAAATAAAAAATTTCCCAGGAAAAAAAGAAAAAAAAAACGTAATAAAAAAGAACAAAAAAAAAGGGAATAAACGAAAAACATATGCAGAAAGTGGGATTCGAACCTGCTCCCTCTTCCATAATGGAAGCGCGCTGTGAACCATCTCGGCTACCTCAACATTTCGCAAATGGTTTACGAACAACTATATTAGTAAGTAATATAACTGTGGGCAGAATAAAAATATGCTTACAGTGGGATTCGAACCTACGGCCTCTCGAAAGAGCACATAACGTCGCGCTCTTGGTACCAACTCGACTGCCTCAACATATTTTCATGATTTCCGGTAATATATATATATAGGTAAAAATACTGTGGATAAACACAATAAAATTGGAAAGCGTTTTATAGTATAGGTAATAAAGACTCGCGTGGAAGTTCTAAATTCACCAACACGCTCACAAACGCATATAAAGAAAAGGGGAGCTGACACTTTCTTACTTGACCTCTCATCTTCCCTTGTATTTTTCTTGCAAACACATTATATAGCCTCGCCAGTTTCTCTCCATCAATGCGACCTCAAGCATCGAGGGGTCCTTTAGCTTGTCAGGGGACTTCTTTCGTTAGTTCTCACGAGGCCCCCAATTCCACGACCACCTACAAATGCTCAATTTACAAATCCCGTCAACTAGTTATGAAAAGACACAATCATTTAGTTTTCTTTGACAAAGTTAGTGGAATCATTTGTGGCAACTAAGAAAAAGCTAGCTCAGTTCCTTTTCTTTCCATGGATGCAACCTAGAAACTCCAATCCAAGAAATGAACGCATCAAAATGATGTGTAATAGACTAAATAAAGGAGTCACTGACCCTATATTCCACACAAAACCCACTCTTTTCATCATGAAAAATAAATAAATAAATTCAAAACCAAGAAAAAGGGGGGGGGGGGGGGGGTGATGACAAGAAAAATAAATAAAATATTTATACGAAATCAAGCTCACGCCTTCTCCTCCACTTGCTTTGCCACTCCACTGCCTTTACTGGCCGAAGTTGACACAAAACAAAAGAACTAAAAAATCATCACATAAAACTTTAATCTTTTATAAATTTACTTAAAAAATACTACAAAATAAACACGACAAGAGCAAAGAATGACCAGGAAGCTGTTATCTGTTCATCTTCACTTAAGAAAATGAAGGGCCGGTCATGTTGATTTTGAAGAAAAAAGGCAGGGGGAAGACAGAAAAAAGGACTGGCGGCTGCGGAAGGAGAGGAAAATGAGAGTCAAGCTTGTTTTTGAATTTAAAAAATGCTTTTGATTTTTTTTCTTATTTTTTAAAAATATTTTTTAGATATTCTAATGTATTAATATCAAAATTAAATTTTAAAAAATAAAAATATTATCTCAATACATTTATAACTAAAAAAATACACATTTTGTTGTTGGTTTGTTACTAAATCAGCAAATGAACTTTTCATTGCTAAAATCAGACGCAATTAGTCCTATTTGTTTTTAGTGGTTGTAGTGATTATTTAGTTATTAAATAGTATATAATGATAACTTGTAAATAATTTAATAATTTTTATTGATTTTTCTTATCACCAAAACTTGAAAATTTAAAGTGTTATAAATTTTAATAAGTTTAGGATGTAAAATATAATTTTTTGAAAATATAAAGACAAAACAAACAAAAAATCAATCAAACTATATGAGGCTCAATGTATTTTTTTATTAATGACCCTGTTCTGTTATTTAAAAAAATAAAAAAATACTCTTAGTCTTGACCAAATTACATTTGATCAGGTCAATTGGATCGTAACACAATCTACCAAGTCAATTGATTTTAGTGAAGTCAATAATGGTTTATTTCAAATCGAGATTCAACACAAATTAGAATATGAATCACGGGTTAACCCGTCAGGATATAGGTTAAGTTTAATATGATATGAATCTTTTTTTACCTCTATTATCTTTATATATATATATATATATAGTCTATGTAATTATTATTATTATATATTACCATGATTGTTTATGATTTAGATTAATAGAACCCTGGCAATTTCACACACACACATATCCAACAAAGATTTGTCAACCATTTAATATATTACCATCTCAAAATAGTTTGGCCATGTTAATTTCATGGATCAAATAACATTCTTTTGACCACTACAATGGAGTTCGATCCCATTACGTACATCCTCAACGTATAATAATTCACACTCCAAATAAGAGGGCCATTGCTGGGCTCCATAAGAAAGACCAATCGAGCAGTCTTAGGAAGAGAAGAGGATATCATGTGACCGAAGACCATGCATCAATTATGGAGAGTATCGTTTAGTATTTTTGCACGTTTAGAACATGCATGCCTCTGCACCCCTGCTCATATATAAAATCCAAAATTGTTGCCGGAAAGTGGGACAGCAACGTTGTGAATATTTGCTTTCAAGTAAGAAGAAAACAGAGGTGAGACCCCGTGTCTCGTGTCTTGGATCCACACTTCGATGAAAGCAATGCTCCCGTTTTTAGTCATGCCGTGTCTAAGCAGCAGCAGCACTGTTACTGATATCCCTTTCGATCTTGAGCCTTGAGTAGTTTTCTTTCGAGTTGTAGCGCTAATTATATTTCTTAATCAGATAAAAGAATAAACTAGCATACCACAACCGATAAATCCGATACTTGGTCTGACCGTTGATGATCTGACCAGCTGTTTGTCAAGTTTTTTCAGGAAGAATTCGTTCTCCTTCAGTGATAATCAAGGGTGATGGAGTGATCTTACACTGAGCAAATAGTGTATTTTTAATGTATTTCTCCAATTTTGAATTTCTCGTGATGGACGAGCCATAAGTAGTGGGAGGGGAAGCTCGCTAGCTGCTTCGTTCCATAACCAGAGCTCATGTGCAATTGTGTATCTGCCAGCAAGAAAGCATTAACGCTTAATATCGACGAAGGCGAATAACTGAGGCTAACGCTTAATATCAGCAAAGGCGAATACCTGAGGCTGAAACCCACACTTTTTAAAGCAGTTATCATTGCGATTCTATGTTCAATCCCTTCCATAATACTTTAGTATATTTGAAATAATTAATTGTTAAAAACCTTTGCTCCGAAGTTTGGGTCGGGTTAAAAATTATTTAAAAACAAAATACAAGCATTTAATCATATGTACCGTTCAAACAATATTGATGGAGCTATTAGCATTCTGTATCCGATGGAAAAAAATGGCTCAATAGACGGTATACACGCTGACAAATCCATTAAAGGAAGGTTCTTTAAGATCTATCTTTCGCAGTTAGTTCCATGACCCATTCTCAAAATTTTTATTCCTGGATGGATCTGTCAGACACGAAAGATCTATGAAGTTTAATGGTGGAGTATGATCCATGGAAGATTTTGCCACTTTTTTTCCACCGAGAGATGAGCCCAATGGATCGGCTGATCGGTCCTCGTTTTCCAGTTCACGGCCAGTGCTCGGTAAATCTGTACAGCACCCTATTCATTTTCTTTATCAACATAGCAATGTGGCTCTCTTACATCATACAAATAAGCGATAATAATACCAGTACTCAATTGGTGTTGAAAGCTAACGATTATGAAAACCCATCAATTCTCATCCATTGGAGACAGGTAGTAACGTAACAGATATGGATTGTGAAATTTTGTCCAGGGCCTCAGGCTCAGACACTCATCATCAATTATCATCTCACATTTTAGCCCGAAAGAAAACTACGAAAAATAATAATCATAATGACCATATTAACACCACCGAAATAACCAAAATAAAAATACCAGGCATTGTTTCCCCTCGTCTCTGATGAATTGACTCCTAGTCAATGAAACCCTCAAGGACTCTCACATATATAGTGTAGAGCTCACGTACTCCCTTACTTCCCTTGCAATGACATCCCTCATCACATCCCAAAATCCAGCGGGCAAACTCTCCGCCATCCTCTCCGCCACCATTCCACCATCATTACCACAAACTGCACCACCATTCCCTGGCGGCGCGAGGGTCAGCGCGGTCAACGCATCCTCCTCCTCTCTCACCATGCCATCTGCCATAGATCCTGATGTCATATTAATATCAATGCATTCGTTATTGTTGCCATAATTACTATCAAAGTTGCCTTCCAAATTCATTTGGCTTTGGCTTTGGCTTTGGCCTTGGCTTTGGCGTTGTCTTGCCTTTCTCTTCAACGTGGAATTCCAATGGTTCTTGACCGCATTATCAGTACGACCCGGAAGCAACCTGGCAATGGTGGCCCATCGATTACCATATCTGGCATGAGCAACCAGGATTGTCTCATCTTCAGCTGGAGAGAATGGACGGTGCTCCACATTTGGGCTCAACTGATTGCACCACCTGAGCCTGCATGATTTTCCAGACCTACCCGTTATGCAACGGCTTATCAAGGACCAGTTTCTCGGTCCATGTCGCTCAACAAGCCTGGTTAGAATCCTGTCTTCCTCTGCACTCCATGGACCTTTAATTTTGGCAGATTTATCGGTACCTCTTAGTGTTTTATTGCCATTGAAAGAAGACTCCGAAGAGGAAGAATCTGAAGAAGTAGAACACATGTTCATTGTTTCCATATTAATCAAAATCACAAAGAGTGAGCTTCAAAGAAGAAGAGAGAGATTGGGTGAAGGGCTTGGTTTTGAGAGATGGATGAGGACATATATTGAGTTCAAGGGAGTAAAGAGTGGGAAGGTAAGTGGAATAGTGAGAGAGAGAGAGAGAGAGATGAACGAAATTGGCCCGGTGCCCAATGGGCCAGCTTCTTTTTTGAATAGAAATAGATAGAGAGGATTCTTCCAGGAAACTGGTTTTTGTAAAGTTGCTGGAGGGAGTCTAGAAGGGAGCAAGTGCGTTCCCTCGGTCGCGCGCGTGTTACTTATTTTTTTTGTTTTCAAGATTTCCATTCTTGGACCAAATTTTGTTGCAGGTCCGATTCTGTGCTGTCTGCCCTTTGTTATTTGACCATTTTGGGCTTCCAAGGGATTATTAGTCGAGCGTCGATCTAGAAAGAAAATAAAAGAGCACATAATGACGATAATTCTTTCTGGGGGCTGTAGTAGCATTTATAGTTGTAAAATGCGCATTAAAAAACGAATAAGAGACTAATATATATACATGTGTGTGTGTGTGTTTGTTTGTGTGTGTTTAAAATCAATTTACCATTCAAAATAAGTTGAGGGTGAAGGTAGAGGGGCAGTTTTGGAATTTGGGCAAGACCGTGCAATATTATCGATGTAGGAAAAGAAAATTAAGAAAATCAGTCACGTACTCGACAGTTTATCACACGGACACAATGCTTATCCTTCACGAACATTATTAACTAGAGAGAAGTGAGCGTTTAAAACATGACAGGAAGGCCAGAGCTGTTAGGCACAATCAAACGTTTTAAGACGGAAAAGGTGGGCCCGAGACCTTATTGACTAGATGGCTTGATTGACAGCTTGTAAGTCCAAATCCATAACCTCAAGTAACCTGGAATCAAAAGGAGCTACTGTTACAACGAATGACTAATAAATTATAGAGGTTTCTTTTCAAGAGGATGACTGCCACGTAGGAAGGTCCCACAACCAGTCTGTACGAATCTCACGTGATTCAAGTTAAATCCTTTTGACTTTTCTTTTTATTCAACAAAAGCTACTAACCCCACTCTTCCCTTTTCAGCGTGTATCTCACCACCACATTATTTTCCAATTTCAATACTCGCCTCCATCTCCCCCGTGACTTCTTTTTTTATTGTTTTATTGGCTTGCACGCAATTCGTTTTTTTATTAAATTTTAATTTTAATTTGTATTTTTTGTTTTTTAATATTTTAAATTATTTTAATATGTTAATATTAAAAATATTTTTTTTTAAATAAAAATTATTACTTTGATGTGTTTATAAGTTTAAATACTTTGAAATTAATCTTTATTGCATTTCTAAATACCCTCTGTCAGAGTGTTTATTAACGTAATTTTAGTTGATTTTCAAAGTATCTTTTACTTAAAATAAATTAGAATAATATTTTATTTTATTTTATTTTTAACATCAATACATTAAAATAAAATAATATAAAAAATACTAAAGATTTATAATTTAAAAAAGATTAAAAAATTCAAAAAAAAATTATAATGCTTTCCAAGCTATAACTAAGAATTTATTTAGGAGTATGATTGAAATTGCTTTTAAAAGTGTTTTTTTGTTAAAAAATACATCAAAATAATATTTGTTTAAATTATTTTTGACATCGACACATAAAAATAATTTAAAAATAACAAAAAATATTTTAAAATAAAATAAAAATTCATTTTAAAAAAAAATATTAAAAAAAAACAATGTTAGAGAGGGCCTCAATCTCGTAGAACTATGAAAAATCATAGCTTTATTTCATTACTGTTCCATATAAAACAAAGCTCTTGAAATTGAACTATAACTCCAGGTTTATTAAGGTTCGAATATATTGAGTTATTAGATAGTCCTCATGTTGTGATGTTTATATTTGTCGTAGAAAAATGTTCAAGAACTTGGATAATGATATATTAAGCGTTTGAATTATTTTAATTTTTATCAATTAAGTTGCTCCTCTTAATAAGAATATAATCAAGTGTCTCCATGTATGTTTATTGAGAATTTATTGACATATCTTTTAAGTGATGATATGAAACAAAAAACAATATTAAATGCCATAAGCATAAAAAAAATATTTTGGTGGTCTTAGGTCATTTTTATGTGCTAATATTAAAAATATTTTTTTTAAAAAAATATTATTTGAATATAATTATAAATAAAAATCACTTTAACAAGTAATACCAACCACAGTACAAAAATACAATTGATGTGTCTAAAGTGATATCAATCTAGTATTCCTTTGAAGGTCGAGAGTGATTTAATCTGCCTTCCTCGGCAAAATAAACGTAATTAATAAATCTAGTATATATAAACTTTGGATCCCTTGATCACGAGCCTGTTCCTTGTCTCGGAAAATACACCAATGGCATCCTCTCCTCAGCCTATTTATCATTTTCGTGATTGGATACTGTAGCCCATGTGAGGTTTGAAATGCCTACATGCTTTGATGTGCTGGTACGCTTTCAATCCAAGGCAAACCTAATTTACTTTTAATTTAAGCTTCAACTGTTCCAGGAAATAGGTTAGGATTCTCAAATTATTTTTAACTAGCCATGACACCCGTGTCTCGTCGCGGGCGGGTTCATATTTTTTTAACATAAAAAACTATTTATTATGTATAATTTTTTTATCATAACATAAATTTAGATAAAATAATAAATCTGTATATAATTTTTGTGAATTGCAAGTTTTCTATGAAATATATAAATTTTAAATGGATATAAATTTATCTGTTTAGTAGGTTTCAATGAAATAACCAATATAAAATAAGTAGTAATTTTCTATCCACAAAAAGACGAAAACAAAAATTGAAAATATATCCTTATGTTATTGTCATTATCATTATTACAACAATTAAAATTATTATCAATATTACTGTTAAAATAATTAAATTTCCCTGAAAAATTATTCAAAAAAGCAAAAGATTTTTAAAAAAAAGCAATAAAAAACCAATCACTAAAATTATCATTATTATTGCGTAAATAGTGAAATCATAAAAATCATTTAATCAGAGCACAAATAAAAATAACAGAAAACCAAAAAAAAATCAATAAAGGGAAAAAGGAAGCAATATTAATTTTAAAATGACTACCAATTTAAATTCAAATCTTAGGATTGAACCGATTAAAAAAAATTCCAGCAAAAAAAACTATAAAAAAACTAAAAATATAGATGTATAAATACAAATAAAAAATAAACATTGTCTATGAATTAAAAAAAATGAATTAATATATAAAAAAAACTCCAATAATCAAATAACAAAAATAAATAGTTAATTTTCTATCCACAAAAAAATGAATACATAAATTGAAAATCTAATCCTTATGTTATTGTCATTATCATTACTATAACAGTTAAAATTATTATCAAAATTACTGTCAAAACAATTTCAATAATTAAATTGCCCTGAAAAATCATTAAAAAAAACAAAAGATTTTTGTATATAAAAAAAACAACTAAAATTTTCATGATCATTGCATAAATAGTCAAATCATAAAAATCATTCAATCTAAAGAACAAAAAAAAAGCAAAAAACAAAAAAAAATGAACAAAGAGAAAAAAGGAGCAATATTAATAGTAAAATGATTATTATAATAGTTAAAATTATTATCAATATTACTATCAGAACAATTCAAATAACTAAATTGCCCTGGAAAATCATTACAAAAAAGCAAAAGATTTGTATAAAAAACAATTAAAAAATAATGACTAAAACTGTCATTATTGGTGCGTAAATAGCAAAATCATAAAAATCATTTAATCAAAAGAACAAATTAAAATAACAGAAAAAGAAAGAATAAAGGGAACAAATGTGCAATATTAATTTAAAAATAATTATCAATATAAATTAAAATTTCAGGATTGAATCGATTAAAAATAAAACAAAAAAAGGACAAAAATTAAAAGCATAGATGCATAAATATCAATAAAAAAATAAACATTAAAAAAAACAAATGAATTAATATCAAATAAAAAATTAAAAGAATAAGGACCGAAATGAAAAATAACATATATAAAATTAATTCCAATTAAAGGATAAAATTGAAACAAAAAATAATTGGAGGACCAAACATAAATAATGAAACTTGCTGCCATTTTATAAAAAATCAGAAGAAGAGGGACTGAAATCAAACTTTGTATATATTACCAATTTCAATTGGAGGACCAAATTAAAGAAATCAAAACATCTGTACCGGAAAAATTGAAGGAATAAAAAATAAATAAAAAATAAAAATATAAGGACTGAAATAAAAACTTCTTATATAATCAGTTTTAATTTAAGGGCACAATTAAAAATAATAAAACTTTAATTTCAATAAATCAGTAATAAAAAAGAAATCAAAACATCAAGGACGAAAATGAACTTATCACAAACATCAAGGACCGGATCTGACTTTGCGGCGGCAGGAGAGAGAAAAGCGATGGCCGACAAAAAACCATCCGCCGCCGATTTCCTAGACATTTATGACCGGAACGCGCCGCGACTAAAGATAAAGGACCTTCCGGTGCATCTTTTGGAACGGCGGAAGGTAATTTCTTACGGCGTAACGAAGCCGCACGCGCTGCCTAAGGGGCGCGTAAGTTTTGAATGCTGATGGCGCGTCCTACAGACGCGCCAGCAGTTAATCCGAAAAAAAATAATAAAATATGAGCTAATTACCAAAAGGCCCCTGTCCCTGCTGATATTTACGGAAAAACCGTAAGGGAAAGGACGTAGCTGCCCCCATTGACTGTGCACTATTTTGTCGTTTTCGGGGGTTGTTTTCGTCGATTCACTGTGCAAATAAAATGGAAAAACCGGTGAAGCCCCTGGTTCCTGTGCACTATTTTGTTGTTTTCGGGGTTTTTTTTCGTTAATCCACTGTTCAAAACCGGATAAAGCAAAAAAAAAAAAGGCGCTTGTACGCGCGCGAAAAACAAATGAAAAATGTCCAGTCCACAGTGAATTTACTCACAGTGAGCAGTAGGAAACAGTAAAAATGGCACATAGTTTATTGTATAGTTAATATGTTATTGCAGTATAGACGACGGAAAGGGGAAAAAATATGAAAAGCAAGGTCCATTTGTTTGTTGATTTTTTTTTTGAAAAATGATTTTCAAGAAAATTGTTTTTTTTTTTTATATCTTGTTGTGCTTTGAAAAGGAAGTCAGAAACTATTCTTTGATACTTGACCACATCATAAAAAAAAATAGTTGAAAAATAACATGTTTTTAGTCTTTTTTTTTTTTAGAGTAGTAGATTCCTTTAAAATATTTTACGTTCTTGACTAAACGGATTCTCTAATGCATGCACTCTTCTCATATGAATGTAAAATTGTTTTTGAAAATATTTTTTATTTAAAAATATATTATATTAAAATAATATTTTTTATTTTTTAAAAATTATTTTTGATATGAACATATTAAAATGAAATAAAAATAAAAATAAAAATAAAAATAAAAATAATTTTTTAAAAGAATATTTTTAAAATACCATGTAAAGCACCTCTAATGACTCCAACATGCTCGATAAATCATTTCAACCTCGTTTTTTTCTCCACTATTTTATTTCGCCGCCTATACTTTGCTTCCAAGCACAATGTTAAGGAAAGTTTGCAAGCTGTTTTGTTTAAAAAAAAATAAAAATCGATGAGGATATGGAGAGTCGAGACGGTAGACTACGCGCTCTACGACGATGAAAACTATAAAAAATGAAACGAGTCAAATCATGATGACTCTATCTGCAGACGTGGCAATATTAATGGATTTTGGAGTGTTATAGTGGACCTGTGATGTAACTTCAGCGAGAAGCAGTTGGGCAGTTGATAACTCCAGCTGGTATGATATCATCCTCTTTCCATAGTTTTCAAGCAGCAGATCACAAGACAAGGACGCTTCGCTTTTCTAATCGTCTACTAGCAAGTGGACTGTTTTTTTTTTTTTTTTTTAAAGACATATTTTCAATCTGACCAGGAAAAAACACTTGGCCACTTCAGCTGTGTCCAATATGTTCCCTTCCAACCCGGTTGCTGGTCGGTTCAGCACTGTCATTGGTTTATATATACTTTATGCCCGAAACCGCGTTGGATTGGTTAGTTTGTGCTTTTCTTGAACTGGCTCGCTATTTCTGTTGGCTATAGTTTGCCAACGAAATGTATATGCGAACAAAAGATACATTAAAGAACTACTACACTTCGGCTCAAAGTCCAATTCCCATCAAACATTTAGAGATGAGTTGTTTGTTTCTTGTTTTAAATTGTGCATTTTAAAAATATTTTTGATTTGAAAATAATATTAAATTGGAATTTTTTAATAGTTTCAATGTGATATTTTTATGCATTTTAATATTAAATCAAAAAATATTATTACATGTTTTATTTTTATTTTGAAGAATAAATATCACTAAATCTAAGTCTAGCACTGTAAAATTCCACGTTGGCGCTGTGTGTGTTATTTTTACCTGAGCAAGAAAAGAAGAATAAGGAAGGCGTCTTCATGGTTAGATTTTCTCCAGATGGGATCTGTCAGGTCCATTCGCTTGCATTGCTGGATAATGTTTGGTACAGCTGGAAAGTTTATAATCGGGCTCGTCGGTGACTTAACTCGGGCCCTTTTCATCTGGTTTTGAGCCGGAAGCCTCTTAGCCCATCCCATGAAAGACATTAGCCTAGGAAAGATATATTTAGGTCGAATCTCATTTTTTAGCAGACAATACTACCGAAGCAGACAATACTACCGAAGCAGGTCCAGTCTCACGCCTATAAGGTTTTTGGTGCTCATAGAAGCATTGTCATTAAAGTGGAGAAAAATGGACGCGAGCATCGATTGACATGTAGCCGAACCCCAACCGACAGTGCTCTTGAGTCTTGACTCCTTGAAATTTGCGTGTGCAAACAATTCCAAATATCGGAATCCACATCCACTCTCCACCGTACGTACGATGTTCTACTAACTATCTCCAACGCCTGATGTGGCCATGCAAGGAGAAGAAGAAGACCTCACAATGCTCTCTCGCACATGTCGTGTTTTGCCCTTAACTGCTTTCCATATCTGGTTGAAGATTACTTCAGCACAAAAACAAGTTAGTCTGAAATGGATAACCTTTCCTCAAAGATATGCAGCCAAGAAGAAGATTTATGTTTTGACATAGAGTCTTATTGCATAAATATGGAAAAGTCTTCATGTTCTAGAGTCAAAACTGAAAAGGCACCTTTCTGGTAGTCTCTCTCTCTCTCTGTTTCTTTTTTTTTTTGTCAAGCTAGCTAGCTGAATAGCTTTGGAATGTTTGGGAAATGGATAACCTTTCCTCATTTTTATTTTTTTTAAGAATTGAGAGACCCTCCGATAATTAAGTTTGTGTGGGGATGAGGTGAAAACGCTAGGCGTGGTTGTGCTTTGCGTTGTAGAGAGCTCATGTGTGAAGGAGGAGGTTGAAGAAATATCGCAAAGATTTGGAATCTCTTACCTGTGAGTTCATAACTGTTTATAAAACGATTGAACGTCACAGCTTGCATTGAGACGAGTGCAAAAAGGGTCCATTTACTTGCATCATATTATTAGAGATCATCATTAAGACTTCCTAAAGGTTGGCGGATCATTGTCGAGGTAAGATGCTAAGTTCGAAGGCCTTGTCTACTTGACAAGACCAACTCTTCACCTCGTTCGATGGATTCTCTGTGCTCTAAAATCATGCGTGCATCTAATGCTGATACAATTTATCCTTCCGGCTGTTAGGGGTAAGTTGAGTAGACCTAGGATGTCCAGCTTGACCCCTGTACTGGTTTTCTTTGACCGGCCGAGAATTAAGGGGCACCCTTCTCTTCCTCGTGTCTCACTGCCTCCGGGTGGAAAGTACTTCACCGGATGTCTTGTCATGCAGTAGTTATATGGAATTAAGCGGGTCCTTTTTTGAGACACCTATACCTCGGATACATCATAATGTTCTTTCAAATTCTAGGACTTCAAGGAAGAAATTTAATCAAGGCATGTAGTAGCAGTACATTCACTAGTGACAGAGAGCCTGTGAAATTGGTTCTGCAGGCATGCCGACAAAATATAAAAATTTCCAGGCAGGGTGATTATTAATTTTCTTTTAGATTTTCAACTCCATCAAACTGCATGACCACAACTCGTGTGCTCTTGGCATAGAACAGGCAAAGAGATCAATAGAGTATTTATGATTAGAAAAATTAAGCTTACAAACATAACCTAGAAAGTCACAGAAACGAATTCTCTAACGAGCCCTTACAAAGAAAATACTCAACTCTGGTCCTGCTGTACCATCAGGATTAATCATGTACAAAGCTTCAGAGTCTTTGGATCCAGCCACTCTCTCAAATCTGGCTCTGATGTATGTCAATTCCCCATCAGCTGATTCCCTCTCATTATTAGGGCAAGGAAGAACACCAGCACCCATAGAAACACCTCTCAGAAGCTGCATGACATGAAGCTCATCATCAGACATTTGCTTCCTCCTAATAGCGTACCCAACCTTTCTTCCATTACAAAACACAGCCCAGACAAACTCCTCCAACAGTTTCTTTTTATGTGTCCTGGTCTCGCTCTCCAGAGCGATTCTTACTATATCCGACGCCATTTCTTTGTGAAATAGACTCGAGTGCATCGGTAGCTCTATAACGAACATCGGCACACAATGAGGATCTTCTTGTATGGCTAGACTCACTCGGCCCTTACGATAACCAAAAATGGTACCTGTTGTGGCGCTGTCCTTGAGTAAAGCTTTACGAGGCCTGCCTAATAGTGCAGCCATCTTGCAACCCGAGGTTAACATGGGGAAGAGCTTGAGCATTTTAAGAAGCCCACCCCCACTAGATTTTGCTCGTTTCTCGCCGGCAGTGTGCCGGAGCAATGATAGTATGGCTTGATTGTTCATTTGGAAGCATGGGCTAGAATGTACTGTTGGCATCGTTGTACTTGCTATAGCATATGATATAAAATTCAGGAAAAATAAAGGGTGATGGTGAGTCTGGGCCTTTGAGCTATTGACAAATTGCAAGATACATATAGAGGGAGGTGTAGGAATTAAAAAGAAGAGTTGGGAAGGTGGTTGGTCACTTTGGCTGGCTTGTCGTTGGAATCTTTTCGGGTCATTTTCATTGTGATTTAAAAATATTTTTGAAAAAAATAAAAATAAATTTATTTTTATTTTTTTAAAATTATTTTTTTAAAATTATTTTTTTAGATTATTTTTATGTAATAATGTTAAAAAATAATTTTTAAAAAATAAAAAAATATATTTTTAATGTATTTTTGAGTTAAAAAATACATTAAAAAACAACATCGACCCTATCCTAATAAAACATGCACTTCTAGTGGGAAGGGAAAAGAAAGACACTGCAAGGTGGAGATGGTCTAGAGAGGAGGAGAAATGAACACTAATGCTTTGATGTGACCAAGTATAGTGATGAGAAAAAAGATGTGAAATATTGAATGGGATAAGATAAGAGAAATCGGACCACATAATGTGGACGAAGAAAAAAAATCAAAAGGTGATGAAAAGGACTCTGATAATGTTGGCTCAGGCATGTGCCACTCTGATCATTACACTGGGCATCAGCATTATTTAGAGTTCAATTCTTATTCGGTAAGTGTTTTTTTTTTTTAAATAGTTTTTACTTGAAAATAACATTTTTATTTATTTCTTACACTGGACATCAGCATTAATTTTTTTAAAAAAATATTTTTAAAATATAAAAATAAACGGATAAACTCATCCGCTAACTATCGAGGTGCAGCTCATCTTTCCTGGATTCATTTCTCCATGGAAATCTTGCTTTTGCTTGTGAGGTGACTCTTCCTGTAACTCTCAATCTACTCTCCTTTTCTGTGTCAGATCACACTCTTCCTGGCTCATGTATACGTGTACTCTAGCCATGCGATTAAACATTAGGTAACTTTCTTGTGGTCTACATTTTAAGTAACGGGGATATGAAAACTATAGCCTTTAATACCAGTTCGTGTTACTTGTTTAAAATTGGTGGGATCTAGTAAATTTCTTGTACAAGAGTACTTGAGTTGTTCCTTAAAGTACAGTACATGCACATGTTTGATGAACAAGACTGTCCAAATGTACCAGTACTAAATGGATGAAAATTGAAGGATGAATTAGGAAATTGATATACAAAATTAAAGCCAATAGTAAAATTATTGTTTTTTTGGTGAAATAGCACAATTTCTTATATTACAGTTGAGGACCCTATTATCATTGCATATTCTTCACTTTAATTATGATATTTTTGAAAATATTTTTTATTTATAAATACATTAAAATAATTTTTTTTAAATTATTTTTGATATTATCACATAAAAATGATATAAAAATATATATAAAAAATAAAATTAAAATAATTTTTTTTATTTTTTTAAAAAAATATTTTTAAAATATAATATTAAACAATTTCGCATTAGTGTCGAGGTTAGAAACCACGACATATATTAATTTCTCAATGTGAGACTTGCTTTTCTTCCCATGTCATTTTCTTAGTGATTAAAGAGAGCAGAAATAATTGACTTTGCACAGTGCACATTTTCATGTCATATTATATGCTTCTCTTTCTAAACTAATATCACGCATACAAAAAGAAATGAGTTATGCTCCAAAACTAGAATCAATGGAGCTGAGAATTGAGATATGTCATCTCATGACATAATTCCATGTCTAATGGGAAATTACTAGATTTCATGATTGTGAATCATGACATCGATTTATATTATGTTTAAGTTTATAGCCACAATCGCGACATAATACTATGTTTGTCCTTGCGTTTCAAAAGTATTTTTTTTCAAAATAATTTATTTTATTTTATTTGTTTAAATTAAAAGAATTCGATGTTTTTAGATCATTTTTTCATGCGCTGATACCAAAAATATTTTTTTAAAATAAAAAAATTATTTTAATATATTTATAAATAAAAAACATTTAAAGCTGTGATTTGTTGCATTAATCCTCATGAATTAGTTGGCATACTTGTGACTATTACCTAATACATCGAAAATATCAGGGGGAAGATTATGGTAATACACTGTTCGTGAACGGTGAAGCACCTTCCCTGTTGGAACCATCAAATTGGATGATGTATTGTTAATGTGTATTTGTATCTAAAGAAATGTAGCTATTTCACCAAGAAATATAGCTATTTTAACCATACTTTCAAATAGGTATTCAACATCGCGGTTCACAGCCACAACATCTAAAAATATGCTATTTCACCAAAAAAAAACTTCTATGTCATTTCACCATTTGTGTTTAATTTCGTGAGCTATTTTTCTAATTTATCAAAAATCGATGGTTGTGGAAAGTTCTATTGATGTACATAAAAGCATTTTTCTATCGGGTTAAAATATTTTGTTTGCACTCACCATTGATTAGTTTGAGAAATTTAAGATAAGGTCAACAAAGTTTCGAAATCATTGTTCTAGTAATATTCAGGATGATAGAAGTTCTAAAAAAATATTAGTCAATATATTAGGGTTGATAATTTTTCTAAATAACAATCATTCCACGTATTCAATATTTGAGGCATGTATACATGCTTTAAGCTTGTGAAGTTATTTTGTTTTTTAATTTGAACATTAGAATTTTATCTTTTATTCGATTGAAAAGATAAATTTAGAGTTTATTTGAAGTTTTTTCTAGCTTTTGTTTACCATTAACTTCATGCGCGGGTGTCTAGTAATTGTTGATGAAAAAAATGAACGAAGGACAATCATACAAAGAAGCAAAAAAATGAAAGCTCTTGGTTTAGAATGCATTTTATATTTATTTATATCAATATTTAGCAAGTTATACGATACATATTATTAAATATTCATTATATTTTGAGTCGTTTTAAACGATGTTGTTCCAAAATTCAAAGTATTTAGGAATAAGATTTATGCGGTTGAATAATATGTTAATCACTTGATTTTTACAATGTGATCTAAGTCAAGGTGAGTAGAAACATGGTGAGGGAAGCTAAGGTGCATGGTAGTTTTGTAAAGAAAAAAAACACAATGATATTTATGAGAAACAAACTTCAAAAATATAAAAAAAACAAAGAGATTGTAAATGTTTTAACTAGGTAATTCATGATATTTATATATCGTAAATTTTATTTTTTAACATCAACATATAAAAATAATTTAAAAACACTAAAAATAATTTAAAATAAAAAAAATCATTTTTTTATAGCTGAGATAAGAGATTGCGTGATTGATTTTCCATATATCCACGAGAATTCTTGTTTGTCTCGTCATAAAAGTGGACGTTGTGATTATCTGAATTAGTGCGTAAATTCTATCTACAAGTAGCCATAGCCATCCAAGTGTAGGGACATAGGCTTACAGTCAATTAAAATGCAGGGATACTGCATTTGGAACTCATTTTATTTTATTTTTTAAAATTATTTTTGGTATTAATATTTAAAATGATTTAACAAAATATTTTTAAAATTAATTTTTTATAAAAACATTTTCCAACTATAAAAAATAAAAAGTACCTTAGTGCTTCTAATAATCACTCGAGGAGGAAGGTGGGAAAAAAAGGGGAAAGGTTGCAAATGACGTCCCATTAACATTCCATTGCCAGGTTCATGAAATGTTATCTCATCCCTCTAGAAAACGAGGATTCTGAGAAGAAGTATATTTTTATCCTTGTTTTTTAAAATATTTTTTTGTTTAAAAATATATTAAAATAATATTTTTTTTATTATTTTTGATATAACATATAAAAATGATTTAAAAACAATAAAAAATTTAATTTAAAATAAAAAATAATTTTTTTTTCAAAAATATTTTTAAAATAAAATATCAAAACATGGTCAAAATCCACTAATTGGCTTTTGTTCCATAACCAGATTATATGCATCTGCTGCTCCTGAGTTTTTTTAGAAGATTTTTTCTGCAATAAAAAAATCTGACAGAAAACGCAGACGACTTGCCGATTGGCGAGACACATTACATTCCCTAGACCTTTTGCTCCGAGCGGTAGTCTGGTGCGGGAAATGCAGCTGAATGGGTTGCACGGGGCTGAGATTCAGTCAATCTTACACATTCATTTCAAAGTCCGCAAATATTGGCCGTTGAAGTTCTTAGAAATTTCTCATATCGATCCCTAAACTTTAAATATAATTTTAATGACTAAGAGACAACTATTTTAATATACAAAAATATATTAGAATGTTAGAAAGAATAAAAAGCTTGTCCTGTCGAGACTCGAATCGGATCCAACCCGAGGTGAGTTGGGATGAGGGAGGTAAAAAACCCGACCCGACCCAGTTGAAAATGGAGTGGAGCTTTTTTATTTTATTTTGATGCTAATATCTTTTTCCTTAAGGAGGCGTGGAGGCCCAGGCTCATGCTGATTCCCCTTCATCCTTGCTTCTAAGTTGTGGGCTGTTCTTTAAATGAGGAGAACGGTGAAGTCATATAGCTCATGGGATCCGCCCCAATTTTACTTTCGTGTTTACTTGGAGTGTGCTAAAAATTGCGGTAATTGGTTGGATTAAATTATGTTAGTTATAATTATAGTTGAACATCAAGTGTTTAATTAAAATTATAGTTAAAATCAATGTTAGTAATAAAATGATAAAAAAAACATGTATTAATTTTTTATTTTGCAATTACATTAATATGTATTTCATTATTAATACATTGTAAAAACAGTTATGTGAGTTATAACATCAATTTTAGTTTCCTATTAAGCTTGTTGCAATCTTAATATGAGCATAACTCATACATGAAGATTTCTGGCTTCCATAGATTTGTAATCATGAAATCATACCATTTAAAATTTCTCATGAACAAAATTGAGATGATTATCAAATTAAATTTAATTCTCGGAACGAGTTGCTGGTCTGATCACTAGAAAATGATGAGGTTAATTAGCTTTAATCACTAAAAAGTAATAAATCGGAAGAGCAAAACAGAGTTAAATAGAGGATCACTCTAACCCTCTTGCTTATTAGCTACTGAGTAACCTTGAAAACTCCTGGAGCATCGCACAAGCCAGAAAAACAAACCAAACCCTAATAAGAATGAAGGGTGCTTGCTTATCCCCAAGAGCTTGGTAGTTGTTTTCTGCCCCAATACACAAAGACATCACTAGACGATTGAAAGTTTGAAATGTTAGCCACATCATTATATTCTTTTGAATTGTCACTTTACAAGGTCGTTCCCTTAGAGCTTTTTTTCTTTTTGGATTCGAGGAAACCATATCTCTCAAAAAACATATTTTATGGGTCTAAGTGAGTTAATAAAACCCCGGCTGTCCTAGACTCTTACAAGAACTGCACATCCTGACTCGAACTCGAGACCTGCTGTGTAGATCTCAAGCTCTTTGTTACCATACCACACCTCTTGAGGACTTCCCCTAGAGCTGTGGATGCTAAATTCTGAATTTTGCTTCATCTTCTGTTTTTTATTTTTTATTTTTATTCTAGGTGCTTTGATTTCAGAACGCAGGTCATGGCTATATTGGCATACTCATGGTGTCAAAGTAAGTGTGGGTCTCACGAATTATCAAACTGATATAATTGTATTCGGGCAAGCACTAAGCATAATAAATATAGGTATCAGGAGCAAGTGGGGTCTTACTCTAAGGACTTGTTTTTTCTTTTTATCAGAGTTCAAGTCTCACCATACACGTTTGTCACTCTTGTGGTGTTTTATTTGTTTATTGGATTTGTAAGATGTTTAGTGAATTCAGGGATTAGTTGTGGTGCGTGTAAGTTAGCTCGGATACCCAGTTATCAAAAAAGTAATAATATGAGTCTCAGGATCTCTCAAACACAACATACTTGAATTCATACATGCATTGAGCCCAATTAAGCATAGATCCTACGAGTTATCACACCCAATTTATTTAGGTTAAGTTACGTGTTGAGTTCAAGTAAGTATAGGAATGATGAGCCATCGTACGCGGTATAATTGAATTCGACCTGATACTAAGCCCAGATAAATATCTATCTCGCAACCTACCAAACCAACGCTATTCATGTGGGAAGACTTAATGCTGCGCTAAAATAAATCGCCGTTCCAAGAATGGAGTTGCAGCCAACATGATGTCTGTCCCGAAGCTGATCAGCTCAGAACACGCGGGTATACACCGATGTCAATTGGATGGGATATTTGCCATGAATTCTAATTGATTTTGAAATATTTATTTGATTTAATTACATCTCCATGTACTTAATTGTGTGATTTACAGTGAGTTTTGAAATAGTCATAAGCTTAGTTTATTTGTTGCACATTCGTTCACTTAATTTCAAAACTCTCTTATTGGTGCTCCTCCCGTGGAACAAAAATTCTTGGCTGCCGTTTCTCATGCAATTTGCTCTTTTGGCTGTTTCACAGATCTGTCGTGTTGTTAGGCCATCTATTCCATCCAGTTATGTTTCTGGTTTTGCTGTACGCAGAGCATTGGACTGGGCTTCCTTTGCACCGCAAAGTTCTTGGAAGTAAGTTGTGTGATTTTACGTTCACTGCAAGTGTAAAGACATTTGCTGTCATCTTTGGGTAGTAATATTTTAAGATTTCCATCCAAACTATGATACCAAAATCTTCTTGTATCGGAAATTGTCTGGTTTTCAAATTATTTTTGGTTATTATTGGAATAATTTGCTAGTTGAAAGTTCAAACTGAGAGGGTATAGTTTCTGCATGTGAGCGCTGTTTGAATTGCCTCAGATTTACTTCTCCATGCTTTATAACGTACGAAGGCAGTTCTCTTATCAGTTTATTACGCGTATTTTTCAAACATACAACAGGTGGATCAATTTGAAACACGGTGCCTTTTGTTTATCTTCTTAACGTCATTTCAATCCATGCTGCCAGAATTTCTTGCGACACTCTCTGTTTCTGTGCGTGGTTTATTTGTTCCTGTGGTTTTCAGTTGCCTGCAAATCTATTGCGACACTCTCTGTTCCTCGGACCCTCCACCGTTCCCGTGCCGTTCCGACAAGTCACGGGTTGGACGCCCCGCCAAAATTTCGGACACGAACCTCCTCCTTCACTTCCTCTGTTTAGCCGTTCAGCTTCCTCTGTTTTGTTCATTGTTGCGGATCGAAAAAGAGGGAAATGAGAGGAAGGGGGTGACTTTGACAGCAGTAAAGCACCCACTTTTTAATGACAAACAGTTGCTTAGATTGGGCTTAAAATTATGGGTTATATCAATTTAAAATGCCTATTAATTAACGATATCAAGAGTTATGTTTTGCGCCTAATTGGTAGCAAGAAAAAATTTATGGAATAACACGTGTTTATTATTTTGATAAATATATTGTTATGGTTGTTGATTTTTTTAATTTAAAAATACATTAAAATAATATATTTTTTATTTTTTAAAAATTAATTTTGATATCAGCACATAAAAATAATTTAAAAAATAAAAATAATATAATTTAAAATAAGAATAATTTTTTTATTTTTTATTTTTAAATATTTTTAAAATGTAATGACAAACAAGACTGAAGTTTAATTTTAAAAGTGTCTTTAAATTAAAAATGTATTAAAATATTTCTCTTATATATATATATTTTTAATTCTAAAACAATTAAAATTTTAATTTAATTTAATAGTGAATCGATCATTTTCTTCTTATGCTTCCATGATTTTTTTTAAAATATTTTTTTTATATATAAATAGTTTCGATATATTATGTTATATTAAAAATATTATATTAATATATTTTGAAATAAAATACAATATTTCAGGATACAAAACGCAGCTCTGACTGTAACGAGAAAAAGGAAACAGGACGAATTCGAAATGGTTCTATAATGGGACTGACTCCACTCTATTACCAGAGAAATATCCAATCTCGATCGAGTCTCACCCTATAATATTCCTTGTATGGAAGCCAATCACTTGTTGCTACCAATCAATACTAAGTTACTAACCTTTTGTATAGTAGTACTAGGAGTACAATTTATTTATGGGCTTGCCATACGCTAGTCAATGGTTTTCTCATCTCTCGTCACTCACTCTTAATCGCTTTTCTTCTTCATCTCCTCGCTCTCTCATCCGCCTCAACAGAAGCTACACGCAATTTAAAGTCACCACTAACTTCTCTCCCAAAAGACAGCTACAGAGGCCTCCTTTCAAAACCATGGCTTCTTCAACACAAGTAGTTGATGCAACGGCCAGACAAGACAAAGTCACTGCCCCTTACGGCTCTTGGAAGTCCCCAATCACCGCCGACGTCGTTTCCGGCGCTTCCAAACGACTCAGCGGAATCGCCGTTGACTGCCACGGTCACCTCTTCTGGGTCGAGTCCCGCCCCTCTGAATCTGGGTACACTACCCTTACACAAAATTTACTTTAACTGTTTCCATTTTTCTCGTCTCTTGACTTGATTTTGAATGGTATTATGGTGATTTATTTGATCAGGCGCTCGGTTCTTGTGAGAGAAGCCGACAAACCGGGAGAAGAACCCACCGATATTACACCGAAGGAGTTTGCGGTGAGGACAACGGCTCAGGAGTATGGTGGCGGCGCATTCACGATATCAGAAGATACTGTCATTTACTCTAACTACAAAGATCAACGGCTTTACAAGCAGTCCATCAAATCCAAAGGTCGAATGAGCTATTACTTACTCATCAGCTACTACGTTTCACAATTTTTTATTTTTTTGCAATTTGCTGATAGTCCATGCAGCAGATTCTTATCCTGTGCCGCTTACACCGGACTATGGTGGTCCCGTGGTTTCTTATGCTGATGGGGTATTTGATTTGCGCTTCAATCGTTTTGTTACTGTAATGGAAGGTAGATAGGTCCTCATGAACTCTGTTTATTTTAGGGCTTGGATTAGATATTTTTTTCTTATGAATTTATGATTCTCTTGATAGATCGTCGCGTCAGTAGTACAAATTCAACCACAACAATTGTTGCTGTAGGCCTTAGTGACAAGAATATCCAAGGTATAAACTTGTTGGAATAAGATTTATGGATTTCGAGTAAGAATTTTCTGTATTTTTAACTTGGTTTTTCAGAATTACCCAAATGCTTTTGTTCTCGTAATCTTAGTTGTTTTACTATTTGATTCTTGGCCGTATGTTGAGGAGATGATCTTTTTTTTGTGGATATTTTGCCTTCAGAGCCAAAAGTACTAGTAAGTGGCAATGATTTCTATGCATTTCCACGCATAGACCCCAAAGGTGAACGGATAGCGTGGATAGAATGGGGTCACCCTAATATGCCATGGGATAAAACAGAGCTCTGGGTCGGCTACATTTCTGAAAATGGGTAAGCATAATTTGTCATTGACTGCATTTCAAGAACTTCCTCTAGCAGTAGTTGGCAAATTTGGTTTTCGTGCTGCTGATATATGATATTCTGCGCCATCAACACTCTAACTTGTTCGAAGATCATAAGGTGCCATTCTTCTTATATCAGTATCATGTGACTCATCATCACCTTGCTTTTGTTATATGCTGTTTGGTGCTGGAATAAGGTTTTCTTTGCTATCCATGAACCTTCTTAACTTTAGAGCATCTCCAATGGTAAAAGCCATTTTAGAGAGCTAAATCTCTAAAATGGCTTCTTGAATAGTATAAAAATAGCTTTTTTGGTTATGTGTACTTCAATGGTAAAAGCTATTTAAAAGAGCTATTTTTTATAAATCATTTTAAATATAGTGCAATTATTTTGTATATAATTTAATTATTCAATTAATTATACAATTAATAGGAGTAAGTTATATAATTAAATAATTGCTTTTAAAAACTCCCCCAACAATATAATTATTAATTTTTTAATTATATTTATTTAAAAAAAAATTGAATCTAAAATAAAAAACCTGCAACATTTTAAACCTGTAATTGGATCTTTACTTGTATTTAACCATGCAGACACAAGTAAACAATCTTCCTCTTGTTAGAAGTTTTTACTTCTGTGATTTTTAAATGTATGGACAATTACATTAGAGTCTCTGGAGTCATAAGAAAGTAAAGTTGAATAGGATCACTTGGTTGAGAAACAATATCTTCAGTCTTTCAATTGGGTATGCAAACTATTAAGTAGTGCAAGCAAGAAACAACAAAAAAACAGCCTTTCCTCACCAAACAGGAACCAAAAACTATACCCATTTTGAGCTTTTAATTGGATAGTTTAGAGGTAATTCGCTCATACTTGGTTCATGTTTTGACTTGTTTCTTGGAAGGGGCTTCAGGCTTGTCATTTTGTGTTCTTCTTCTTCTTCTTGACTAATCTACAAATCCTTGGCTTCGAAAAATGGTTGTTGTTCGCTTCGGTTTCAATTGAGACAAACAGCTTTGGGGTGATACAAAATGGGTTGAACAATGATTCCCAACGGGAATATGTACCATGACTTCTCTTTTTTTTGCATCTATATATAGCAACTCAACAAGGAAAAACTATTTCTAGCTATTCATATGGCTGTTCTGTTGGAGAATACACAGTGAAAAAAAGAGCTAAAAGGACAACATTTTGGCTTTGGCTCTGCATATACATGCTCGGTTGGAGTTGCTCTTAAGAGTTTAAATTTGTGTCAAAACAAACTTTTCAGGTCACCATTCTCTAGGACAGACAATCACTTGATTCTACACTCTGCGCTGGATTTAGCTCTCAGATATCATAATGCTGATAAATAAATACACAGGGCCACTTATTCCTCTTAAATTTCTCGTGTAGAGATGTTCACAATCGCATTTGTGTTGCTGGTTGTGATCCTACTGTTGTGGAGTCTCCAACTGAGCCCAAGTGGTCCTCCAAAGGTACTATATTTTGTCGGTTTTATCATGGAACTAAACATATATGATGTAAATTGGACGAGGAGCAAATTCTCTGGGATAAATGTGCTGTTGGGGGAAGCTTCCATCTGCAACATTTACATAAAAGAAATAACATGCAGTATGGTTGTTCTGAAAATAGTGATTAGGTCATCAAGGTTTATCTTCTGAAAGTGGCCTCTGGTTACCTGCATATCAATGGTCAAATTATATTCCCGAGACTTAGTCCTGAAACCTAGTTTGGAGTTGAGTGTTGTGCTTGTTTCCTTTGGAAGCTACTGGCATTTGTACTACGTATTTAACATTTTGGCCATGCATGTATGACGTTCAGCTATTTTATCGTTTCAGAATTTTTGTAGCTTCAAGTTATTGCATATATTGATATTGTCATCTGCATTGCTACAGGTGAACTATTCTTTGTCACTGATAGAAAAAGTGGATTTTGGAATCTATATAAATGGGTAAGTTCTATAATTGGGAAGTAGTTTGATGCTATGGTACACCCTTTGCTCTATGTAATATTCTTTACGTGTAAACAAACTTTAATCAACGATGCTTCTTAAAGAGAGAAAATTCACATGCAGGACAAAGGATTCATGCATGCTTTGACCACATTTTCAATTTTGCTCATTTTTTTGAGATTAAAAATAAAACAATCGTAAGCTGGATTATCCTTTCTCTTTGGACAACAGATTGAATCTGTCAATGAGGTGCAAGCAATTTATTCCCTGGATGCTGAGTTCTCGAAGCCATTGTGGGTTTTTGGCATAAATTCTTACGAGCTTTTTCAGAACAATGAAGGAAAGAACTTAATTGCGTGTTCTTACAGGTAAACCTTAAAAAGTCTAGCTTTGTGTTCTTTGCTTTGTGCATCTGCTTTGGGTTTTTTCTTACCTAAAAACCGTGTTTCTATGCAATATTTTATGAACCTCTACTTGCAAACCAAACTTCACTGTGATCAAACTATTGAAATGTGTGGTTTCAGGAAGAATGGGAGATCATTTCTTGGTATTCTGGATGATGTTCAAAGCTCATTATCACTTCTTGATATTCCTTTCACAGACATCGATAATATTGTACTTCCTCGAACCTTAATCTCTCCAATCTGTAGTTTGAATGAAAAGCCCTTAGCTCAGACATTAAAGATCTATCTAAGCTGTGCATCTTTGCCCATGCAGACTTCATGGAACCGTTGCTTATATGTTGAGGGAGCATCTGCAGTTCATCCATCATCAGTGGCTAAGGTGCTACAGGATGCTCTACTCTGAACCACTTTGCTTATTCACCAGGAGCTGGTGATTTGAGTCTTACAAAATTGTATCCATCAATATCAGCTATCCTTTCTGTCTTTTCAGGTGCACTTAGATGACTATGGATCCAAAGTTGTTGATTTCAAGATTATTTGGTCGTCATCACCTGATAGTTTGAATTACAAGTCATATTTCAGCTTGCCTGAGTTAATTGAATTCCCAACAGAAGTTCCTGGTCAGAATGCCTATGCGTTTTTTTATCCACCTTCAAATCCCATTTACCAAGCTAGTCAGGAAGAAAAGCCTCCATTATTGTTGAAAAGCCACGGTGCGTGCCCTTGGTTGTATGTTAATGTTTACTGTTATCAAATGTTGAGAAATGAAGGAAAAGATTTCTGAGGTGACCACTGTGATGTGATAACGAGTATTTTATTTGACAGTTATGGAATTGAGTTCAAGATATCTCGTCATGATGAAACTTTCATATTTCTTTGCATTTCATTTTCAAAAAACAATACAAAATAATCTTGACTGGATTAGTATTCAAAAGTTTGAGCAAAAGATATTTTTTATAATAGATATATTGAGCATTTATATATCAAACATGTATATCCATATTAATAAATTGTAGAACTTTTCAATAAAATGATCCAGTGAGATTTATTGTGGTTGGATAAAGTGTCTGATTGCTGAACTTGTTGTTTGATGGTACATATTTTAATATATGCTTTCTTTTGAATAAACGGTTTGCTTTAACATTATAAAAATTATTGACCCATGGGATCTGAAATTTCTCAGGAGGGCCTACAAGTGAAACACGTGGAATCTTAAACCTGAGCATCCAGTACTGGACCAGTCGTGGTTGGGCATTTGTGGATGTGAACTACGGTGGAAGCACTGGTTTGTCCTTTTCCTTCATTTCTATCCCATCACAATCATAATTGGCATAAATGGAAAGAACTATCCTTGTTTTCTGATTCAAAGTGGAGGTTGTGCTTGACCCCTGGATTTTTTAAATTTGGTGCTGTTTCACAAGTTAGTTTGCTCCCATTGCACCTCTCTCCTTTGACAATTATCTTATGGAAAAAGTATGGAATCCAGGCTTATTTTGCAGTTGTGCTTATTTGTCGGATAAAATTGTAACATTTATATGTTGTGATATCATTATATTAAACATTTTATGTGCATAAATTTTGAAGGTTATGGTAGAGAATATAGAGAACGCTTGGTGGATAAATGGGGAATTGTGGATGTCAATGACTGTTGCAGTTGTGCTAATTTTTTGGTAATGCTTATCCTTCCGTAAATGCTGTGCATGTTCTCCTGGATATGCATGCTATAATAATATTATCAAAGGTATGCTAACGAGCATATTTTTTCATCCAGGTGGACAATGGAAAAGTAGACAGGGAACGGCTATGTATAACTGGAGGTTCTGCTGGTGGCTATACAACCTTAGCTGCTCTTGCTTTTAAAGAAACCTTTAAAGCTGGAGCTTCCTTATATGGTGTGAGTGCTTCATCCTAAATTTAGTTCCAAAGTTCGAAATCAGTTTCCCAATTGTCTTTAGTATATGGTCAATTTGGTTGTTGCCTTGATTGTTTTATGCTCTTATTTGAATTCACAAGATGGTACACAGCCCTTTGAAATGGATCTGGAAATAATCCATATATTCATTTTTCTCCAGATGTTAAAGTTTTTATAGTAATCCACTGCAGTTTTCTGTAAAACACATATAATCTGTTTTCACAATGCCCATCCGAACAATGCACTCAAAATGGATTTGTTTGTCCATTTTTATGTCAAAAAGCAAGGTGCCTTTTGCTGAACGACTAAATGTTGGTGAACATGATTTTCATTTTTCAGTTCTCATTTTGCTTAAGGGGAGCATAGGGCAATGAAATTGAGGAAGGTTTAGTGCATTTGTATATCTGAACTGGGTTGCATGGATTGAATTTTGATTTTAAATGGACAGTGGGCTCCCTTTGGTTGGTGGTTATATTAAATTCCAAGCCATGAAAATAAGCATAGAAGATTTCTGCAATCTCATTTTGTGGCAATTTAAAGATACTTTTGAAGTTCTATAGCTTGTGTGTCTGCTGAATTTTTCATTTTTTTCTGTTTTTATCCTATTGCTTCTCTTCACCACGACCATGAATTATGTTTTGATTTCTATGGTTTTCATATGATTTAAACTGATAGATCAATTATACTGATTACTAACTATAGGAATTACCAAGAATGCAAGACCTAACAAGGAATTTCATAATGAACAGGTGGCTGACTTGAGCATGTTGAGAGCAGAAACTCACAAGTTTGAGTCTCATTACATTGATAATCTTGTTGGTAAATTGCACAAACACATCTCATTTATACAGTAGTTTTTTTATGCTTCATTTATTTCATCTAGTGGCGTGGCAATCCTTTTCTGATTCCAGGTAATGAAAAGGATTACTTTGAGAGGTCTCCTATCAATTTTGTTGATAGGTTTTCTTGCCCCATCATTCTATTCCAAGGGTTGGAAGACAAGGTACAGATACCATATCTTTTTTTTCTGTGTTCTTTGGGTTATAAGAATGATAATCAAGGTATCAATGAGAGGTCAGGAACCAGAGACATGTTGCTAAAATACTGAGAATGAGGGTGAATGATCGCATACATAATGCTATCTTGCTGTTATAGACTTATTGTTTGTTAATGGTGTTGCTTCTAAAACTTACAACTGAAACTTTTTGCTAGTATCTATATTTTACATGGCAAAGCTAATCTTTAGTGACAAATTTTGGGGTTTAAATAAAGTTTGACTTGGAATTTTATTATTTGATTAAATTGTATTTCCTTCCATCTTGTTCAAGGTCAGCTTTAACCCCTAGTTAGATTGCTGTCCAAGGAACTCGCATTGTGTGGTTAAGTTGAATGATCATCTTGAAAGAGCCGTGGTACAAAAATTTGAACTTTGCATCTTTCAATCTATTTGTTGCCCTAACAATGATGTCACCATTCTACTGGTATCCTGCAATTTTTTTATGGACTTCTTAATATGGCAACTATTATTTTCTGTTGGAACTCTGCCCGTGCTAATAGATAAATGAATCATCAGAATAACAGAGGATATATATACGAAGGCACTGGTGTGTTGCATTAGAAAAACATGTTACATATCATTCGTTTCAAAATGTAAAGCATGTGATGCTAAAATAAACAGAAAGGGGTCCCTTCTTAATCAATGGGGCAACAGGGTGGCATCTACTAGAAAATATATTAGTGTACATCTAAATGCTAGAAAACAGAGAAGCTTTCAGCATATCAATGACAATTGAGTTCAGAATATCTTTGCATGGTGTAGGTTGTGCCCCCTGATCAGGCTCGTAAAATCTACCTGGCACTGAAGAAAAAAGGTTTGCCAGTAGCTCTTGTGGAGTATGAAGGAGAGCAGCATGGTTTCCGGAAGGTATGCTAATGTTACACTTCATACAGCTACAACGTTTGTAATGGATATTAAGGTTCCATCTCCGATTATATGCAGGCCGAGAACATTAAGTTTACACTGGAACAACAGATGCTGTTTTTTGCCCGTTTGGTTGGACACTTTACTGTGGCAGATGAGATTGATCCAATTAGTATTGATAACTTTGACTAAACATATGGTATGATAGTGTGTGAGTGCAAATCATCGGCTTAGTTGGTAAAAACCATTCGATGCCATCTGATCAAAGCAATCGATTTTCTGAATTTCAGGAACTTTGTGGATTCTTGTCACTGGACAACAACACTAAAAAGAGCTCGAAGGCTGGACGACCATGGAATATGACGAGCATACGGAGTCTTTCTCCACTTCGGTACTGAAATGAGAACATGAAAAAACGATTTCTTATTTGCTCTTCCCCTTTTACTTCATACATCAGGCCCCGGTTGACAATTAAAAGATGGAATTATTATTCGGATCATCAAGGATAATAAAACCAATTGTGACTATGAAGTCTTTCCTGCTTCAAGAAGTTGACGATGCCAGTTTGTGTACCTTGGCTGGGTTATTTGTTTTTCGTTGCAGATAATGAAATTATAGTGTCCATGCATGATAATTCCAAAAATAGTCGGTCGATTGTCGTCCTGTTGTAAATTTTAACAATTTGATAGCTGAAATGGTATGCATATCAGAAGTTGCTAAAACGTTTCAATTTTTTTTTTTTGACAAATCGGTGAAACTGGAAAAAAAATTAAATGAAAAAACAAAACAAAGAGAAACCAGATTGAGAAAAAAATATTGAAGAAACCGAATTAAAAAGCAGATAAATTGGTTTGATTTTGGTTTTAGAAAACTGAAACTGTTAGAATTGGATGAGTTCAAAAGTAACCCTATATATATATAATGCAAACTCATACTAACCCTAAAAACCTAAATTTTCGTAGTATTTGAAAGCAGCACCTCCTTATCCCCGACCCCTCTTCTCTTGTTATCCTCATCTTTCATTATAAGAGAGCAAGCTAAAGCTCAAGATGTTAATTTACACTAACTCCTGTGTATTTGGACTTTAGCTTACTAACAAGTTACTTAGACTTGTATAGGTCATTTCTCCTGTCTTAATTTATATTTATTTATGGTTGGTTTATATGATATTGATCTGACTCTAGAAGAGTTTTTCTTCTTTTGCTGAAGCTCATGCTGCTGGTTTCATTGAAGAAATGGGACTTTAGAGCATCTCCAGCATCCAGCAGTAGAGGCATATTGGAGAGCCAAATATTTAAAATGGATGTTTGAATAGTGTAAAAATGGCTTTGGCTTTGGTGTGCACTCCAGCAGTAGAGGCATTTTGGAGAGCCATTTTTTTTATATTATTATTTTAATGTAATGCAATTATTTTGTATATAATTTAATTATGCAATTAATTATACAATTAATAGGAGTAAGTTATATAATTAAATAATTAGTTTTAAAAAACCCTCCAACAATATAATCATTAATTTTTCAGATTTAATATGAAATAAAAAAATTAATTTAAAAAAACCCTCCTGAAAAAAAACCCTCCAACACTTATTTTCCTTATATATTATTATTATTATTATTATTATTATTATTATTATTTATTCCTAAATATATCTACCCCCCGAAACCCTACATCTCATTTATTCCTAACTTATTTTCCATCTCATTTGTGCCCCCCCCCCCCCCCCCCACAGCTCACCTCACGCCTCTCTCATGGTCGTCCCTCACCTCACGCCTCTCACGCCTCTCTCATGGCCGTCCTTTCATGGCCGTCCCTCGCCGCTGCCTTACCGTTCCTCACTGTCCCACTGCTCACCGCTCCCTGCTCCCCTCACGCCTCTCTCATGGCCATTTCTCCGTCCCTCACCGTCCCTCACCGTCACCGCTCCCTGCTCCCCTCACGCCCCTCTCATGGCCATTCTGGGGCAGAAACAAACCGAAGATTCTGGGGCAGAAGGTTTGACAGAAATTGAACTTTGATAAAGGTATTTTCTCGCCAACTTTTCTTCTTCGGATTGGATGCAAAATATTCTGTTTTTTCAATTTTTTAATTCTGTGGGAAGCTTTGATGATGGGTGTTCAATTGTTGAACTCGTTGGTTGTTGTGTTGATGGGTGTTGCTGTGTTGTGGGTTGATGTTGCTTTGTTGTGGGTTGATGTTGTGTGTTTCGATTTCTTTCTTGCTGGGTGTTTGCTGGGTGTTTTATTTGTAGCATTGGCCAACGGTAACATTAACGGTCATATTTCTAATTTGCCTCTGCAGACAACAATCTGTAGGAATGGCTCCTGGATTGCTCCCGAAGATGAAGAAGCCATTTTGGCTCTTCACTTGGCTCCTCTGCTGGAGACGAAATTTAACCCAAAAAAGCCAAATATTTGAATTTTTGGCTTTGGCTTCCCGGATGCCTCTGCTGCTGGAGATGTCCTAAGTGATATAAGAGAGACCATTTTATGTAGTGATTTAGTGCTGCTGATTTCTAATACTGCACATGATTGTTCTTTTGAGTTCATTTGAAATTCCACTCTTGTAGAAATCATAAAATTGTATCTCTATGTTTTTCTATTTCTAGTTTCCTGTTTTTTAATATCAAAACCGAACCATACCGGTTTCGTCTGAACCGGTTTTCAGTTCAGGTCACACTACAAAAAAACAGGTCAATTTGCAACGGATTGATCCGTTGTAAATAACAAGGAAAGCCGTTGCTAATATTAATTAGCAACGGCATTTGCAACGGACACAATCCGTTAGAAAAAAGTCGTTTCAAATTTAGCTTGCAATGGATTATCCGTTGCAAAAGAATTTGCAACGGATAATCCGTTGCAATTTCTCCCGTTGCAAATACACAGTTTGCAACGGACCGTCCGTTGCAATTGCAACGAACAGAATATTATTTAAATATTTATATTTTTAAAATCTATTTTTAATATATTTTAATTTTAATTAATTACAACTAAATATTTTAAAAGCACTAGCAAATATTGAAATATTATTAATATTGAAAATAACATAAATATGGTGGAAATAAAAATTATTATAAATTAAAATTCTTAATACACTACAGATTCGATTATATTTACATGACTAAGTAAATAAACATTGAACTTAAAAAAACATATTTTAAAGTGTTTAAGGCGGAAATGATCTACGATGTTGTTGATGAGAGGAAGATGGACCATTACATGGCATTTGAGGTTGAGGTTGAGGTCGAGTTCGAGGTCGAGGTACTGGTGCCATTGTAGGTGATGACATCGACGGAGCCATAGGTGATGACATCGACGGAGCCACAGGTGTTGGCATACTTAGACCCATATGTCCTACCAAGAGCTTAAGACAATCTTGAATGGAAGAAATTTTAGTTTGCATTTCATCCAATTGCTCTTGATACCGTGTAGTAGTTGTGCTTGGATATGATGAATTTACTGAGTAGGTATGTGAAGAAGAACTCACATCAACTTTAGATTTAGGCATACAGGGTGCACCATATACTCGACCCTTGCTTACTCCCCCTGAAGCCTCATACCAAGCTGCTCCATCAAAAGAGGGATGATTGTCCTGATCAGGTCCATATCTTGCAACCATCTCATTTCTATATTTTTCCTGCAAACAGACAAGTCCATGTCAAAATATATTAATTTGAATATGAATGATATTTCATATATATATAAAATATATAAGTACTTACCACCACTGTTTTAGACCGGTTATCTACAAATTTGCCGGTCTCATTTGATTTTTGATGCAAAGCAGAAAAGACCTCATCCCACGGAAGTTCTTTCCCCTCGGCCTGTTCTTGCTACGAACATGAAAAAAAAAAGTAAGCAACAAAAATATTAAACAAATTAAATTACAAGTGTTGAACAACAACATTTCGTACCATACTAGCTCGATATGATGCAAATGACACCGAGCCAGCAGAATGGGTACTTATTTTCCCATCTGTTTTCTTCAATCGATTCTGTTTTGAAGTTTTGGATCGTTTGCGGAATGTATCGGTGGACCAAACATCGTTGATCATCGTATTCCAATCTTCATTTTGGATCCAAACAGGTCCTTTATCCAGGCAATCGATGATATTTGTTGTACCTATTATTGACATAGCTTTATTTCGAGCTCTTGCCAATTGTTGGTTCAAGGAAATTCGAGCTTTATCTTCCCATATTTTACGAACAATTGCCTCATCTTCTTCCGGGAAGGCATATTTTTTCTATCAAATACATATGACAATTAATAAATGTTAACATAAACACACAGATCTCAAACAACCTCATCATTTAACAAAAAACTAGTATCTCGTGCCAATTATTTGCAAAACATCTAGTTATATCCGAGCCATATATCAACATAATAGCTCCATAATCGACACAGATACAAATTCATTATTCTTATTAATCATAAAGAAAACTACTCCCTCAAGAAAACAAAGTATCCATCAGCCAACTTCACCTAAAAATCTTGATACTTTCATAAATCCATATAAATTATCTGTATGTAAGCTAATTCCAACTATAATACAAAACCAAACTGGTCAAAAACACATCAACAAAACATCTAACCAATCAATCCATCATTCAAAAAGCTTCAAACTTTCCCTTCATTTTCCAAACTACTAAACAAACAAGGCAAATCAATTCTCAATAATCATTCAACTACTGTTAAACATGATTGTCAAATCTCCCTCAAAATTAGTTAACAGAAAAACATACCTTGAACTCCTTAAACAGTTCATCTTTACACATGGCATCAACTTTATCCCAAGAGTGCCATGGCCCCTTGAAATTAGTTCTCAAAATTATTCCGATTTCTCGGCCACATGAAGCGTTATTGAACCTGAAAAATTAAAGTAACAAACGTTCATGGAACAATAATGACACAAATGATAACTATGTAATAAAAATATTATACTTACTCAGATGTTCCATACAAACTCAGTTCTTTTTTTCCCGACACTGGATCGATTGCCGTGTCAAAACTCTTCCGTTTAATGCTTACACTGCTTCGAGAACAGCTTGAACCATGGATTGAATGAAGGCAATCCGGATCCTCTGAACATCTCATGTTACTACCTTCTCTTGACTCATAGAACTCTCTCTCATCACTACCATCTTCATCAACTTCATTGCTAATGGCATGCTCATCACCAACACCACCTCCTCCCGCATAACCTTGATGTACATTAAATTCTCTGAACATGTTTGTATCATCTCGCGGGACACCTTGTGTTGCTAACAAATCTTGAAACCCGAAAGCTTCATGTGCATTTAACCTCACATGATCCTCTTGATGAGGAAATGTACTTTCAACTTTGTGTGTATAGTAATCATGCTCGGGTTGGTGAGAAGATGATGCGTTCTTATCCACGGTAGATGGAGTTCTATTCGCTCTGGAAGCAGACCTATCATTTCTGGAATATTGTAATATAGATCCACGTCTAGACATCCTACAACAATTGGATTGTCGTCAATAAGTATTGTTGGTAAAAACTAATCAATATGACAATAATAAGAAATATGAACAAAAGATCTAATATGTTCTTATTATTTAATTTGACTATTGGCTATAAAATCTTTAGCTATAATTGAGACTAACCCTTCTCTTCAAATGATTTTAAGGATATTGACCAATAATTTAAAGCGACAAAATTTTCTATATATTAACCCTAATATTTGAACAACTAAAGAAGAGAATAAACCTTCTTGACCATCAAATCAACCATTTGAAATTGTTCATGTTTGTTCTAAACATCCACCTAATTTCCATCCATAGGTACCCGATTGTGAGCACTTCCCAGTCAAGAGCTATGTGTATCTTAAGGTTTTCTTTTCTTTACTCTGTTCGTTTGGAGTTCACAAGAAATTCTATTGGGTGATGATTTATAAGCAAAAACCAGCACCCAAGTCCTTAATCTAACACCACTCAGGATGACACTAAGCTAATAAAATCCAAACATATTCTTCTTCAGGACGTAAAACTTGAATTTCTGAATTGGCTATTAGGCTCCATCATCATGTATAAGTTTGAAATTGAAGAGAAAAATTCTTGAAATTTGTAGAGAATAAGATCATGCTGGCAGAAATAAATGATGAAGATCAACAATCAATTGTAACCAATGATGAAGATCAACACTTAAAAGCCAAGGAAGTAAATACACTAGAGGCAGAGCAATTCAACAGTAACAGAAACATGCATTTATTAACATGATCATAACAGATATGTTAGAAGAAGGAAATGCAGCAAAGGTAGAGCATACGTTAGAAGATGAAAATGCAGCAGACAAAGCAGTTCGTACATTTATTACCATGATTTGATTACTGTAACATATATGTTAAGAATTGTTTCATACATTAGAATTATGTAACACTATATATACATCACTACATGTACAGAATGAATTAACTTTGTGAAATACAAAACCTTCTCTGTCAAATCAGTATCTTTACATTTTCTTATAAAATTTGCCCCTGTATATATTAGATTGACTAATTCTTGAAAACGCAAGCCTCAAAATCAATAAAACTATGACATCTAATTGTTTTTCATCCATAAATTTATCAACCTCGTGCTTCTTTAGTACAGCCCTGTTTTCTTCAATTTCCCCCCTCATTCTCTAGGTGCCAATGCTAAAGATCGAAACTTCAAACAAAATTTAGAAGAAACAATGATTCCAACAATCTCCTAGCTGCTGTGAAAAAGCCTTCCACTCTCTAAACCTCAGCTCAAAACAAAAGCAGAGACAATGCAGGTAATGACCAAATAGCTCCCATTTTAATCAAAAACCCACATCAAAATCAAGGTCTTAAACACTAAAACGAGTGTATTAGAAACTGAGCAGAAATTTAAATTTTGAAATGGTGACCGTACCTTCGTTGTGCTGGTGATGCGCCTTCTGGGTGGCTGAAGCTCGTCGCCGGCGAGGTGGTGTTCCAAAGGTGCACGGTGGGGTTGCAGTGGCTTGAACCGAGAGGGGGAGAGAGAGAGAGGGTCTTCTGGTTTTAGAGAGAGAAGATGACCGAACCGAAAAAGAAGAGAAAAAAAGATGAAGGGAAAGAGCTGATGAGGCCGGCGATAGAATTTTCGGGAAGAAGAGATGGAGAGAAGGTAGGTGGTGTTCGGTGCCTGTGATTAAATGTTAGTAAATGAAACTAAAATGCAACGGCGCCGAGAAGAAGAGGAAGACAGTACTGGATATTCAATTTGAAACTAAAAAACGGTGCGTTTCATCTTTAATTTGCAACGGCTAAGCCGTTGCAAATGTTGAAAATGCAACGGCTAAGGCTAAGCCGTTGCAACATTAAAATATCCGTTGCAAACCTTGTTTCCATTTTTAAATTTTTGCAATTCGTTTAGCAACGGACAATTTCCGGATGCAAATTTAGCAACGGAATTTTGCAATGGCACCCTTTTCTTGTAGTGTCATATTATCAAGAAATAACAACTCTGAGTCTGGTTAGATTTTTAAGCCATAATTAAACCGAACCAGACTGTGAACACCTCTGATATTATATAATCAATAATCATATTTTCCAATTAACTTGTTAGATAACCGTATACATAGAGCTCACTGTCTCTCCTCTATCCATCTTCAATTTCCCTGATATTCATCTATATAATTCCATGGACCTCGTTTAAGGTTTTCAATATTGAAAAAGAATTGATAGCTTGTACTCTTGTTGTAGCAATTATCATTTCGGCAATCAACTTCCCCCATAATAATATCTACGCTACCTCGTATTGTGATAATATCAGCCAATTTCATTCTTTTAATTTAATTGAGGAAGAATTTTCAAATTGATAAAACCCGGCGGGCGAATTTTCCATCTCCAAGGAAAACTACTTTGATCCCCTATCAGAAAATCCCTTTGGTGCTTCAACTCTAACATAAAGTTCTTGTTTTGGCAATTTTGATATCATCGAGCTGATAGACTAATTCATCTTACTTGAAAAAATGGGACAGTAACGGCAACAACGCAAGGATCCTTTGACTGGCTAGACGATGTGTATGGAAAACATTTTCGTTCCTTCACGCTTGCTTTGGGGCTTTGTTGATTTTACTTGTATGCATAGTTGCCCCGCCAAAATCACGCTTTTGATTTTGTTTCTTGGAACCACTTGTATTAACTTGATGAATTGATCATATCGTAGAAGTGAAAATTGTTAGGAAACGTGTCGAAGAACAAGGTGGCAAAAATTCTTATCCAGTCGGCTTTCAAAAAACGAGAGATGAGCTTTTGATCTTGGAAGTAGTAGATCCAATATTTGTGATCATGCTCTTACAGTTGTAAAGAATTGAAAGAAAAACAAAGAATTGATCATATGGCACCAGGTAGCAAGAAGTTATCAATGAAAGACCGATCAGAATTGATCAGCACGATCTTTCATTGATAAGCAAGCTATATATATACGAGGGATGGGTTTTCCTGTGCCAATTCTACAATATTAACAGCAGAAGGAATTGAAAACTATACTCCTGGAGAAGTATCGACTTCTGATTAACGCGAAGAAGTTCCAAAGCCGTTGCCAAGAGCATGAGCGGCTGGGTTGAAAGCCCATCTCCCAAAAAAACCTTGTTTGTACGGCAGGAAAGTTTTCTTCTTCAGATTCTCAGACACTGCTTTATTCGCCGTGTAATGTAACTCATGTGCCGACACTGGACCTTTTCTATTTGAAGACGCTGAGCCTGAACTGTCAGTGGACCAGAAGCTCGTTTCTTTGCCATCTTCACGTTTCCTGAACAAACCGGAGTACTTCCTGAGACGATCCTTGTCATGCGCATGTCCCTCAGAAGCGCTTCTAAATAGCAGAAAATTTCCCAGCCTCCACTTCCTTGAAGAACTCTTTGAAGAAGAAGAAGAATTAGATGATACCGAGGCTTTTGGATTTTGTGCTGTTTGGTTGGTGATTTTCTCTAGCTGTTTCTCTTCTTCCCATGGATATTCGGATGCTCTAAATAGAGACTGTGATCTTGATGCTCTACGGTTTGAACTGGATATCAACCCTGAAGCTTTTTCTATCTGTCTTCCTCTTTCATTTTCTGTTTTCTTTCGACTATTTTCAGCTGCAGTTGCAAATGGATCTGAATCTTTCTCTTTTCTTGGCGAGAAAGCTTCACGTATCATCCTTTTCCCTTTCTGTAGAGGAGATCTTGGTGAGGAAAGTGGGCTTCTCTGGGTAAAACCCTCGCCATGTGATCTAGGTGAAGGCTTCAGAGGGCGGATTTTGCCTCCATCAAAAAGTTCATCTGCTGAGAGTGATGTCTTTTCTAGTTCGTCACAGAAATCAAAAGCAAAATCATCTTCACTATTGGTGTTGGCAGTTGCCCGTGGCGATTCAGGCGTGCCACGCCTTTCATCCCAATGAAAAGAAAACCCGCTTCTTTCTTCATTGCTATCAATCAAGCTGTCGAAATAACTATAAAACTCAGCCACACGTGAAGGACTTGTTGGAGTACTGCTGAAGGTGCAATCCCCGAACCGTTTCGGTGTAGATGGAGCACTCAAGAATGGCGAAGTTCGAGCCTCGTTGAAGTCGAAATCCATGCCCGGTGCTGGTACTGAAACTTGTAGTTGTAGCATGTTTTCTTTCTAAACTAGCTTCCGAGCTTTTGAATTATTGTTTGAGAGAGAGAGATGAAGATCAGACAGGTTGGTGTCTGATAAGTAGGTAATAAATACAAAGGGAAGGAGAGAGGATAGGAAGGGGAGGGTGGCAAGGATTGGAGATTGTTGACTATTATATGAAGTCATAATAAAACAGGAGCCGCCTTCTATTACTTAGCCATTTTCATGTCATTTTCTGGGAACATCTGGCACTCTGTTAGAAATATGAACAACAATAATATTTCATTTTAAAAAAAAAAAAAAACTTTTTCAGTCATTAGGCAAGCCATCGAGCCACGTATGTGTGAATTTTCGACGAAGTTAGGGGTGACATGTTGAAGTAAATAATAAGAATAGATAATGAAAACAGGAAAGTCATCATCTTGGCTTCCCCTCCACACCTTGCCAATCAACTTACACGTGTCCATCGATAGCAGAGTTGTATTATTTTTTAAAATGTTCTGGATTATCATATTTTGAGTCTGTTTGTGCCTCTTGGCGTCCATAATGATTCTTAATCACTAATTAACTCATTAAATGAAGATTTTTCTCATGAATAATAATAATAATTCTGTGCAATTTTATTAAATGAAGAGTAATAGTGCTGCCACGTACCAACACATGAGAAGGTAACGAAAAGGAAAACGGGGCGTTGAGAAATATCCAAAACTTGTGATCTTGGACTGGAAAGTTTGGCGAGGAAAAGTGAACAACCGCCGGCCGACGTTAGAATTTCCATGACAGGTGCCGTATTTGGTGGAAGATCCTGAGATGGTGACAAGAGCATGTTTTAATTGCGTTGAGAGTGTAAAACACAGCTTCCAGTCGTTCGTCATGGCATGCGTGGTAAAGATTGTAGGCGAGAAGAAAATTTAACGTACGAGTTGTTGTAATAGCGAGATTGATGATTGAATCTCACAGCAAATTAACTATCCAACAACTCATTTTTTTTTATATAAAAATATCCTGCCGTTATTTCTTGTCATTTATCATTTCGTTATACATCTTTGTGTGCTTATATCATGACGTGGCTGCATATATGATGCTACAGAGGGACATTTTTAATGAGTTATATTGTGAGGCCGGATCAAAATTTTGTCACATAAAAATTAAAAAACAGATCCAGAAAACACCTAGTTTTTTTTTTAAAAAAAAAAACTCGAGATTTATATCATTTACTCTACTAGATTCAATAAAAAAAATTAAATTTGATATATAAATAAAATATTAAAAAATCAAGTAAATAAATTGTCAATCTTGTTATCAACATGCACCAAACTTTCAAAAGAAATTCAACACATCGCTTATAATTAACCATGAATGGTGGTGTTACACCACATGATGAAGTTGCCCATGCCCCTAGAGTGTGGCGATATCACTACACACGTTGGAGCGTGCATTTCACATGCCTATAAATTTATTTTGTCGATCTTTTTCAATTCTTTGAATTATTTTAATATCAAATTGAAACCTTTAAACTTTAATTGTTTTATATCAATAAAATTAAATTTAATCAAAACCAAGCATCAAACACGTGCTGGAATTTCCCATCACATCGTTGGATCCCCATATATAGGTAATTGGAAAGGATTATCAAGTATAATGTTAAAATAAACTCAATGTTTAATTTTTAAAACAAATCAAGGGACAAAAAAAAGTTTCAATCTCTTCCGTATGTTTCAATCCATCCTTGATGTTTGCCAGAAAAAAAGCTAAATACTTGTCGAGTGCTCAAATTCAATCCTCATTCCTTCAATTGTTTTAATTCAATTTAATTGTATTTTTTTTAAATAAACATTAATTGAGAGTTAGTTTTCTTTCTCAACTACACTATCAGCAGTCAATACCAAGCTAAAATAAAATAAATAATAAAGTTCCATCCTAAATTAATTCATCGATAATTGTTACCAAGGGGTTGATCACTTTATGTGCTTTCATGGCACTTTCCTATTATTATTATTTTCTTGGAAAGAAACGACGACATTACTCTATGAAAATACCTTTTTATATAATATAAAAAACAAAATTGGAGTGTTGATATTACTTGAATCCCAATCAACTAAAATCTAATCAATCACTCGTCAGCTGGCTGATCAATTTATTATTATATTATTTCTAAATAAGTTATTCAACGCATTTATCACACAGAACAGGTGCTCAACTCACGACAAGACTAGTTAATGACTTTTAGATTCCTAAGACTTTTCGTTGAAGGGGTTCACCTAAAATCTTTAAGACTCAAAACATTATGGGCCGTAAAATATCAAATGTTTGCCGCCACTTGCCACTGTCTTCGGCATCCTCTCTCTCTCTCTCTCTCTCTCTCTCTCTCTCTCGATTTCACAATTGCAAAGCGGATTCCCCTGTATGTAGACGATAATATGGTCTGGCTAGCAAATATCTATTCCATGATCCTAATTTTCAAAAGAGCTGGATTGAGGATAAGGCTTTTCGTTCCCTGGTCCATACCTGCTCTACTCCCCAACCCGCTAGTTAGATAATACTAACTTGATCTTAAATGACATGTAGTAACATTTAGTATTGTAGGGAAATAAAAATCCCAAACCAGGAAGGATTTGGACTTGACTAGATTATACAAATATCTGATTCAAACCCGAGTAATTCCAAAATAAGTAAAAAACAATTATGGTGTTCGGTAATTATTTTATGAATCTATTTTACAATGAATTCTTAGAAATTGGCTCAAGATAGTTAAATAAACCCCAAGTATGTGAGTGTATATATTGCTGAGTTGGTTAAAGATGGTTAAATCAAACTAATGTTTACGATTCAAAAATCATAACTAAGATCATGGTGATCAAGCATTTCAATTCTTGAACGGAACATGTTTGGCCTGCTAAGTGATGATGAAAGCTGACACAACTCCCAAGAGGAGTGTGTAAATGGTCAAAGCATTGATCAAGGGTTGTTTTAAAGTGCTTTTCAAAAATAGTTTTGAAAAAAAAAATGAAATTTTTTATTTTTAAATTTAAATTAACAAAATTTAATGTTTTTAAATATTTTAATATGTTTATTTTAAAAATAATTTTTTAAAAATAAAAAAATAAAATTTTAAACAAAAAATATTTTAAAAAATAACAACAATCACAATTTCGGTGAGTATTGAATTTGGAATGCTTGACCACGCGCATTCAGGGATGAATCAGGATCCATACCTTTTTACCTAATAAATATTCTGTGACGAACTGTTCTCACTTACAGTGCATCTGTCATTGCTTGGACGCTCGCATTTGTTCTCACTTTCAGTGAATCTGGCAATAAATTACACTAAAAGTAATCAGATTCAATGCCATGCAAGTGAGGTCAGATCCTGCAACTCATCCTGTCAATAATCTAAAACTTCACTGAAGCGAGATGCCGATAATGCAAGAAAGGTGTTTATTTTATTACGTACAACCCTTCCACAGGTACCCTCTCAGCAGAATATCTTGACGGAGGAAGGGAATTTTCTTACAGATACTTGCAACGAAACCAGATTATTATACAATAGACTCTGCTATTATATCCTATAGCTCCGTGTACAAGACTGAGTCTCCCAACTCCCCATAATCATATAAGCAGAAATTGTAACGAGTCAAAATTTTAATTTATGAACAAAAGGTACCTATAACTGAGCTCATATGGCATAACTCGGACAAACTGTGAATGACGCTCCTTTTTACCTCTCTCTTGGCAATTGATAGCTTTTTCCCCTAGCTCACAGGGTAACTGAAGGCAGATCCAATCAAGCAATGACTCCAAGTCCTGGCAAAGTCAAGTAAATACCGATCTAATAACTTAGGAGTTGCAAACTTCAGTAGGCAATATATTATCGGTGATTCATAGTAATATGAAGCTGCATTGCACTTTGGACTGTTAATGAACACCATGTGATCATCACTATAGAAATGAAGGTGAATGATTTTATCAAATGTTCAAATCGTATCGACATTGCGCATTAACTTACAGCAGGGGAGGACCAGCTTCCGCAGCAAAGGGCAAACGATACCAATGGTTCAGATATCTCCAATCCAAATTTGTTCCTCACAGCCATCTCATCATTTTTTGCGCCTTTTGAAATTGTCTGATCAAAACTCGGGAGTAAATGGCATGCTGCGGAAGTATTTAATTTTCTATAAAAGCTTTCATGGAAGTTGTGATGGGCACCGCTTAAATATTTTGAGTAATAAGGCAGTCTAAGGATGAAATGTTCTATAAATATTGCATTTAGCAGGTGTCCTCCAATAGTTATTGTTGCCTAAATAATAAAAATAAAATAGAAGCAGAAAATTATGAACTTGTGCAGTATCACCATTCACCTGCCATAAGTTTAAGCATGGAAAAATAGTATATCTTAAAGAAAAGTTTCGGGATAGCCTATACCTTTCTCATTAGTTCAACAACCATCTCAATTCTCTCGGGAATTCCATGTTCCAGAAATGCCTAAGGCAATATGACACGGTAAAGGTTCTTTACACTAATACTTTGACACAGTTACAGAAATGATAGGTTTAGGACATGAATTAAATCCAATGGAATGGAAAATGATGGTCAAATTCAGATTTACACAGGCAGGGTTGTGAACGGAAGTTATGGTTCTGCCAAACAACAGCATACATTAAAGGTAAGTCTAAGGTTTCTAGTGAAAATCTTAAGTTGATCTGGGTACCCTAGCGATCCATAGTTGCTGTAATTGTCATTTATTGATCTACCCTTACGGCCACATGATAATTGCCTTCTACTCTTTATGATACTTGCCTTCTACTCTTTATTCATTGCGATGTCTAGTTTTGTTTCTGGTGATTAATCTTTTTTATTGATGATTGCTAGCAAGGTTGAAGTGCTCTGGAGCAAAGGAGTTGCCTCCACTTTCTCCTTAGCTTGTGAAAGGCCGGAATCTATACAAATTGAGAACTTTCAGACAAGTAGGTGGCCATATGATAAGACAAGAAGTTTCTCCAGTATTGATTTTCTAATGTGTCGGTAATCTTATTTCTTTTTCATCCATTTGGTATATAGTGTTGGAATAATGAAGCAGAAAGACAGAAAATCCTTGCTGAAAAGCACAAACGAGGTACAGCGGCAAGACTTGCGAGAACAATGAAGAAATCTACGATGGCACGGTCTGAAAACGGAGGTATGCATAGAGTACTGTGTAAATGAAATTTCATTCCTCTAAATCATCACGCTAATATGCCATATTTTGTTGACAATGTTGACAATGTAACCTGGGATTAATCGCCCCAGGTTCTATTGAAAACAAAATCCTATATGATCCAATATCTCTGTTTCCAAATTCTGAGCATATACCATAAGGATCCCGGAATTCAATTTCTTCCCCATTTTCCTGAGAGACTAATGTTGACGAGAAAGGTAAATTATCTGCAGCACGCTTGTTTTTCATTGAGCTCATTCGTAAGAAAATGCTTGACAAGAATTTCAAGATGTCCCCGGACACCTTGTTCGGGCCGTCGTCTCCTGATAGCCTTTCACCTGGAGTAACAACAGTTCTTGCTTCCACATTTTCTTGGTCTGTTAATCTGCGTTCTAGCTGGACATATGTAACTGGGTTCATTTAGTTGATTCATCTTAATGAAAATTGATGGTGTTATTACATAATACAGACCTGTAACTTGGGAGAATCTAATTTCTTCTCTGCTGATCCATTGTTGACAGCAGGTCTTTTGAACATGTGTTTGCTTGTCTGAGCTTTATGGATGGAGGATCCTTTGTTGTTCATAATAGAGTTAGCGGTAGAGAATGCATTCTCTTTCCCCGTTCCATCTGCTAAAGAAGAATGAAGGTGAATTAAGGCATGGGGGATATCAAACGCCTCCATGTGCAATATGCTGATGGCATCAAACATTTAGCTTACAGGAAAGGGATGGCAAATGCCTTATCATGGAAGTGGCTGATTTGTCCAAATTTTGAGCCAAGGACTTCAACTGATCTGGCTTGGAATTCTTATCTGGGTTGAAGTTATATAAATCGGAAAAACTTCCCATGTTCCGTTTGGAGCTTGAAATGTAGACCGCTTCTTGGTACATGTCTTGCCTAAAATAGACAATCTGTTCTTCAAGCTGAACCACCTCCTCTTCCAAAACAGCCACTTCTGCAACAAGCTCCAGTGTCTACAGAAACTAGAATCCAGTATCAAACTCACTCCGTTGATTGTATTTAATGGTCAGACAATCATAGTTTTTCTCAAGTTAATTGATTGAGCATTGATATATCATTCAAACCTCTGTTTCTTTCCTTGCATCTCTCAATCAAGCTCTTCCGTGTTCATTATTCAATTCTAATTGCTATGCTTACTAACCTTTCTACTATTGAACTGACAACGCTGAAGGAACTTGAATGAAAAGATGGTGAATTACTAACCGCACGAGGGAGATATGGAGGAAGGCGAGGGAGAGCTCCCAGAGGTCTGCGGAAAGCCCTCTCCAAAGCTCTGTGAATATTCTCTTCGTGTCTAAGTTGCTTCTTCAGATTATCAACCTGAATAAAATGGATTTTCAACACAATAATTAGTGTAAGCAACGATCCATTGAAGACAGGACAGCATCAACGGAAAAGGAAAAATGCAAAATTTATTGATCTGTTTTGAAATATATCGAAAGAAATAACAAGATCATACATCTTGTTGCAATGCTATTTTCCTCTCTCTACTCGAGATTCGTCTGTTTTTGGCAACATTTGGTTTGCCCCCCTGCATTTCAGCCTTCTCCTTCAATAAAATAGATTTAAATACAAAGTACAAAACAATCAGATTCTCAAGAAGAAGAAGAAGAAGAAGCAAATAAACTAAGCGGAGAAGAGTGAAGAAAAAGCAAAGAGCATAAAACAAAACAAAGCTCACTAGAACAAATCATAAAAAAATCATCTAAAAGGAATTGTTTTTGTTTTCGCCAGCTATTCTTATGATTTTTTAAAGATAGGTTTGACAGAAAATGCAATTCAGACTCTCATCAAATATGAATTCCTTATAAGAATTCACTGGAGCTTTCAACTTCTGGATCCTTCTCATTAAAACTGAAGCCATATTTTCTAGCAAAAGCTATATCGCCCCATATATAAGAAGTTACTCGACCTCTTCCAGGTTCAGACTTTGGATGGATAAACCATATCTACAGCACAAACCATTTTTCGAAACATATAACAAAATAAGAAGTTAAAGTGATTAAGAAACCAAGTTTAAGCATCGATTGAGTGCTTACTTTTTCAAGCTTCATTGGAGCTTTCATGGACTGCAGCCTACTCCTCGCGCTATTATTCATCTTTACTCTTCTTTAAATCTGCGAGTCCTTCATTAAAGAACCCAATTCAATAACTTCATTTAAGTAACATTACAGAACCAAAACAAAACATGTCTCCTATCCATATTAAATGAGTAGCATTAAAAGAGAGAGAGAGAGAGGAGCGTCACCGGATTTACAAATACCTTTACAGAAAGTTCATTCCTTGAAAATAACTTCAATGCTTTAAAAGTCAAGTGTCACTTTGAATCCCAGCGTTCCTCGATCACCGTGACGTGAACTCGCCACTACCCAAGGTTTCAGGCCGAGTTAAAAACCAGTGACGGGAACTCTCTACCTCTTTAAACAATTATATATACTAGGTTCTTGATAATAGATAGATAGATAAATAAAGAGGAAATGGAACGGGAGACAGCCAAAGATGAGGGTGTTTGAATTGCTGAATCTTTTTGTGCGCTAAGTTGTTAGCATTATTTAAAAGGAGACAGAGAAAGATGGGTTGGCTGTGTACGTAAATGTTTGTGCGACAGTTGAAGATGAAATGAGTTGGCTGGCTTTGCCAATAATTTGAAATATATATATAAAGATATGATTTTTTTTCTGAAAAGTAAACGATCATACCTTGGAGCCTCTTTCACGATAATACTTGGAAGATTTGGGCTCGATTAATATAAGATGTAGATCTCTTCTCTCTCCAAATGTTTTCGGCTCAAAATACGCAGGCTCCTAAAGTACAGCACACAGGCACTGTGGGCTCTCTCGGCGTCATCATGAAATAACGCGAGCCTCTCTTCCCAACATTCTCTAGCTGCTGGACTTTTGTGGTTCTATACCTAAAATGTCCCTGGTTCGTGCTCCGGATTGTCCTTTTGTCATTGGCAGTTACCCCAAGATATAGGGTTAGTATTTTATTTTCTTAATTAGAATAAAATGTTTTGGTTTTAGAGAGTTTTGAAATGTTGGGTTGTTGTTTATGTGTATAAATAATTAAATGTATTAATTTTAAAAAATAGTTTAAATATAAAAATAAAATTATTTAGAACTGTGCAATTTAATCTAAAAAAACACAATAAAATGATTTTTCTGAATAAAATTATGAACATGTGTAATATTACGAGAATATCATCATCAATCTCGCAAGATCATTATATTCTCTAATTGCTCTTAAATTTTAACATAATATATATAAATATGTCAAGAGACTCCTCGTAAAATTTCATCTCAATCTAATAGTCAGATTAAGATATATGATTGATATTGTAAAATTATTTATTATTTTAAAAAATAATATTATTTGTCCATGAAACGGGCGGAACGAAACCAGAACGTTTTGACCGAAATTTCCAGAACATACCGAATTTTTAAACAAAATAAAAATTGCATCATTTTATCTCGTTTATATAAATAGTACGAAATATTTCAATCAAAACGAAATAAAATTAACAACACTCATTTATATTACCAAAATGTCTAGCTTCTTACGATCTGTAATGATAGTTGACTCTTTAAGTAAAGAAGCTTGTTGTGCCGACTTAGAGCTTTGACTGGTTATTTTTTTGGCAGTGGCCCTTGTTCTTCAAAATGAAATGTGTAGAAATAAATTAGATTTATAGGCGGGTTAGTTTATTTTTTCGGCAAAAGCTTCATCAAGCACGACTTTTCGATGATAATGGATATATTGGAGTTAATTTGTATTTGAATTTACACTGTTTCTTTTTTCAAATTATTTAGTTATTATTTTATGACAAAAAAAAGAAGCATAAATGGGGAGAGAGAAAAACAAAAGAAAGCAAAGATATAATTTTGTTTGATAATGATATACAAGACAAGTTGATTGTCTCTGTATTATATTTTATTATGATGAACAAGATAAAATAAAATATATATTGCTGTCAAACTTATATATTTTAAAAAATGATTAGATATTATTTTTTATTTAAATTTATATTAAATATTGAAATTAATAATGTTACGCTAAAGTTTGTCACAAAATCATTCCATCGGAAACCACCCAAATCTCTTGGCGTCCTCTCCAATCTTTCCATTGATACAGGCATCAAGCGAATAAAATTCAATTGACAGCTGACTCGTAACATTATTCAAAAATATTATGTTTCGAGAAAATGCTTCGTCGCAAAAACAAATCTTCACGAGTTTTAAAAGAGCGATGAATGGCCCAATTATCCAATCGTTGACATTTCATCATCTAGAGCATCGATTCGTGTATATTTCATGAATTTCCATTCATGGCACGTGGCACAATAAAATGATTAAGGCAGTGGTGACGTGTGAGGAAAGCTCGCCTTGACAAATATTTGTAGCTTCTCTGCTGAAACGAAGTATCTTGGATGGTGTATCAGAGCTGTTATTCAAACAAATTAATTTACAAATGGAGTGATTTACGTGATCCAGATCTTATAACTAAGCATCTTATTACAGACATCAATAAAGAATCACCAAATATTCTAATTATAACCATCCTTTAAAATTTGCAGGTTTTTTTTTTCTTTTTTTCCCATGGGGTGACCTAGCATGGCGAAGCTGCTTCTCTTGGGAGAGTATTTTTGCAAACCTGCAAAAGGGTGTCAGACTGTAAATCACTGCATGAAATTTACATCAGTTCATAGTTCGGGTAAAACAATGGCTTCATACCTTGCCAGAGCCACCTCATTAGTCTCATCAATCGACGGCTCACAGAGGCCACTCTCCAGATTCACTCTCGAAACCGGTTTCTTCAGAAGTCTTTCACCGACTTCCACAAGGTCTTCCAGATTTGTTTTTGTAGCCATATCGACAGAGTATTCTTCCCTGCTTAGTGTGTCATCCTACATATATGCAATCAAATTATTAATGTCGTCCGTACAAATATGGAGAAAGCATGCTATTAGAACCCTAAACCTAAATAGCAGAGGCAGGAGAGGGCCGTTGCCACCCCCTGTGTTCAAATGTTTTTCTTACACTCAGGAGAGCCCATCATTTATCAGTTATGACTTATGACTGCCGGGCTTTTAACCTTATTTTATTTTATTTTTCATTTGGCCTCATTTTTTCCAGTTTGATTTATTTTTTCCTTTCATTTTTACTCCTTACAACTTCGATCCCTTTTTTTCTTTTCCTTTTCTCTATTTTTATGTGTTTATTGGAAATTAAATTATTCGTCACTCTTTTTATACGGTATATAAACTATCATGCAGAACTTATTTTCATTTGTGCATAAAAAATTGGATTTAAAATCATATATATACGCGCACGCTCTCTACAAATACCTAGAAGTGAGCAAAAAAACTGAAAAAACCATTAAATTGAGAAAACTGAAAAAAAAATAACTTAGAAAAAAATCTGATTAAACCAATTTAATTTTCTTAAAACTTTCGGTCCGATTCGGTTATTTAAGAAAAAAATGGTAAATCAAAATCAAACCGAATCGATTTAAATTAAAAAAAAAATGCTATTTTTTTTTTATTCTTCCGGTTTAGTTCAAATTTTTTGATTTGCTTCTATTTTGGTTAAATGAGAGAAGAGAAAACTCGGTTAAAATAAAATAAAACTAAAAAAACCAAAACTATTAAAAAACCGAACCCGGTCGGTTTAAACCGGGTCCATTTAGTTTCAATTTTTTTTTTTAGTTTGATTGTTTTTATTAATAAAAACCGAACCGAAAGTGCTCACCCCTATAAATACCACATGCATATTACCTTCACAGAACTAAAAGATATTACATCTTTTGTAGCTTACTATTCACCCACTTACATTTTAATGAGGAAAATACTATTCAATTAACAATATTGTTTTTCTTTTATCATTTTTTTCATGGTTATCCTTCTATATAATGTTTATAATATTTTATGTGTCGTGTTTTTTTTTTCTCTATGCATACATATTCTTAAAAATTCAAGGTATTTGATAAAAATTCAGAATTAAATTAGAGGTCGAATCAATGAACAAGATTTAAATTTGTAGTATTAAGACAATTAAAGAAGGATGAAAAAAAAAACAAGGATTTTTTTCTTTTTTTACTGAGTGAAAAAAATCATTTCATTCCCAAAGTCTTCATTTATGTATTTTTATCCCTTTAATTTTAAATCTTTTATTAGATCGTAGACTTTATTTTTTTTATGTTGTAGTCCCTTAGTTTTAAGAAAGAAAAGAGAAAATCATCGGGAAATGGAGTAATAGAGAGAACGTAGTTTGTTAGCCATATTTTGACAATAAAAAACCCTGATCTTAGTGTTAATGGATTTCGATTGACAAGAGAACTTTCATCGAACCATTGAAGTGTTTTTGGACTTTTATTTCATCGAAAAAAACAAATTAAAGCTTATAATTATTTATTAATCTGGTTAATTTTTGTGTTTTTGATCACCGATTTAAAGGTATTTTGTGATTGAAAATAGGTTTATTGAAGTGTTTAGGATATTTGTTTGTTGATTTCAACTGAAGTAAATAATTGAAAATGGATGCTAGCAATCCAAAAAAAGGATTTTCTTTTTCTTTTTAAATATGAAAAAATTGTAAAGGCGTGTTGTTAGATAATTTAGCTCGTCGTTGTAAAAGTGACTGGGAAAAACAAAACTAAATCTGAAGTAAAACCAAGATGGTATTGCTAAAGAACATGCACATATAATCTCCTTACCTGAATCCGAAGGTAATTATTTTCAGAGTGGAGGGCTTGAAGCACCACTGAGATGTGCAGATCAACCATGTCTGCACTTGCGTGGCTAAACGCTTCGATCACCGGGGCGGAGCCACCGCTGGTTAACCAACCCAACACACCCCATTTTGCTACTTCGGTTGCTTTATATTTTTCTTGAGCTTTAGGCGACCCGGTTCCTAGGGATATTAATAAAAACCGCCCATAGTCCATTGGTTTTATAGGAAAGAAGTCTGGGCTCCCCTTAACGATTTCTTTTGTAACTTCGCTAATAGCAATCAAAGCCTGCTTTTTGAATCACATCATCATGTTTCAGTTAATTATTTCCCGGTGGAGAGAAGATAAATTAGACAGATAATTAAGTTAATTACTTGAAAATAACTAAGTAAATTGAACACATACCGGATTGTTTGCAGCAACCCCGCCATCTATAAGGTTGAATTCCCTCACTTTTCCGGTTTGTTCATCTTTGGTTTCAAAATAATGGGCTGGAAGAGATAAGTGGGGGCAGCTGAGGTTGCAATGCATATGTCAGAGAGTAATGCATCCAAGGATTGGTTTATCTTAGCCTGGTCATGAATGCAAGTGGCAGTGAAAAAGTCAACGATACTAGCCAGACCTGCCGGCTTTACCTCCTATCTATTAAGCTGCGGGAAAATTACCCAATTTTAGGAGAAGGCTTGCAAAATTTACCTCAAAGCTCGAAAAGATGGTTGGCTGGAATGTTTTGATATCAAATGTCGGGATCACGATCTTAGTCAATGTGTGGTGCAATCTTCGGTTCCCTAGTTGTTCCTTAACGAGCCCATGGAGGTATTTCCCGTCATATTTTGGTCCTGACAGAGCTTTCATCACCTTTTTTACTTGAGAAAAACACGAACACCTGCCAATGCTTTCATAGCAAAACAAAGAGAAAACGAAAAGGAAAAATCACGTCACATCTGAAAAGATATTTATAAGAGAGCCAGGGAGACAGAAGAAGATAGGAAGTGGAGGTGTTGTTTCAGTAACCGCCAATATATAAATTATTTCTCCGAATTAAACATATCTGGAGCATGGAATAACGAGTTCTTACCTGGGTTGCGGGAAGATTTTGGGGCACTGGTTCAGGTAGAAATCCTTGATATCCTTAGCAGCAAACAATGGACGATTATTTTCATCGGGACAGGTTAGCATGGCAGTAACTAGACCACCGGTGCTTGTCCCCGCAATCACGTCAAAATAGTCCGCTATTCTTGCATCCTCGCCGTCCAATTTCTAAACCAAGGGCAGAAGGATCTAGATTTAGTTCTTGTATATGATCATAAGAACAAAAACTAAACGAAAGCCATTGACTCGTTACTTCCGGAACGCATTAATGTAACAGTAATGGGTGTTTTGTGTGCTCATGTGTACCTATATGAGTAATATAAAATCTTTTTTATCAACAAATTTAGGCTGCAATGGTTTTTCATATGACATAACCTTAATAAGTATGCATGTATAAATTTAAATTTTATCAACTCCATTCTATCCAATTAAATTATAAAAATTAAACACGGGAAATTATAAAATCATTTTAATAATCTCATGCAAACAATTAATATTATAGAATTATTCTTAAAACATTATCTAACAGCTTGAACTTTTGATTCACATTATAAATAAATACAGTGCCCAACAATCCTAAAGTAACATTTTTAGGTGATAGTATAAAGTGTATTTCCAACAATATTTAATTAATTTCATGTAAAATTTGAGTTTTATATGACCTCTATGTAAAAAATATAACATTTATATGAAAACAATATTAGATGAGATTGAATATTTACTACGATTTGATTTAGGTTATTGAGTCAACCAGTTGATCACTAAGACAACCAACAATTTACCAAGTCAACTTGAATCTATTATTTTTTGTTGAAAGCCCTTTTTTTCAATTTTATATATATTTAGATTTCTTAGTATTGATCTGATCAGGTCAGGTCTTGATTTAGTTTAGCCTGATCAACAAAGTCACCAAACAATTTAGTTTAGCCGGTTAATACCAGAACTTAAAACCCAGCCTGAATTGAGCTCAAATTTTGAACTCAACGAAGCTCCAATCAAGCTCTAATGTATTGAAATGTGCGTGCAATTACGAACTTTTGACATCGAAAAAATTAATATTCACAACGAAAAAATGGTATGCATGCACAGTTATTTAATTTTGAGCATCAACGTACATGCCCAAAAACACCTCGCTATCCTACCTGAAGTTCAGATTCTAGGAAATTAATGATGGTTCCGGGGATGAGCCCTCTTATTCCACCCCCGTCAATGCTGAGAACAGTTATTAGATTTCCGAAAGTTGGAGGTTGAAGAAGCACTTTATCTGTTCCTTCCATGAGATATTATAAGCTGAATGTACGATCTTAGAGAGGAAGAGCAGTTCTCTGAGAATAACGAATGCGTGCTGATTATTTTAGGACGATCGATGCCTGGACTTGCAAGACCTTGGAGACCTAGCTAGGAAAAAAACATAAAATTGTTTTGAGTTTTGTGGTCTTGGGATTTCATGGTACGAGTATTTATAGACCTCTAATGTCTTCTTATTCTTCAAATTCCTATCTTAATATTGGATAATCGAATCTTATTCCATTGGACTCAACTTTTGCTCCAACTTTTGCTAACGTGGATTTGTTTCGTGTAGGATGTTTATCAAATCGAGGGAAAAGTTGAAAATTATGACATTTCAACCGAGTAGCATCATGCCCATATATATATTTTGCAAGAGAGACTTCACGTGAATTGTATGTTAGAATAATTAGGTGATGCAGTCAGGCGAGAACGGGACATATTGGCCTAATTAATGATGTTAGGGTTAGCAGTTCACATGGAGATCCAAAGGTGGCGTCTCAAATAGTGGAGAAAGCAATAATATGGGAAAGTCGACTAGGGCTACGATGCTATGCGGAAATTAGAAACAATCGGCTCAAATGATTAAAATTACGTCACTGTTCGGGATTAAGTTTGTTAAAATCATAAATTGATTTATGAGTCTAACATAATCAAATTTGATTTGTGTAAATTTAATAAATTCAGTCAAAATTGTGAAAAATGAGCTTACTATCAATTTTATAAGTTTAATGAAATTATAAATACTCCTCCAATTAACTCAAATTAAACCAAAAAATGAAGGTAGTATTTCTTAACAGGTCTCAAAACGGCATCAATTGGATTTTCTCTTCCAAAATCTCAAGAAGCAAGAGCTCTAGCACGCCAGATAAACCGTGGCAGAAACAACTAAGAGAATCAGCAAGGGCCTGCTTCACCAAAGAAAGTAGTGGATCACAGAATGACCCTTCAACCTTCACCGAAGTCTATGAGAGTATGGTTGAGTTTGTTTTTTAAATTATTTTTATTCAGAAATACATTAAAATAATTATTTTTATTTTTTAAAAATTATTTTTGATATCAATACATAAAAATAATCTAAAAAAAATCAAATTTTTTGATTTAATTTTTTTTTTAAATCATTTTTTTTAAAAAAATACTTTTAAAATACAGTTTGAAACATTTTATAAATGGAGTGGATTTTGGACTATCAAATGGAGTGGAAGCTCATCTCAAAAGACCACTTCGGATTTCAGGTCCAAACCGAATCGGTTGCCCAAAGGTTTAGAAGACATTTTTGCATCGAAACGAGGTCCAAGGATTGAGGAACATATCATAGTATTTTAGCATATCCATTGTTAACAGCTGTTGTACACTTGACACCAGTTTTATATGATAGTATATGTGATTATGGATAATTGTTCATACCCATGAAATTGGATTGCTCAAGTATTATTGATTAAGGTTCAGAGGAAGCTAGTTTTATTGAATGTAAGGCTTAGGAATTTCAAATGTCACCCTCCTTCTTTCCCGGCCATCGATCTTTACTCTTTATTTACCTTTCTTTGACAAGAATTTTTTATTTATATTAGGAATGATTTTGATGAATAGGAAAATGAAAACAATAATATTAATTTTAGTTTACTTGACACATCAACAAGTTATTTGTTTTAAGGCTGTTGATTGTTACTTAATAAAATTTTATGAATTTAATTATACTGTTGATGGTTTTTCAAGTTAAACTATGAATTTTTATATGACCTTTGTGTTTTGAGATTTTTAATTTTTTGCATTGTTTATTTTACTTTTATTTTAATTGTGTTATAACATTATTTACTACTTGGCTGAAATTATTTATATAATTAGTTAAAGAAATTTATTTATAATTTTACGATTCAAGTTTATATTATATTTTTCTTGTTGTGTAAAAATATTTTTTTTAACAATCATGGTTTTGATGGTGTTGTATCATAATTTTTCAGAGTATATTTTAGGGCACAAAATGCCTTGTAAAAAAAATTGGATTGTGAATGGACTCTCATGTAGGGTACTCAAACAATTCGTATATACATTTGTCACAGTTAATTAGGGATTTGGGGCGACTAAATAGCATTTTCAACATTAAATTAGCTATATATATATATATATATATATATATATATATATATATATATAGCGAGAGAGAGAGATGAGATATACTGTGTTAAAGCAGTAAGTATCACCAAAGCTAATTAAACCAGTAAGTTTCTTTCAGGATAATTAAGGTTAGTTAATCATAAGAGTTCTTTTACTCCAATAATGTATTTATATTCTGTGTGCTGAACTTTCAAATGATGTTATCCAGATAATGAATCTATCTTCAAGATGAACGGACTGCGTATGCATGTTAAAGATTGAAAAATATTTATCGTTCGATATGATTGGTGAAAGAAGTTAAGCGTGCCAGAGATGATCACGTTAATATATAAAACAATTTGCTTGAAATTATTTTATCAGTGAGTCTGAAAGCACCTTTCAACCACGATGTACATGGACTTCAATTTAGAAGATGATCCATGGACGCAAACAAATTGAGTGAAGCCTGGAAGGTGACGGCTTCTTTAAAGAACATTAGAAGCTAAAAGTGGTGACGATGTAATAAAAGTTAAGATTGATAATCAAATACACGTACACTTTTTAATCAAATTAATGTCTTTTATTTTAATCCATGCGTGGATGGGTTTGTTAGATTGATATATATCGGCTAAGCAGCCATTGCATAGATGACGAACAGGGAGGGAGGCCAAACTGGTCCTGTTGTTTCATTCAACTAGGGCCGCCTTTTTGTTAGCCGGAATTTTTTATCTGTTTATTCAGTCATCGGCGTCATCCGGACGGAGACATGGATTCAGATTTGAAGTTTTCGCTTGTAAATCATGTGGCTCTAGTAAAATCTAATCTAACCTAATCATATATATATATATATAGCTAATTAACTGCACATATGAATATTGAATACGTCCATGTCTCCACTCCATGGAAACCTCGAATTGTTGATTCCGTTAATTTTAATCACTCCTTTGCTTATATATGTGTGTGTGTTTTGATGCGATTGAAAATATTTTTATACATTTTAAAGTTCAAGAAGATCATTTTTCTTTTTAATTAAGTCATTTCTTAATGAATTATAATATCAAATGAAGCGATTGAATTTATAGTGATTTTCTTTCATTTTAGCTGTTGGATATGAGTTTTCTTAATTAATTCCATTGACAACTCTAAAAAAAATATGAAGTTGAGTTGATGGTAATGTTTTGGTGGGTTTGTGTAATACAAAATAAATAAATAAATAATTATCTCCATGCACGTGTGTATTATCTTCATATATATATAAGAATAAAGCAATGTATATCCGATCTATGTAATAAATTTCTCTTATAGTTAGGTTATTTACTCTGGTCGATCTCCCGTAATGATATGGACCAAAAGTCTCTCGCATCAGCATTTTGATTTGGATTGTTTATCATTAGGACATGAGTAGATCAACTCGAGTTAATCGGCAGCACGGCACCTTTGACGTGAGGGTGTTAACCAGCGATACAATTACTGAAGAAAGATTTTGATTATCTCAAAGTTACTCCTGGTCCAAGTTTTCTGGAAAGGATGTTTTAGGAAATTAATTTGTGTCAATAATATAAACATGGTATATCAATCGAAGACCAATTAACGATTGACCCGATTTTTTTTTTTTTATAACCGTGGTGTCCAGACCAGCTTACACGCATCACAACTAATCCCTGGACTCACTGAACATCCTGTAAACCCAGTAAGCATGTAAGGCACCGCGGGGTGACAGACGTGCATGGTAGGACTTGAACCCTAGTGCAGAGTAAAGAAACAAGTCTCTTCAACCGCTAAGCCAAGACCCCACTTGCGATTGGCCCGATTTATAAATATCTAACCTGGTATATTATCACATGCAGTGTTTCTAGCAGTTTTTCAATTATGGTGTTCTCTGTAAACCAGTTAGTTTTTTCTAGTTCCCATATACAGAATCTCCAGGCAATCTCTCTTGACAAGAACTCTGGCTGCTGTGAGCTCATTAGCTAGAAGCACTGACGCATTTAGTTTGGAAATTCACGTAAATCAGTTGCTCAGTTAACTTGCCGTGTTAAAGCACCGGAAACAATGAAGTGTGGGCCTTAAAAACTCAGAACGGTCGGTGTAATCTTTAATTTGATGGAAGCACAGACCTAATTTAAGAGCTTGGAGGGGTGTAGTTACTTGGGAAAATTGACCTCAAATGATGTAAAGATGATCTAAGAGCTTGCCTGAATTGGTCTTGAAATGAAGCAAGAGTCACTTGGTTTACTTAAGATCATCTTTCCTGAATTGGCCTGCAAAACAAAATGAGTAGACCGGATGCCTTAGCCATTTTCACTTGAATAATCATAATTTTGAGATTAAATAAGATTCATGAATATCCACATGCTGTTAAGTGTGCAAGAACGAATGAAATCCAAATATACATGTGCGTGAATTGTAAATGCTAAAAAAAAACATGAGTCCTCACTTGACCGTGCTGAATG